>BSBK01001171.1:7500-302500 GCA_027943335.1 Chamaecyparis obtusa
TTCTCCTCTTCGTTCCATAGTGTGTTCTCTTTTCTATCATGTTTATGGGTCTTATGCATACTACTCACTTCCATGAGATCTCAAATTTTCTACTAATAGATCTCTATTTAAGTTTTAATGTGTTGATTTCATAGAACTCCCGTTCTATTAGTCTAAAAAAATAAACCCCCACATTTCTTTCAATAACTAGCACATGATCAGTGAACTCTTGACCAAATTTAAAATAATGATGGTCAGTAGTTAGGTTTACAAGAATCCTAGGTCTATCCTCTTTGTTAGTGGAGGGCTAATATGATTAGGAGTTATTCGTGATAGGGAAGCCTCAAAAACCTCTTTCTAGAATCATCAATAGCATCATTTTTACACAAAGCCTTCCCTTTCTCTTCCAAATAAGGGTCACTTTTATTCCCTACAAATAATTTTTTGGCAAAGGAAAGGGACAAAGATACGTAATTTGTTTTACCCTTCAACATTTTGTTGTGAGAGCTAGGGTACAAGACACAAATTTTTCCTTCCCCTTCAACTTTCTTTAACTACCTAGCAAGGTTTTAGTAGTTTCTTTAGATTTCTTATTCAACTTCCTAGGAGTAAGATACTCATGTTCCTCCATCTCTATATTCCATTCTGTTAATATCTATTGAGCATTCAAGGTTGTCATTAGTATCAAAGGCTATCAAAGAGGTCAATTAGGCACTTACATTGAATTAATCAATAGCATGAAACTAGACAGACCAGTTGGTAAAGCATATATACCGAGAAACAAATAGTTTACGGAGCACCAGCAGACACCGACACCGACAGACAAGTAAATACGAAGTGTCACAGCATACACTGAGTAGTTTACATAGTGTTTACCGATGATCATAGGAAATGACATAGTATTCTAAAATGGTACATTCTTCTATGAAAACGATTACAACAAATCGTAAAATAGTTTACCAAGATCAAGGAACATTTATAGTAAAAGATACTCATTAAATGTAATGTATATCTTATTGTAATAGTTGATCTAGGATATTTTACACCATAGATCTTAGGGTTATGATTGTGTATTGTAACCTAATTTTGTTAAAGTGGAAAAAATAGAACACTATATATTTTGTGTGTTCGCATCATTTTTTTGTAAGAATTGATATATGAATCAAGGAGCACTTGAAGCTATTGCCTTACTTCAAGTCAATCAGTTAACAGAGCAGAACGGAGTACAAAGATTATCAGATTAGTAGAATCAGAGAAGGCTACCAAGTAGATTCAGAGCAGAGATTCATCACAATTAAGGTGATATTTTATGAGCACTTATAGATCTATTTCAAACAATTGAGTTTTCAACTAGCAGATAATTACCTATTACTTTCTGACAATTGTAATAGAGTTTTGGATAAATCTCTTAACTGAGTAGACTTAACAGTCTTATGTAAATCTCTTAATCGAGTGCACACTTCATTAGTGTTGTTAAAATCCTATAACTAGGTAGATCTAGCTGATCTAACATGTCACTCCTAATAGGGTGAGATCACAAGAAGTAATAAAAAATTGTATCCTTAATAGGCCAACCTTTTCTATCTGCAGTAGTGAAGAATTTGTGGGTGTCATACCCACTACAGTTTTTACCTTCTAACAAGGGTTTCTGCGTTACCAAAATACTTGTGTTATGTGATTGTCATATTGATACCATGTTGTTTACTTAAATGAATGATTGATACATGTAGTTAGATTCAAGTTATTTAAGTCAGTTATCATTATTTATATTTTTAGATCTAAAAGGTTTACAAGTAAAGTTTTTGAAGGCACTGATTCATGCCTCCCCTCTTAGTACCTATCTCTCCTAATTCCAACAATTGGTATCAGAGCATAGTTCTCTTGTTGAATAGTTTAACCACTGAAGGGTAAATATCTAAGTCATGGAGAGATATAAGCTTGACAAGACTATCGAGAATCAGAAGATACAGATGCAAATGTTCATGGAACAGTATAAACAATCTAGGGAAGAACTAAAGAAATTACTAGTCAAAATGAAGAACCTTGCAATTCTGCAAAGTGAAATTGGTTATCATGAAGAACCTATTGATGATATATTCGATCATATTGGATTTAGTTCTAGAAGCATCTCTGATGGATCTGAAAGCATAATTACTGATTTGTCTAAAAAGAATCAGCATCTATCTGAACAAGTGAAAGCACTTCAAATCGGTCAAGAATCTCAAATGGTGAGAATGGTGGAAATCCTAAACAATGCTAGACAAGCTGAACAAGATTAGAATCTGGAAATTGAAGACCAAATACTGATGACTGAACAACTCCAAGCAAAAGAAAGTGAAATATAGAGACTCACTGATCATCACTTCCAAGTATCAAATCAGCTAATGACTGTTAATCAAGAAATGATCCGAGTAAATGCAGAATTATCAAAAAGACTTGAAGATGTTGCAATACTCAAAGAAGACAATGAAAAAATGAGAAATGAGATAAATATACAAAAGCAACATAATGAAATGATCAAGATAGCTGAGGACAGTTCTAAAAAGATTGATGAATTCTTAACAAATCAGAGAAAATTTGGAAGTAAAGCTGGTATAGGCTACACCAGTGAAGGAGAATCATCACAACAAGTAGAAAAGGTCAACAACAATCAAAACCAAAGACCTAAAGTGTTGGCATGTTATCATTGTGGAAAATTGGGACATACATCTAATATGTGTAGAAGCAAAGCACGAGGTAAACCTCCTGTCACTCCTAAGTTTAATGGATACTGTTACTACTATCGAAAGTTTGGACATCCAGCTTATGAGTGTAGAGCTAAAAAAAATGATATTGCTAACAATACTACTATGGAGAAAATATGTTATACTTGTAATAAGCATGGACACACTGCAAGTGAGTGCAAGGTGAAAATGAAACAAGTCTAGACACCTAAGGAGAAACCACAATGCAGGCCATATCAACCGAAGAGACAAGGTAACTCTTATGATTTGGATTATAATACATGGACTAACTATGTTGTATGTGGTCGGTATGGGAAGATTGCAACAAATTGTTATAGGAAGAGTCAGATTGGACAATCAAGAAGCTGGAAAAGCATTGGGATGGCTTGTATGCACTATCATAAGGTTGGTCACTTAAGCAAGAATTGCAGATACTGAGCACTAGATGAAAACCATATATTTGAAAGTGGATATACCATTATAGATATCACAAAGTTAAGGAACACTATGTGGAAGAAGGCATCTAATGAGAATGCTGAGTCAAGTAACACTGTCGATGAAACCTCATCCACTAGATTGGGTGACATTGGTACCTCCACTTAAGGTGACAAAGGTATGTATGGGACTGACATTTCAAATGATCATATTTTACATATAGTTCCTTATACATGATGCTCTTATTCCAAATCTAAATGAATAAAGATGCACTATGGTTTATGTATTATGAGATAATAATGTTATATAGTCAGTAAAAGAAACATCAAGAGTTGGTTACCTGTCGATAATCATTATATAAGGTTAACCAGACAACAGTGCAAACTGAAGAAGAAATCTTATGTTAACTAAGTAGATAAAATCGTAGACATCATCGAGTTGACAGCTATTTTGTACCAAAAGTTAGGTCATGCATTTAATGCATGAAAGTTTGAGTGGGAATATCAAAAGGTCTATAAAATACATGAAACAAAGCTCATTATCACATTGCAATTTTGAATAACGAAGATTTCATAGAGAAGAGTTCAAGCAAAAGATTTTTTAGAAAGAGTCAAAGCTATTGTAGATTGAACTGACAACATTCTTTGATGACTCTGAGTAAGTTTATTTGCTACTGAATACTTGTTATCCTACTGCTTGCCGAAACCCTAAAATTGATTTATGGCATCAACATCATCTGCAAGTAAATCACAAAGTATTGAGGAGGAAGTTAATCTAATCATTAGGGAAAACTTTGACAAACCTAAGTTTAAGCCACATCCCAAGGTCGTAGCACAAATAGATATAATGGGTGCTTTTTCGAGCATACCAAAAAGGGTTTTGTTGATAGAAGACGTAAGGTCATATATTGATTGCAAAATTGGAGAAATTGGAAACTTGGAAACTACTACAACATTTCAACAACTTTGTGGCCCTGATGGTAAATTGAAAATTGAACACCAAAAAATTGAGGAATCAAGGTTATCATGTTTTACACTCTTTCTGTAATCATTTAAAATAGATTGGATCAGAATCATTTTGAGTAGGTATCATGATGACAAATTTTGATTGGATAAACCGATTGAGGTCAACAAGAAAATTATCAGTAGGGTTACTAGGCTCCCTACAACTGACAAGGCTAAGGCTTTTCATAGTTCATCATGACCGGATGTTGAGAAAAATAATGGAGGACAATGGGATGGTGGGGCACTAAAGATTTTGACAATCAAAGACCCAACAGTTAAGTATACAACACATGTGATCAGGTATAAGTTATTTCAATCGAGTAGACTCAACAACATACTTTGCAGCGCAGTAGACATGGCACACAAAATTGTGTAAAAGGTCACCAGGTTGATCTTGTCGAGGTACTGTTTCATCAACTTCAGGAGAATATGAAGACTATAAAGAAAAAAAATTCTAACACATGTAAGTTCGGAACACTACTTGCTTGCATATTTTTCTATCTACAAAAGGAAGCACCTGGCACAGATAAAGTAAACTAGATACCGGATATACCGATAGCAAAAAAGATCAATGAAATGATGAATAAGTTAGGAGATACATTGAATAAAGAGTTTGATGCATATTTCAAAGAGTTTCAATCTAAAATGCATAAACGGAGTAGAATTCTGAGGGAATTAGTGGACAAATTTGAGAATAATATATGTTTTGTAGTTAGTACACATTATTCAATGATAAAAGTAGTTGAACCTAGGATAAAATGGTTGGCACCGATGTGATATGAAATGAACTATGATTTCACTCTAAAATTAATTAATGCACTGTTTGCACTACCGAAAGATCTCACTGCCACTAGGTTCGGCGTATATGAAGAGGCCAAATCTAGGATTTCAACAAATATAGAGATTGATAAAATTTCTAGAAAGGTAAAGAAGATGAAGAAAGATCTCACTACTAAATATGGAGATAGGTCAGATGCACTGGATGTTCAGGAAATCAAAGGTTAGTTACAGTTGGTTGATAAACTATATGATAGTGAGGAGATCGAATTTGACAATGAAGAAGATCCCACACTGGTTCCTCCACCTAAAATTCCTATAAAGAAGTAGTTACCAATACAGGAAGGTATGAAGACATGATCATCAACTGAAGTTCCTCCACCCAATAAGGAAGAAGTAGAGAAAGTAACAAAAAGCAGGGCAGCTACACCGACAAAGAAATATATCAAGAGAAAGAACAAGGTTGTAGCTGAAGCACCAAAGAAAAGGAGAAAACTGATAAGAAGTAAAGAAGATCTAGAGGAGACTGAGACTAAAGATGATATCAATCAATTTAAAGTGGTCAGTAACAAAGCAAAGATAGTAGATGACATTATTGAAGACATAATTGAACATGGAGATCCCACTGATCCCTTACTAAACAGATTTGACAAGATATCAACAAAAGACCAAACCAAGATAGAAGAGGCTGTCATCCAAATGATGATAAAATTTAAGAAAGTTCCAATGGAATTTGCTTGTACATTACCGAAGAAATTGAATGACAAGATTACTAAAAAATGGACTATTGCACTAGACACTGAGAAAAGAAACAGAGAATGCTCTCTAGTTTGGACTGCTACACACCTAAGTTATGGAGAAGTTAATTAATACTTGACAAAATACCAAGAAAACTTTATGATCATGAATAGAGCCTTGATGATCATGGATGAAAATGTAGTAGATATGGATACCGTCACTAATTCTATATGGACATCAATTTTGAAGGCTAAAGAAAAAGCTGAACAAGAAGCATTCGTGAACTTATCTAAGAAGAGACACAATTCCAAAGATAAAGGTATTTGCATTAATGAGGGAACATCAAAGAAATCAAATATTATCAGTATATCGACTACCAAGGTAATCAATATCACTGAGGAAAAGGAAGAAATAAGTATTTCACAGGATGCACTAGACAAAGTTGAAGTTCAACTGGAGAAGAAAACCGATGATGATGTACTCATTAAGGACATCACAAATGGTGATCTTGATGAAAAAGATGATGAAGATGTAAATATTGCACCCAATAAAGATGAAGCACCAGACACTAAATTTCTACTTACATCACTACCAGGTAAACTCCCTATACTTGCCAAAGCTGCTGAAATACTTTCCCAAGTGTTAGGCCAATTTTTTGTCATTGCAAAATCTTGTGAAATTGGCCTGTTCCCTGCAATGTTTTGGTTTGTGTCCTGCCTTGTGCTCTTTATTATTGTCACCTTGCTCTGGTCAAAACTGCATCTCCTAAATCATAAAATCTAGAAAGAGATTCAAATTCTAAAGCCTGCTGGAAATATTTTCAAAATTTACCACAGTGTGAAAACCCACAGTGTTTTCAAAAATCCATGATGTTTTCGATCTTTGACCGATAACCTACATTGTTTTCAACCCTTTGTCTTCCAACTTTGTGCACTTATCTATTGACGTGTCAAAAATTTTGTGTGTTTTTTATCCTCTTTCACTAATAACATTGTGTGTTTTCGACCTCGAACTACTTCCCTATCTGTCGGCTTTCCTTAAGTGTGCAAGTGCGATGACAGGTGGGCCCAGGCCTTCAAATACTTTTCTTGATTGGTTGTCGCATGGCCGCATGTCAGAATTTTTTGACATGCGATCATGCAACCACCTACCACCTGTCTACATGGTCCTAGCTCTTCATTATGTTCGGCTGCCTGGTGGTTAGTCTTCTTCTAGCGACCTGGTGACTTGTGGTTTTCTCCTTGTCATTGAATTCTGATGGTTAAGTCCCTAGCATCTGGTGACTTGGCTGGTGGTTAAGTTTTCCACAGTCGTGTAGTTGCTGAGTGCTTGGCAGTTTGTCTCTTCTCATGCTTCTAGCATGGTTAAAGCTAGGACAAGATCTTTGGACGTCGCTTGTTTGCCTGGTGAAGTTGCATGGTGTTTATCCTTAGCACTTTTGTGACGGCCATCAAATTTTCTTATGTGAGTGTGATGTGGGCTCGGTGTCAGAGGGGGATAGATGGCATGTTCTTATAGGTTGTTGCATGGCTGCATGTTAGACTTTTCTTACATACGATCATGCAACCGCTTGCCATCTGTCCATGTGGGTCTCAGCTCTTTGCAGTTGGTGTTTGCAGTTTCGTGGTCCTAGCGGCGGTCATGTGGTAGCTTGTGATTGGCTGTTGCATGGTTGCATAGCCCAATTTTTGGCTATGTGATCACTGGACCGCTTGCCACGTGTCCCTGGGGCTTGGTAGTAGGTGATGGGGCATCTTTTGGGTGAGGTGGCAATGTTCTATTAGCCGACAGATGGTGGTGTTATGTTCGTGCAGTAGCGGTCTGCGGGTGGTCACATGTTCGCATAGCCCATCTTCAGGCTATGCGATCATGTGACAGGATGCCACATGTCCTGGGGCCTATTTGTGGTGGTTTGGTGGGCCTGAGTGTTTCTACGGAGAGGATGGCATGGTAGATCTAGTGGTTGGTGCATGATCTCATGGGAGGTGTCAAACCCCTTGCGATCATGCACCTGCCATTTGATTTCGAAGGCTTGTTGAGTGTGGGTTTGGTATTGGTGATGGGGTAGTATTCAGTGAATGGTGTTGTAATAGGTGGCATCAAGCATCGTGGTTGTGGAGTTAATGGCAGGGTCTGAGGTTTGGCAGAGTGGATAAAGTTTAGCAGCCTGATAATTTGCTTCTTGTTGCGGGTTCGCGGGATGATTTGGTGGCAGCACTATTCTTTCCATGAATTGGCAAAAGTTCCTTTGTCGCCAGTTCCCCAGATGACTTAGGTGGGCTATTTTAAAATGTGCGGTCATGTGTTCACGGGATTCAATTGTGGTTAAGCTTTTCATTTCGTGACTGGGATTTTGCCTTGTCGCCAGTTCGTGGAATGTTAATCCGAGGTGCTTGATGAGTTAAAGATCTGAAGCCTGGTAATGATGAAGAGATCTATGGTTGGGACTTAATTACTAATCTTCGATCGAATCAGGACTGTCGATTCACTACTGGTGCTAAGAAGTAACCGTTGATTTTCAAATTCAAATCTCAGAGACATTTTTACCAACCAGGAAGGACTGGAATTGATGATAGAAAGGGCCAGATTTGGTGAATTTGAACTTCTCCATCATTCCAGTGTGGTCCAGGGTGCTTTGAGTGATTGCAAGGATTTGTGCCATGTGGTGGAGGATAGTTTTTCATGGCTCGAGGCATGATTGCAGGGTGGTTGATTTGATTTTCTCTCTTGATAGATCTATGATCTTCTATGCTTTGTTCTAAAAATTATGATGATTAGAGATTGTCTTTGATCTATTTCTCTAAGGTTTCTTAGTTTCCTGCCCCTGTAGTGAATTCTGATAATTTTTGGTCGGTTGGGTAGTTGAAACCCTGACCCTAGCTATCCATAGCTTGTTGCATTCTCCTAGAGAATTCCAAGGCAGCTAGTGGTGTAAGTAGTTGAGTTTTTGACTTTGTAAGGGTTCCTTCTTCTACAAACTTTTGAGGAGAATTGGTTCCATGTGAAGGGTCTTTTACTGCAGATTTTCTCCTTCTCTCTGCATATAGGGTGTTCTTCTTTCCTTGCTGGTTCATGGAACACAATACATATTGTAATAGATGTCTTATGTATGAGATTGCAACATACTTGTTCTTGTATCAAATTGTCTCCATTTGAATTTTGAATCATTAATCATACATTAAGGGTGTTTGATTTGTCTATTTGCATTGCCTAAGTGTTTGCAAGTGGAGTTGTCTTCATAGGGATAACTGGTTTAGAGTTAGTGTTCAGATATGTATGGGCTGGGGTATCAAAGATGCATCATGCTTGTCTTCCAATGGATGCTGGTTAATGTATTACTTGCTCCTAGGTCTTCCTTTGCAAAAGTGATAACATATTTGGGTGCACAAGTGGTTTGGTAATGTATGATCTGGTCAGGGTGAGTGTGTTGTCTTCTTGTTTCATAGCTCTATTACAGTGAGGTATTTGACTCTGTGGCCCATTGGATAAGGCACTGGTCTATCAGGGACTTAGGGTATCTCAGGGGTCCCTTCAAATTCATCTTTTCAAATCATTTCCTTTCAGTTCCACCCTTTCCCTTTCATGTTGTTAGGATAGGTCTCTAGCTTTCAGTCTCATTTCATGCAAGTAGGGCTATTGCATGAGATTTTCTATCATTGGGGTACAGGATACCTATAGGAGATTGATTGCTATTACACATTAATCTGTCTGCAGGCCTTTGGTTTGTCATGAGGTGTCTTGAGTGTGTAGATAAGGCAATACCCACCTAAGTGAATGTGGAGCTCAAAGAAGGAGGATTTCTCTCTATCCTCATCAATTGGTGTGTTTTTCTTATCAAGCTTGAGTGCCTAACCTGTGAGTCAAAGCCCAACTATTTGATTCAAGCTTGGTCTTGCAAGAAAAAAATCCAACACCAAGTACAACCCAATGACTCACATCTTGAGAAAAACAAGGATACTATTAGCATGTGCAAAAAATTCATGGCTCCCAATCTTTTCCCCTATTCTCTGCAATGTTTTTCTGCTCCCTGGTTAAACCTTAGGCAAAACATTCAGAATCTAGCCATTAGGTTTCAAAATTCAAGTGTGCCCTAGAGCATTATTCTTTTAGCATGTTACCTTTTTCGCGGGTCACTTAAAGCACTTAATCTACATGTGCCTTTTAAACAGGTTCCTTTTACTAGGTTCGCGGTTAGGTCTTTTATGTCTTGGTGGGTCCATTTTAGTTCTTTTCCTAAGTCTTAGCTCTCCAGTCACTTTAATATTTCCTAAGTTTAGGCGCATTGCAAAATTTTAATATCTCCTAAGGTTCTCGACTTGATCTTGCAGAGTTGTCAGTGGGTCCACTTGCCATATGCCTTGTTAGCATTTTGTGATTGGTCCACGGGTTAGTGATTGTGCATGTGTCAGTGGGACCTGACAGTGTCAAAGGATTGATGGTTGGCATAAGTTCACATGGGATTTTTTAGAGCCATGCGATCTTACACCAGCTGTTGATGTTACTTTTTGTCAGGCGGCAGTTCATCGGTGGGTCCTGTTTGCCAAGTGGTTCTTATGTGCAACACTGTTTTGAGTTGGTGGGTTTTCATTCATTCGCATCTTGATGAGTTGGTTTATGTCAGAGGGCCCGTGTTGAAAGCTTTTAATCTAACAGTCGGTGTATGATCACAAGGAATATTCCAACCCTTTACAATCATGCGCCATCCATCAAATTTTGTTCCATTTTGCCAAGTTTCCTGTTGTACTTAGTGGGTCCGGTGTGACACGTGTGCTTGCAGTTGGAGGTTTCTTATTGGCAGGTAGCGACGGTGGTTTGCTAGTGGTTAGTCTCATGTTCACTTAGCCTTTTGCAAGGCTATGCGATCATGTGACTAACATTTTCTGTTAGCTCCATGCGGTGACGGTTGCGCTGGCAGTTATGTTTGTGGGTTGTCACATGTTCGCATAGCCCGTTTCCTGGCTTTGCGATCATGTGACAGGATGCCATGTGTGCTGGGGCCCATTTGTGGTTGTTTGGTGGTCCTATTGGTAGATGGTGTTGTGGCGGTTTTCAGTTGGTCCGTGCTAGCGGGGTGATAAAGTTTGAATGTGGGCCATTGTTTCTCTGCAGGTGCCAAGGAGTTAGCCGTTGTGTTTCAAATTCAAATTTTTCTGAGAGTTCCCAATGACAGAAAGTACTAAGATTTATGGAATTCATTGTAGAAATGACCCTATTCGATGAGAAGCGATTGGTTTTCCATTTACGGTGTGGTCCAAGGTGTGGTTGGATTGTTTGCAAAGCTTGTACCATTTCGGTTGTGTGCTCAAGGCTTGTTGCAGGGTGTCCTTTTGAGCCCAATTTTGTGATCCCCTGTACTTGCAGAGAAGAATTTCATGATTGTGGATCAGTTCAGGATTTCCTCTTTCCTAATTGCCTATGTTTCCCACCCCTCTAATAACATTTTGGACCATTTCCAGCAGGTTGGGTGGTTGAAACCCTAACCCTAGTCATCCGTAGCTTGTTGCAGATTTTCAAGATGACTAGGGGGTATAAGTTGCAGAATTTTTTTATTTTTGCAAGGGTTCCAAAACATTGTTTCTTTTGGTCCCTAGTTTTTTACCGTAATATACTGATAGAAGTCTGATTTTGTGACTTCTCTTATCTTGGTATCATTTTGATTGTATGTTGATCCTGATTATGTTAATGAGAATATTCTTAAATCTCAATCTTGTATCTTGTGTATGTCTTCTTTCTTGTCTCTGAGCTCATATATGTTAGTTTCACAAAGTGTGCTGATGTATGGTAAACAAAGAGTATTTTGAATTTATCTTTGAGTTCCTAACAAAGTTAGGATTAAAGTTTTCTAGGTGAATTTAGTGATTTTGTAGTCAGGTGTAGAATTTGTTGTCCTTGTGCTTGAGGGAAAGGGGTAATAGGCAAAGCACTTACCTTGGATTCCATTGTGCTTGATTTGAGGTATTTAGTTGAGGTATATAGTTAGGTGACTCTGAGCCCTGGGATAAGGCACTGGTCCTTCCTCTTGAGGTATGCATGGTTAACAACTACAAACACAAACATCATTTGATAAATCTTTAACAGTCTTATATGAGACAGAGTGGAATACTATTTTAGACTCTTTTAGAGAAGTGAGTCAAGGGTACACCTGCCTGAGCATTGAAGCTCAAAGTGTAGAAGGATCTTTTGATCCTTGTCAGTTGGCCCTCTTCTTTGTGGACTTTGGAGTGGTGATAGAGTCAGGATTTTATTTACATTATCCATCAAAGTGTAAATCTGCAAGTTGAAGATCAAAGGGAATAATCCACAACCAACAAAATGGCGACTCTGCTGGGGAGAACAATGAAAAAGAAGAATAGCTATTAGAATCTTTGGTTGGTGTCATATTGAAGTATTCAAAATCTTATTGACCAGATTGATTTGGCCCATCCAAGTCACCAAAAAAATGGTGACTCTACTAGGGAGAATAACTTTGAAGATATGCATTTGTTAAGAGTCAGTGATTCTACTGGGGAGAATCTAGAGAGAAAGGTATAAGTGTGTTCTTGTTTTCCTATGTGTTTCAAGGATTTCCCATCTAGGTGGGTGGTGAATCAAAGGTTTGAACCAGTGCAACATATTTAAGAAGCATGGATAAAAGAAGAAATACTAGATCATTTGTTAGAAGGAATCCAGAGGTCACTCTGGAGCAATTACCTAGATAGGGAAATAAGAGCTAGATTAGAAGGAATGGTGAGTCTACCAGTGCTCCCATGAGAGAATAGAGAAATGCAAGAGCCAGAAGACCACATGTGTCCTCAACTAAGGATGGTTCACAAAATAGAGTTTCTAGATCAGAAGGTGGTAACTCTAAAGAGAGATTTTATGATACCCCTGAGGCTGCATTTTAGGACAAAGGTCCATTGCCTACAGGTCATGATGAAAAAAATAAAGATGTGGGTTTAGAGGTTGACTTGGATCTTGATGAAGATCAATTCAGAAGGGAACCCATGAGACATAGGAAAGTTCATTTCCCATATCAAAATTTTTCTTATATAGATGTGTCATCTGGTTCTGATGACATTATGGAAGATCCTGATGACTTGAATGCACTAAGGTTGCAATTGGCAGAGTAGGATATCATACATAAAAAATTACAGGAGGAGAGAGAGGCTAAGAAGGTAAATGCTTTGATAGAGAGATAGTCTCTTCTGAGAAAAATAAATGAAATGAAGGAGAGAAACAAGATGCTTGCTTCTACTCCTAGAACATTGCAACATGATGTGTTTGGTGATCTTGATGCCTTGAGGAGTGAGAAAGAGTGCTTGCTTCAGGATCATGAATTTGAAAATGAAGGCCCCATGATTAGGCAAGTGCAAAGTTATGTCCCTTTGCCTAAAGATAAAGATGGGCATAGGATTACCAAACTTTCTATTATCATAAATGAGAAAGGAAAATAGAAGATGGTGGGTGACCAAGCAAGAAAACTAGTGAAAATACTAGGGATCCCACCACCTGATTCAAATAAGGACACTGAAATGGAGAGAAGGAGAAAAGAAGATGAAAACCTTGCAAAAGAACTAGAGAGAGCTGAGGTTGACGCTACCATTGCAGAAAAGAAAAGGAAGATCCAATTTTTGCGGGCTTCTTTAGCTAATGCTCTTGGCCCATCTACTACTGAACTAGGTATGCCATCTATGACTACTGCTTTTCCACTTAGTAATGCTATTAGTTCTTTTCCTTCTTCATCTGCTAGGATAGGTGCAGATCTTAGGCAACAATCAAATGCATAGATAAATGTAGATGCTAATGTTGATCCTAGGGTTAACACTAGTTTGAGCTTTCAAAGAAGACCTATGCAATTAGAAGGCTATAGCCAAATAAGTTTTGATGGAATTCCTGGCTATCCAAATTCTTTTCTGAATGATATTAGAGATAAGGTACCTAAGTTTGCTGGTAATAATGCTATTAGTTGTGAAGAGCATCTTAGGTTATTTGTTGATATGCTTAATGATTATGAGGTAGAGCATGAGGATGTTGTCATGAAACTGTTTGTTCAATCTCTAATGGAGGATGCTAGAGGTTGGTTTAAGAGGCTTCCTGATAAGTGTATTGATACTTGGGAATCTTTTGAGAAATGTTTCAAAGAGCAGTATGGTGATAGGCCTAATGCTAGCTTCATGTTGAATGAATTCAATGCCATAAGGAAAAATCAGAATGAGTCTGCAGCTGAGTTCAACATGAGATTTCAGAAGGGTATGCACAAGTTGTTCCAAGTCATGTGGTTAGATGACAATGTCTATCTGACTACATACTTCAATGCATTTGATGGAAAGATGGGATATATATTGAGGGATAAAGAACCAAGAACTCTAAGGGATGCTTTTAGGATTGCTATCAATATTGAGAACAACATGAAAATATCAGGAAAGTTGGGTGGAAAGAGAGATGACACAAAGTTGTTTGGGGACAAGAAGTATAAGAAAGAAAATGATAAGAGTGTTGGATCTAGGAGGCAAGAAGAAGATAAATTGGATAAGGTGCTTAATGCATTGAAGGATTTGAAGGCACCTGCAAATAGGAACATCAGTGCTCCTACCAATGATAGGCCTCAGTTCAACAACAATTTTAGTAGGCAGAATAGACTGCAAAATTACCCCTACAACACCCAATGGAAGGATGGCAAGCCTATTGTCCCTGCTGCAAGAGGAAACAATGACAAAGGTGTCCCTAACCCTCTACCTAAAGCTTCAATAAATGTCATGGAAAATGTACCTTGGTGTGTTGCATGCCAGTCCCCTCATTCTACATAGCATTGTGTGGTTGCACAATCTATGGCTGCAAATCAAGATTGTGGCAATGAGGAGATAGAGCAAGAAGAAGAACAAGATGATGTTGGTTGCAACATGGCTTCTTCATAGCTAGGATATGAAGATGACACTAATTTTGATGAAGAGGTAGATGTGAATGTGAAGAGACGTAATCAGGCTTTTCTTCATCAAGAGGTTTTTTCTAATGGTGAGTGCATTGCCTAGAAAACATGTAACATGAACTCTTCTCCCAAACCAGTAAATCTGATAAGACCTTCTAGAGAAGAGATGGAGAGAATTACTGTAGAAATGATTTCCTAGGTGCAAAATAGAGGCATGGTGGCAAGGAATACAAATGAGAAAGCTGCAGGAATGTTTATAAAGAGTTCCAACTTTAGATAACATAATGAGAACATATCAAAGGTTGATCACATGGTGAAATTCAAGAATGTAAAAGGTAAGCATTGTGAACCTAGGGGAGTTGGAATTGAAAAGGTCTCTAGTGAGATTGAGAAGCCAGTTAACACAATGGCTAAGGTTGAAAAAATGAGGGTGGTCCGTACACCTAATGTGTCAAACAAGCAAAAAGATGTTAAGGCGGTGCAAATTGAGATTCCTGCTTCTGCCCCTGTTGATATGTTATCTGTATTGTCACAAATTATAGTTAAGGTTCCATTGTCAGAGCTGTTGAGGATCCTTGAACATAAAGATAAGGCTATTGCATGGGTTTTTAATACTCACAAAAATGATACTTCATGCAATGGATCTTAGGATAAAGCTTTGAAGGATGTTGCTACCTAGGGAATTGTGTCTCAAATTCCTCCAATATAGTTGGACATTTTTGTCAATGCCACCCTTGAAAATATTGACCCATTCTTCTTAAGTGTTCTTCTGAATGGGATGAAATTAAGAAATTGTATGATTGATAGCGGTGCCTCTAATACTGTCATGCCTTTCAAAATCATGGAGAGGTTGGACCTTAAAGTTGATATAGTGCAAGGTAGGTGTTGTGCAATGGATTAGAGGGAGGTACCATTTATTGGGACTATCAATGCAATGCCATATAGGTTGGCAGCATATCTAGAGAAAGAGCTAACACTGAGTATTTTGGTAGTGGATATCGCTCCTCATTATGGGATGTTGCTATCTAGAAGATGGAGTGTTGCCATGGGTGGAAGTTTATAGTGTGATTTGTCCTATGCAACTTTCAAGACTGATGATTAGTTTGTCAAGATTGAACGAGAGCCAAGAGTATGCCACATGATTGAGAGAAACATAGATAATGAAAATACATGTTTTGTGGATATTGATTTTAATGCTTTTAGGGTAGAGATCCCTATATTTGAAAATGAGCTTGTTTTGTCACCTATTTCTACTGAGGTAGGTGCTGGCTTTGTGAAGGGCGATTTGTGGGTAATGTACTTTGATGGTGCAAACTGCAAAGATGGTGCAAGAGTAGGTATTTTACTTATTTCTCCTGATGGAAACACCTACAAATTTTCTTTCACATTGAATTTCTTTTGTACCAACAATATAGTAGAATATGAGGCTTTGTTGTTAGGATTGAGGTTGGCACAAAAGCATGGTATTAAATATCTAAGTGTTATTGGTGATTCTGAGTTGGTGGTGTCCCAAGTCAGGTCAGTGTATGCTTCCAAGAATAGAAGGTTGAAACAATATAGGAATGCAGTGTGGGATTTGATTGAACATTTTGATGCCTTCAATATTGAGTGGAGGGATAGGAGTAACAACAAGATGGCGGACTTATTAGCCAATATTGCAATCAATCCTAATGATGTTACATTCTCTGGTATTTCTAAAGTTGAAATTCAGGCTACGCCTAGTATACCAGACAATATTGAGAATTGGAAAGTTTTTGATGATGATAATGATATTTTGAAGTTTATGGATTGTAAGGATCGGTATCATGGTCAGGAACTTGATTGTTCAGCCTTGGTTGAGTCAATAGAAGGAAGGGAGGTTGTCTTAGGCAATGAGGTCATTCAACTTAGAACTAACAAGGTGCCCAAGGGGCTTGTTGTTTTGGAGACTGTCTTTGACAACCAAGATAGAGTTCAAAAGAATATCAAAGGAGAAGATCATGCTGATCTTGAGGAGATAAATCTTGGATCACATGAGGCACCTAAGAAAGTATACATTGGTAGAGATATATCTCAAAAGGTAAGGAGACCTTTGATTGAATTATTGAGAAAATTCAGGCATGTTTTTGCATGGTCATATGATGACCTAAAGGTTTATAGAGAGGATTTATTTCAGCATGTTATTCCATTGAAAGAAGATGCTAAACCTTTTCAGCAAAAGCAAAGGCCTATTAATCCTAATTTGGCACCCAAGATGCAAGAAGAATTAATGAAGTTGAGAGATGCTGGCATTATAAAGCCTATAAGGCATTCTTCTTGGGTGTCAAATCTTGTTCCTGTAAGAAAAAAGAATGGTGACATCAGGCTTTGTGTGGACTTCAAAAATATGAACATCAGCTCATTGAAAGATAATTATTGTTTGCCCAATATGGAGGCTATGTTACAGAGAGTAACCAGGTCAGAATTGATGTCAATGATGGATGGTTTCTCTAGCTACAATCAAGTCATTGTCAAGGAATCAGAAAAATTCAAGATAGGCTTTACAACACCTTGGGGAACATATGTTTATGTGAGAATGCCTTTTGGTCTCACAAATGTTGGTGCTACTTTTCAGAGGGCAATGGATGTTGCCTTTTCAGATTTCATTAATGATTTCCTTATTGTGTATCAGGATGATTTAACTACCTATTCCCAGAAGGAAGAGGACCATTGTACTCATTTAGAAAAAATATTTATGAGGGCCTTGGAATTTGGCATTTCATTAAACCCAAGGAAATGTGCTTTTGGTGTCACAGAAGGTAAGTTGCTTGGCCACTTAGTTGGGAAGAAAGGAGTTAAAGGGATTCAGTCCTTCTATTGTCAGGTCAATTTTCTAAGTAGGTTTGTGACAAACTTTGCAGAGGTTACTAGACCTATTTCCAAGATGTTAAAGAAGGGATCTGTAGTTAATTGGGAGGGTGAGCCTGATGAGGCTTTCAAGAATATCAAGCAGGCTATCAAAGATGCACCAGTGCTAAAGGCACCTGACTATAGTGTCCCAATGCATATCTTTTCTTTTGCATCTTTTCATACCATTGCTACAGTTTTGTTACAAAATAACAAGGATGGTTTTGCACAGCCTATTGCATTTTTTAGTAAATCTTTGCAGGCTACAGAATTGAAATATGACATAAATGAGAAACAGGCTTATGCACTTGTGAAAGCAATCAAGGCTTTTAGATGTTACTTGATGGGAGCAGTTGTGCTTTCTTTTGTGCCAAGTGCAGCTGTGAAGGACATTTTCTCATAGCAAGAGGTGTCTAGAAGAAGATGTAGATGGATCAATAGGATCCAAGAATTCAATGTTGAGATCCAGATCACTAAGTTGGTTAGAGGACAGGGATTGGCAAAACTGATGGCCTAATCTAATCTAGATGCAAACCAGGTAAATCATTCTAAAATTGATTATACATGTGACATGGATGATTGTATTTGGTATCAGGATATTATTTACTATTTGAGAAATATGAGGTGTCCAAATAGTATGAATGATAATCAAAAGAGGACATTGAAGTTACAGGCCATTAAGTATGTAATTGTGAAATGTAAGCTGTATAGAAAAAATCTGGATTGCATACTGTTGAAATGTGTAGATGAGAATCAGGCTAATGTGTTGTTGAAGGAAATGCATGAGGGAGTTTGTGGTGGACATTATATGGGTAAAACAACTGCTCATAAGATCTTGAGAGCAAGATTTTGGTGGCCCACAATCTTCAGGGATGCAGAATAGTTGGTAAGGAGATGTGATGCTTGTCAAAGGTTCTCTGGTAAGCTTAAGTTTTTAGATAATGTACCATTAAAACTAGTAGAAGTTCAGGCTCCTTTCCAGCAGTGGGGAATTGATTTCATAGGGGAGATACCAAACAAGTCAAGTGGAGGACATTCATGGATCTTAGTTGCCACTGATTACTTTACAAAGTGGGTAGAAGTTGTACCTACAAGGAATGCAACTAGCAGGGTGGTAATTGATTTCTTGATGAACAATATTGTTACAAGGTTTGGGTGCCCTGAGAGGATAGTGAGTGACAATGCTATGTGCTTCAGGTCTACCGAATATAAGGACTTTTGCAAAGGTTTGGGAATTCAAATTTCTAATTCCTCACCTTATCATCCGCAAGGAAATAGTTAGGCAGAATCTACTAATAAGAGCTTGATTAAAATCTTGAAGAGAATTCTGGAGAAGAATAAGAGGGCATGAAATTCAAAGCTACCATTAGCTTTATGGGCTGATAGGGTAACTGTGAAGAGGAAAATTTGTTGTACACCATTTGACCTAGTGTATGGAATTCATGCTAGAATGCCTTAGAATAATTTGTTGGAGATGTACAAGTTTGTACAGTTGTATGATGATGACATTGATGATGAGATGCAATTGAGAATTGAGGACCTCATTAGGTTGGATGAAACTAGAAGAGAATCAATTGCAAGGAATGCCAAATTGTAGTTGCAGGTTAAGAATTTATATGATAAAAAGACTATTGATAGAAAATTTGAGCTTGGTGATTTTGTGATAGTTTGGAATGCCAGATTGGAGGATAAGGGGAAGCATGGTAAATTTGATCGCATCTAGTTAGGGCCATATCTGATTCATGAGAGATGGGGCCAAGATTATTACATCATCAAGGATTTTAATGGTGATATTCAAGAGTTGCCAGTTCATGGACAATTCTTGAAGCAGTACTTCATTTGAAGTACTCTATTTTCCATGAATAGTAGTTAGGATTGTACATCTTGTAAGTCTCTGTATATAGGTTGCTTGCCCCTACCCTATTTTTCCCTAGTCTGTCAAGTTTCCGGTCGTGTTGCCTATCTTGCCCTGCTTGTTCCTTGTTGTCTGCACTTTTTGTCCTATGGAATGGTCTGCTTTAACCAGTGATTCTAGGTCCTTGCTATGCCTGCAGGAGGCATACATCCCCAGACAGAGCCACTATTAGCATGTGTAAAAAATTCATAGCTCCTGATCTTTTCCCCTATTCTCTGCAATATTTTTTTGCTCCCTAGTTAAACCTTAGGCAAAACTTTCAGAATCTAGCCATTAGGTTTCAAAATTCAAGTGTGCCCTAGCTTTATTATTTTAGCACGTTACCTTTTTCATGGGTCACTTAAAGCACTCAATCCACATGTGCCTTTTAAACAAGTTCTTTTTATCAGGTTCGCAGTTGTAATACCCTAAAATTGGCACCTAATCATTTCAATCAATTTTGGTGCATTTCTTCAATTTTCTATGTCATCAAAGTCCTATCTCACTAGGCAATTTTCTCTCCTACTTGGCTCTACTTGACTTGATGTCAGTTGAAAAAACCCTAATTTGCAATAATCAAACACTAAAATTAATTCCTAAGTCTCTTTGACTTTATTAGCTAAATTATCTCTATGATACATTAATTTAATTGTAAAGTCCTATGTGCTTTAAATCAAATTAAATCAAACCACCCCCTTTGGCTAATACACATAAAAAGGAATTAATTAATTGCTTGTTATTTGAACGGAGACCTTTTCTTGAATTAATAATTTGAGATATTTGAAAGGTCCTCATGTGGCATTTTCCATTCTTTTAATAAAGTAATTCATGTTTATTTGTCCCAAAAGGGATATGAAGGGTCAGGAGTTTCGAATCAATAAACTCTTCCTGCTGCTCTTGGCTCTTTTATTTATTTGAGCCTCTTCTTCTCATTCAAAAAAGAGCAATTTTTTAGAGCATCTACACTATAGGCATTTTTTTTAGTCTCATTTGATTCATTATTTTCAAAGCTTTTTATTGCATTTATTAGATTAATATCTCATTATTAGTATAATCTTTGCATCACATTTTAGACTAAATTTGCTTATTTGTTCTTAGTTTAATATCATATTTCTTTCAAGTTCTTAGATTAAGTTGCATCTCATCTTTATTTTCAAGCTCTTAGATTAATTGCATCCTCATTCTTAGATTAAATTGCACTTCATCTTAGATTAATTTCATCTTTTTCATCTTTATTGCTTCTTGGAAATCCTCCATTGTTGAATTGGTCTCTCGGCTGTTGGCTCTCATTCTGAGAGTATTCAAACACCCCATTCACATAGGAGGCAACAGGTCACCTCACCATGGAATTTAGATTGAGTTCTTCATACTCTCTCCCAAATTCTATCAAGTGAATAATGACCATGTTGCATATGTGGTTGATTTAGAGGTCACATTCAAGAACACACATTTTGGTGCCCACCGTGGGGCAGAAAAGATTAATTTTTGGCCTCATTCTTGATTGGTTTTTCAATTTTAGTGTTGGTTCCAGGCCTTGTACAGCTATTTATGGCTTGGAAACCTTCTAATACACTAATTTATGGATAGTATGATGAATCTTCTTTCTCATTATTTTGGTTTGGTTCATTTTTATAAAGAAATGAATAAGTTATGATCATTTTGGTGAAAGTGGGTATTTACAGATTTGAGATTCTCTGAATACAGTCAAATTGAAACATCTGGTACAGAAAAATTATGAATAATCAAGATCTCTAATAATATTCATTGGAAAGATACATGAATTATATTTCATTTCCTTTTTTTTTGAGTCATTTTTATGAAGATTTGTGAAAGTTATGGGCATTTGAGTGAAAACTGGTTTTTAACAATCTGTATTGGAGTTGCAAGCAATGATTTATTCTTAGAAAATGATTTATGAATGGAAAAAATAAATGGCTTACATATTTAAAAATTAGATTCATTAATAGTTACTATGAAATTGGTTTGGTTTCATTTGGATTCTTTTTAAGAAAGATATGTGATTCCCTAGGCAGGGTTTGGTGTTTTAAATCTGATTTATGACAGAAATATTGCAGTCTGAAAAAGTTATTGGTTGAGGAACCAAATGGAATCATAAGACCTTGTAATTTTGGAAAATGGTAGTTCTTGATGTTGGGTAAAAACTTAATTCTTTCTAGAAATTTTAATATTGTGATTTTATGGGTCAAATAAATCAATCTTTAAAGACTGTCTTGAAGACAGCAATGTTACATATCTTACGGTTTGTCATTGATTTGTCTTGATTCTATACTTTCGGATGTGTGCTAAATGCTGGATTACAGATCTTTGGACCTAAGGTGAGTTCTTAAAATCTCTATAACACTTGGTTTGGGATTAAAATTAAACATCTCATGTGTTTGGCTTGAGTGTTTACACGCTTTCATAGAACACATTTTTTATGCTTTTAATGGGAAATGAATGAACATAGATTTGCTTTTATACAAGTTTGTGTTTAAGTGAATGCTTGTGTTTAAAAATTAAGTAATTCTTGGTTTCAAATATCAAAACATCTCATTGAGTAATCTAGGGCATGGATTCATTCCTAGTTTACATGAAGAGTTAAATGCACCACTTTGTGGACTCACTTCATGTTTACTTGGAAAGTTAAATATTCCATGATTCAAACCCTCTTGCACTTATGAGTAGTATTGATTAGCAATCTTAGATTACTTGTGATTGATCTAGATTGCTATCTTGGGTTATTGGACTCGCTAATCCGCCGGCCCCTCATTTCTGCCTTGTGGTTGCAATCTTAGCGCCACATTAAAGGGGAGGGGTCTATAAGAAAGAAGCGTTAATTGTTCCACTAGGCAACCCTTTTGTGCTTTTTGGAACTCACTTATTTTCTAGGTTGTGGACTCATTTGTAGCTTATGTGGGGTGTTAAGTTTTCCACCTTGTGGACTCACCTCATATTTTCTTTAAGCGTTAAGTGTTCCACCTTTAGTGCTTTTCAATACTTTTTGATAGAGAATTACTTACTTTTCATTTTTTTAGAAGGCCTGCTTGGGGATTTCATCACCTCAAGGGACAACCTTAACTCCCATGTTCCAGCGGAGTATAAATATTAGGAGGTGAATCCAAAGACACCTCTCTTGGGAATGAGTTAGATTTCACTCTTAGCTAAGCCTCAAAGAACTTTATACCTTTTAGAAGTGAAGGAGGAGATTTGGGTTACCGTCTCCCCCCGACTGTGTGATTTCAAATTCTTCTCATCTACAGATTTGTGCCTCACATACCTTGCGTATATCAAGGAATCCTTTTAGAAAATCCATGTATATCCTTTTAGACAGCTTGCTAGGATGTTGTTATGTTTTAAGTGCCTGCTAAAACATTCTCAAGAACATACACAAGTAGAGTCCTTAGGGAGTAGAAATACTAAGTCACTATTCTTTTTCATGCGCAAGGTTTCTTTGTCCCTTGCCCATTGCTTGAAGACTGTTTGCTTGAACTCCTTGATTGTTGTCTTATGTGCTTGATCAATGACATAAATTTGATCTGCCTTTTTGTTCATGATCTAGTTTTCTATTTTCTTGTTGTTCACCGTCAAAAATTGGTTGTCCTGAGTTAGGAATAGATCGATCTTTGCTTTGACTCGTATTGTCTCTCATTAGTCTACCTTATCTCATTGTGATCTTGTACCTTGTGTTGCGATTGTCTTATCTCAGTTGTTCTAGCCATCTCTTTTTGAGAATTCATACCAGGTTCATCTTGCATCTTGGTTGTTCTAGCCATTTATCTCCTTTCGTTATCTTTGAGACAGAGTCTAGCTTTATCCTGAATCTTTGCTCGTTACATCTTCGTTTATGACTGTGACGACTCAAAGTGGAAAGACTTATCCCGTTCAGAATACTGATCAAGGTAGAAGCGAATCTCATAATCAAGACATAGGTCATCCCAAATCTGTTATGAAATTTGAGTATTGTGAGGGATCCTCACATTCCTCCTCATTCCAAGAGCATTACAATCCATTGTTTCAAATACAGTCTGACTTATTATTTCAAGAATATTATAACCCATTGTTTCAAGACCAGCAAGACTCTAAAGGGTCACTTTCTAAAATCGAACCTATTGACTCTTTTGATCCTATTTTCAAGATGGGAGATCCATTCCACTTCCTGGGGGGAGGTAAATTCAGTGATAGTCATGAGCAATCTCCAAATGACCAAGGTCATAGTCAGTCTCGAAACAACAAGAGTTATGATCAATCCCATAATATTCAATATTCGGTCAACATCCAGGACCTTTTCAATTTAAAACAACGACAAGGGGAGCCTTTCCTAACATTTCTCCAGAGATGGAGACAACTATGCACAAAGTATCCGCATGAATTACCTGAGTCTGAAAAGCTTGATATCTTCTTGGACAATCTTGTCCCAAATTTGGGATACCAAGTGCGATTATAAGGTCCCCTCACTTTTGAGAATATGATTAGGTGGGCTATGAGGATAGAAGCATTTATGGTTAAGAAGGGAGAATTGACTTTGAACAAAGAAAACAAGCAAGGACCTTCTCCCTCAAACAAGGATAAGGATAAGATTGTAAAAAAAAACATAGATGTTATGAATGACAGGGTTGTTGACAATGTGACGCCAAAACCCTTAAAGTCTATCTTTAATCTCAACTCTAGCATGCAAACAGTCAATGCCACTAAGAAGGCTATGACAGAAGCTCAACCGCCTTCCAAATTTGCTAGAAATAAACCTTGGATCTCTCACTATGACATGATCATTGCTCCAGGGAGCAAGGATACTCCTAAACCCAAAACTCCTTTTGTCTTGCAAGGCCCTGAGCCTCCCTCTTATAACTACGCACAATCTCCAGCTTGTGCGAACACTATCACTCAATCTCATGCAAAGATCATGCTCAAAGGTCCTGAACCTTCAACATCCAAACCAAAACTATCTATGGATAAAGCCCTCACTGAGGAAAACATCCCCAAAGATCTCAATCTCAATCAGTTCCAATCTATGATGGGTCATTTAACTTCACCTCACTATTTGTCCTTTTCCAAAGAAGATGATCATTCCTTAAGCCACCCACATAATGCTTCCCTGCACATTGAATTTATGGAAGGTCCCGAGCATATCCCCCACATCCTCATTAACAATAGTGCTAGCCTAAATACTTTCTCTGCTAAGATGCTTACCCAAACAACAAACAGCTTTGTTCCTGCCAATAGAGAGTCCATTGAGTTCTATGATGCTAAGCTCAAAGAAATAGAAAAGACCTTGAAGATCAAAGATATTGGCATGGGGGAATATCAGATTGAGTCCATCTTGTCATTGACAGCTCTCCCCATATCTCCACATTCCTATGAAGAACCCTCTGAAGATAGATTGGGTATTGGCTATCAGAGTGATGAGCTTGACCAACCTAGCTACAGCTTTCACTCATGCAAGGATTCAGATAATGAAGAAACATAGAATCAGCCTATGACACATGAAAGATCTTTGAATGTTCAAAATTTTGATTTAGACTACCAGAAAAAGTCTTATCTACCTTCTCAAGTGCTTTAGGAACATGATTTTGGTCCTCACCAGGAGGATTTTATACACTCTACTGAACATATTTCTACTACTACAGCTACTACTAAATATGTCACTACCTCTAATGGCACACATACTGATTGGGAGAAACTATTGGATGCTTCCCTTATCTTTGGTATGCCTCAAGGTATGTCTATTCTAGATTGTTCGACCACTTGTACTGTTGAACAAAATCCTACTACTACCAATTCCAAATATACACATACTGATTGGGAGCAACTGCTAGATGCTTCCCTTATCTTGGGTATGCCTTGGGGTATGCCTACTCTAGATTGTTCCACCACTTCTGCTATTGAACAGACTCGTACTATTGCCAACTCCAATGGCACACATACTGACTGGGAGAAACTATTGGATGCTTCTCTTCTCTTGGGTATGCCTCAAGATATGCCTATTCCAGATTACTCTGCTGCTTCTACTACTAAACAAGATCCTACTATTGAAGAAACACTTCCTATGTTAGATGACAACAATGAAGAAAGTCTACCTCCAACTATGTCTCTAGCTGAATGGGACTCCATTTCAGATACTACTACAGAAATACCAGTTGATGCTATGCACTTATATGCTAGTCTTAACAACTCAGAAAGAGGAGAAATTTATGATCCTCTAGATCAAGCTATTGATGATGATCCTTTCCACCCTCCTGTGGAGATCATTCTTATGGCTCCCAGGCCATCTACTCCAAGCTATACTCCTATTGCTCCAGAAAATCATGGGTATGTAAGACCCCATTCTATTATAGCTTCATGGAATATTGGTAGATCCAAAATTGAAATGGTTCCTATTCATGCACTCTTACCACCTGAAAGGGGACCTGACTCTTGGAATAGACCATCTTGGTTAGGCTCACATAATATTCCTCCAAACTTATCTGACTCTTCTAGGATGACTCACAATCGACAATGCTCTATGGAAGATTACTTTTTTGATCTATCTGATGCATCCATGAGTGATGAGGATGATACTAATATATTTACACTTGAGCCTATCCCATCGATTTCTCTTCCCTCTTCATCTCCCAAAAAATTGGCCCATCCACTTCCATTTCCATCTCTCCACCTAAACCAGTCATATAAGCCTCTTTCATCCACCATTTCTGAGTCTTTTGGAAGTAACTTAGATGTGCAACATAAAAATAAAAATAATGAGAATCCACTTATATCTCAAGGTCACCATGTCCCATCTAATCGACATGTGACTATGAAGAAAGGAAAGAAACAAAGGTGTTCAAAAGACCGCAAAGTTCCTCAAAAAGAAGAAGACAATCAAAAGCCAGAAAATAAAATAAAAAATGGATCTCAAAATCCATTCTATAAGCATTGTCATCAAAAGCACCTCAAAGTAAAGAATAAAAAATTCAAAAGCTATGTGGATTCCAAAGAAAGGAAAAATCAAAGTTGTCATTTGAGCTTCCAAAATTCGCATACTTCCTTCCATTCCATCACCCTTGCCTCTCATACTTTACACTCTTTACTCCATCTTGCCTTTTCCCAAAGTCCATATCAGTATCTCCTTATTACTAATGACATGATTAAGAGAAATCCAGAATGTACTCTTCCTAAGCATTTAGAGCATGGGAAATCTGACAAAGAGTTAAGGTGTGTCCATGAGGATATTTGTGGGTCTCAATTAAGTGATGTTTCCTTGACTATGGATCTCTTGACTGTTGGACACTACTGGTTGGATCTCCTTTTACTTCTACAGCATCTGGTTTTGATTCTGCTGATTACTACTACAAATACTGTGTTCTTAGAGATTCCCACTAAAGGAGAGGCACTCAAAGAGCCAATCAACGCTCTTCATTTAAGGAAGTTCTATAGCAGACATTCTCAGTATGCTCATGTACATACTTATTGATCCTGAAAAAATCCAAAAAATTGATATATTGCAAAAAAATCCTAAAAATTGCAAAATGTCCTGAAAAAATGATCATCTTAGTGAAAACCTAGCAAACAGGTGCTTTGATGTATCTATTATCCTGGTGAAAATCTGGTAAATAGGTGCCTTGATAATACAAAAAAAATAAAAAATAAAAAGATCAAAAATACAAAAAAATGAAATATTCAAAAAAATACAAAAAAAAAAGAGAAAAAAAGAGAAAAGTACAAAAAAATTGAAAAAGAGAAAAATGTGCCATTGATGAAAACCTAGTAAACAGGCATCATGGTGGCAAAAATAGAATCTCTGCCAAGATGGTGAAAACATGGTAAATAGGCACCTCTTATTTTCTTGAAGTAACATCTCATCTCAGCGTCACTTGGCTCTTAGTTTCCTACTTTAGTTTCCTTCCTTTCTTGCTTTAGTTTGTTTTCCCGCTTTCTTGCTTTAGTTTGTTTCCTGCTTTGGTTTGTTAGCTCATGCGCTTGTCTTTGAGTTTTCCTCAACTCTTCATAGATTGGAATTGGTTCACACTTGGGGGCACCTGCCTAGTCTAGGGGGCATTGTCCTATCGCTTTTGGAAACTCTTTTGAGCATGGGTCGCCAGTGGTTCCCACTATGCCTACCTACAGATACCTAGCTTTCGTTCAATTTCTCTTCTTTAGGATTTCTCCCTTCTATCAATCACCAGTGATTCTCATTACATCTTCCTACTGTCATTATCTCATTGAGACTTCGAACGTTATCTTTCCGAATTGACTTCAATCTGCTTGAACACGAACTTGAACTGAAACTCAAACTAAATGTGTGTTCCTTTGAGACATGTTGAGCTTTGTTTTCTTTGAGTGCTTGTTTGTTTGCCTTGCTTTTTTTGCTTTCTGTTTGTTGGTTTAGTTCCAATGATCCAAAGAATTCATTTAAGAGGGGTGTCTATCTGTAAGAGCCTCTATCTTGTATTGGATGGCCATGTGTACCTCGACTCCTTTTATATGGATGCTTTGGTGAGGTTGGTTCTTCTCCTTGTCTTTTGAGTGACTTCTTTTGCTACATTTGGAATTGCTAACGCTCATCTTGCTAAGTGAACGTAGGAGTCACTGCGAGAAATCTTTGGCAAAAGAAAGATCTCTTGCATGTTTGGTGTGTTTGTTTGCAAGAGACATTCTGGTCATTCTAGAAAATGTGCTTTGATGCTTATGTTAACTTGCTAAATTAAAAGGAATAGGTGTTCAAGTCATTCTAGCTTCTTGTGCCTTAATGCTTACACCTCATTCTGACAAATTTAAGACTTATGTCATATTCATATTCTCATGTTGGGGAGAATTGTATGGCATCTTGTGATTTTCTAGTGCTTAAATGAACTCAATGATGATAAATATGATGAGTCCAACAGCTGAGTCTAGAGGATTGCATTTGTTCATCCTAGGCCTGCATTTAGACTTGCATCTTTCATTCTAGGCTTGCATTTGGAGCACTTTCTTGCTGCTCTCTTGATTGCTTTCTTCTGGATCTGCTCATCAAAGGTTCTCATCTTTTGTCCTAGTCTCATCTTGGCTGCATCCTTTTTCGGGATCAAAATCAAAATCTGACATCTCTAAGTGGCTCAAAATCGCATTTTAAATATTGGACTCCTTCTGGATCGGATGCTTGTGCAGTCAGCCTTTAGGCATCATTTTCTTGCCAGATCCTCATCTTTACATCATGTTCTTTAGATCTTTTCTCTTTTCATCAAAGTCAACTCAAGTCAAATTTAGTCAACCATGGTCAACCTAGTCAAATTTGGTTAGCAGGACCTTTGGATCGCTTCAAAATGCTTCTGATCTGCTTTATTCTTTTGGATCTTCGATCTTATCTTTATTTGCAACCTCTTGCTATCAATCATCCTTCTAACATGTCATCTTTCAATTTCACTCCTAAGGGGGCAGGATGATTACATCATTTGAATCTTGTTGAATCTATTCTTGAATTAGTCTGATTTGAATCATCAGTCCTCATTGCTAGGGGCATCTTCACGCCTCGCATCTTGTCATCTGGAAATCTATCTCTTAGGTATCTGAGCAATCTAACTCAGATACTTGAGGATCATTCTTCATTCTGGAGATGGTTCTTGAAATCTATTGGTATTGGGGCAATCTAACCCCGATTTCGGTTCTCTTCTAAAACCGTTGTCTTTGCAATCTTAGACTTCAGAAAATTCATGCTTTGATCTTCTTTCACCTGTCACTTCAAACTATTCTTTGAATCAATGCGCTATTCACACATCAATTCAAAGAGAGGCAAATGTAATACCCCAAAATTGGCACCTAATCATTTCAATCAATTTTGGTGCATTTCTTTAATTTTCTATGTCATCAAAGTCCTATCTCACTCGGCAATTTTCTCTCCTACTTGGCTCTACTTGACTTGATGTCAGTTGAAAAAACCCTAATTTGCAATAATCAAACACTAAAATTAATTCCTAAGTCTCTTTGACTTTATTAGCTAAATTATCTCTATGATACATTAATTTAATTGTAAAGTCCTATGTGCTTTAAATTAAATTAAATCAAACCACCCCCTTTGGATAATACACATAAAAAGGAATTAATTAATTGCTTGTTATTTGAATGGAGACCTTTTCTTGAATTAATAATTTGAGATATTCGAAAGGTCCTCATGTGGCATTTTCCATTCTTTTAATAAAGTAATTCATGCTTATTTGTCCCAAAAGGGATATGAAGGGTCAGGAGTTTCAAATCAAGAAACTCTTCCTCCTCCTCTTGGCTCTTCTATTTATTTGAGCCTCTTCTTCTCATTCAAAAAAGAGCAATTTTTGAGAGCATCTACACTATAGGCATTTTTTTAGTCTCGTTTGATTCATTATTTTCAAAGCTTTTTATTGCATTTATTAGATTAATATCTCATTATTAGTATAATCTTTGCATCACATTTTACACTAAATTTGCTTATTTGTTCTTAGTTTAATATCATATTTCTTTCAAGTTCTTAGATTAAGTTGCATCTCATCTTTATTTTCAAGCTCTTAGATTAATTGCATCCTCATTCTTAGATTAAATTGCACTTCATCTTAGATTAATTTCATCTTTTTCATCTTTATTGCTTCTTGGAAATCCTCCATTGTTGAATTGGTCTCCTGGTTGTTGGCTCTCATTCTGAGAGTATTCAAACACCCCATTCACATAGGAGGCAACAAATCACCTCACCATGTAATTTGGATTGAGTTCTTCATACTCTCTCCCAAATTCTATCAAGTGAATAATGACCATGTTGTGTTGTGCCCGATTGAGAGGTCACATTCAGTCACATACAGTAGTTAGGTCTTTTATGTCTTGACAGGTCCCTTTTAGATCTTTTCCTAAGTCTTAGCTCCCCAGCCGCTTTAATATTTCCTAAGTTTAGGTGCATTGCAAAATTTTAATATCTCCTAAGGTTCTCGGCTTGATCTTGTAGAGTTTTCAGTGGGTCCACCTGCCATATGTCTTGTTAGCATTTTGTGATTGGTCCACGGGTTAGTGATTGTGCATGTGTCAATGGGACCTAAATTTTTGAAGGCTCAGTGGGACCTGATAGTGTCAGAGGATTGATGGTTGGCGTAAGTTTTCATGGGATTTGTCAGAGCCATGCGATCTTACACCAGCCGTTGATGTTACTTTTTGTCAGGTGGTAGTTCATCGGTGGGTCCTGTTTGCCAGGTGGTTCTTATGTGCCACGCTATTTTGAGTTGGTGGGTTTTCATTTATCTGCGTGTTGATGAGTTGGTTTATGTCAGAGGGCCCACATTGAAAGCTTTTAATCTAACGGTTAGCCTATGATTGCAAGGAATATTCCAAGCCTTTGCGATCATGCACCATCCATTAGATTTTGCTCCATTTTTCCAAGTTGCCTGTTGTACTTAGTGGGTCTGGTGTGACACGCATGCTTGCAGTTGGAGGTTTCTTATTGGGAGGTAGTGGTGATGATTTATTGGTGGTTAGTCACATGTTCATTTAGCCTTTTGCAAGGCTATGCAATCATGCAAATAACATTTTTTGTTAGCTCCATGCAGTGACAGTTGCGGTGGCAGTTATGTTCACGGGTTGTCGCATGTTCGCATAGCCTGTTTCCTGGCTATGTGATCATGTGACAAGATGCCACATGTGCTAGGGCCCATTTGAGGATGTTTGGTGGTCCCATTGGCAGATGGTTTTGTGGCAATTTCTGGTTGGTCCATGCTGGCAGGGTGATAAAGTTTGAACGTGGGCCATTGTTTCTCTATAGGTGCCAAGGAGTTAGCCATTGTGTTTCAAATTTAAATTTTTTTGAGAGTTCACAGCGACAGAAAGTACTAAGATTTAGGGAATTCATTGTAGAAATGACCATGTTCAGTGAGAAGCGACTGGTTTTCCATTTGCGGTGTGGTCCAGGGTGTGGTTGGATTGTTTGCAGAGCTTGTACCATTTCGATTGTGTGCTCAAGGCTTGTTGCAGGGTGTCCTTTTGAGACCAATTTTGTGATCCCCTGTACTTGTAGAGAAGAATTTCATGATTGTGGATTAGTTCAAGATTTCCTCTTTCCTGATTGCCTGTGTTTTCCACTTGTCTAATAACTTTTTGGACCATTTCCAACAGGTTGGGTGGTTGAAACCCTAACCCTAGTCATCCGTAGCTTGTTACAGATTTTCAAGATGACTACGGGGTATAAGTTGCAGAATTTTTTATTTTTGCAAGGGTTCCAAAACATTGTTGCTTTTGGTCCTTGGTTTTTTACTGTAATATACTAATAGAAGGCTGATTTTGTGACTTCTCTTATCTTGGTATCATTTTGATTGTATGTTGATCCTGATTATGTTAATGAGAATATTCTTGAATCCCAATCTTGTATCTTGTGTATGTCTTCTTGCTTTTCTCTGAGCTCATATATGTTAGTTTCACAAAGTGTGCTGATGTATGGTAAAAAAAGAGTATTTTGAATTTATCTTTGAGTTCCTAACAAATTTAGGATTAAAGTCTTGTAGGTGAATTCAGTGAGTTTGCAGTCAGGTGTAGAATTTGATGTCCTTGTGCTTGAGGGAAAGGGGTAATAGACAAAGCACTTACCTTGGATTCCATTGTGTTTGATTTGAGGTATTCAGTTGAGGTATATAGTTAGGTGACTTTGAGCCCTGGGATAAGGTACTGGTCCTTCCTCTTGAGGTATGCATGGTTAACAACTACAAACACAAACATCATTTGATAAATCTTTAACAGTCTTATATGAGACATAGTGGAATACTATTTTAGACTCCTTTAGAGAAGTGAGTCAAGGGTACACCTACCTAAGCATTGAATCTCAAAGTGTAGAAGGATCTTTTCATCCTTGTCAGTTGGCCCTTTTCCTTGCAGACTTTGGAGTGGTGATAGAGTCAGGATTTTATTTACATTATCCATCAAAGTGTAAATCTGCAAGTTGAAGATCAAAGGGAGTAATCCAAAAACCAACAGATACAATAGGGATACAAGAACCTGAGCAACCTATAGATACAAATGAGCCTAAAAAAATAGAGGCACCATCTATAGAAACCAAGGAAGAAGAAGAAACCAAGGCAACTGAGGTGAACCCACCTGACACTACATCCAAGGCTCCCGCTCATTCAACCAAGACAATGGCCACCGAGGAGTAGAAGAAGGAAGAAACTATGTCAACCAAGAAAGATAATCTGAAGAGTGGAGATAAATCAATTTTTATTACTGCGAAGAAGTCACCTCTCACACTGAAGAAGAAGAACAAAGGAAAAGGGCCGGTCACCATAGATGAAGTGATTGTTATACCTGAATGTGACCCAAGGATGCTAAGCCTTGAGGAACTAAGTAGATATGGGGAGTTATGTTCAAGGAAAGTGACATAAGCAAAGTTGAAGCAAGAGAGAAAACACAAAGAAGTGTTAACTGATGTGAGGGATATTCTACAATAGGTAGTACCTGAGGTAAATATTGATGAGAATACTCCCATCATAGATCAACTTGCTACAATTTTCAAGAAGATCAATGCCCCGGATATTGAAGCAGATAAAAGGATTGAAGAAAGGGTAGAATCCAGGATTCAAAACCAATTAGCAGCTAAAATTAGCCTCAAAGTGGCATTGAAGAAGGTCAAATTATCTGAGGTAATCACCAAGGTAAAAACCATCACATAGTTAATTTGTCACTATTTATTGAAGCTTTGTACTATAGACACCTTCACTGTTGAAGTCAGTGAAAAGATCAAAGGATTGAAAGCAAAAATATAGTTGAGTACACATGCAGCTATAACTGAGCCTCATGCTTTCTTAAAGAACATTCACCGAGTTTAGGAACTCCAGCGGTTAATAGTAGATTTGAAGAAACAAGAAGTGCACATAACAAATCAGGTTACTGAGTTTTAGATAGAACTCATACCATACCTAAAAAAAATTTAGGCACACATTGTCAAAGCTGAACAACTCATTGCAACACCAAAAATTCTGGTGTTAGATAACATCTTTGACATCCATGCACAAGTCATTCTTGAGCATATCTCTCTTCCCAACTTGAAAGAGGAATGGGACAACCTCTTGGAGTCAGTAAAGAAAACCCACCAACATATTTTTGACCAGATGTGAGTATACTATTTTTTTTGTATTTGGCATTATTATCAAAAAGGGGGAAAACATGTATATGCCAAATAAGTATTTTTTTGCTATGTATACTACATACTACCGGGAGCATGCACTAAGGGGGAGTACTTAGTACTTAGAAATTTTTGATGTGGATATCTATATGGCGGAGATATAAGGTATTAAGAAAATTTTGTCTATATACATTAAAGAGTTTTGATACTAATGCCATAGGGGGAGATTGTTAATCTCTATTGAGCATTCAAGGTTGTCATTAGTATCAAAGGCTATCAAAGAGGTTGGTTGGGCACTTACATTGAATTAATTGGTAACATGAAGCTAGATAGACCAGTCTATAAAGTATATATACCGAGCAACAGATAGTTTACCGAGCACCAGCAGACACTGACACCAATAGACAAGTAAACACTAAGCATCACAGTATACACCGAGCAGTTTACATAGTGTTTATCAATGATCATAGGAAATGGCATAGTATTCTAAAATGGTACATTCTTCTATGCAAATAGTTACAACAGATCGTAAAATGGTTTACCAAGATCAAGGAACATTTATTGTAAAAGATACTCATTAAATGTAATATATATCTTATTGTAATAGTTGATCTAGGATATTTTACACTGTAGATCTTAGGGTTATGATTGTGTATTGTAACCTAATTTTTTTAAAGCGGCAACAAAATAACACTATATATTTTTTGTGTTTGCATCATTTTTTTGTAAGAACTGATATATGAATCAAGGAGCACTTGAAGCTATTGCCCAACTTCAAGTCAATTAGTTAATAGAGCAGAACAAAGTATAGATATTATCATATTAGTAGAATTAGAGAAGGTTATCAAGCACATTCAGAGTAGAGATTCATCATAGTTAAGGTGATATTTTATGAGCACTTATAGATCTATTTCACACAATTGAGTTGTCAACTAGTAGATAATTACCTATTGCTTTCTAATAATTGTAATAGAGTTTTGGATAAATCTCTTAACCGAGTAGACTTAACAGTCATATGTAAATCTCTTAAACGAGTGTACACTTCATTAGTGTTGTTAAAATCCTATAACTAGGTAGATCTAGCTGATCTAACATGTCACTCCTAACAGGGTGAGATCACCAGAAGTGATCAAAACTTGTAGCCTTAACATGCAAACCTTTTCTATCTGCAGTAGTGAAGAATTTGTGGGTGTCATCCCCACCATAGTTTTTACATTCTAACAAGGGTTTCTGTGTTACCAAAATACTTGTGTTATGTGATTGTCATATTGATGTCATGTTGTTTACTTAGATCTGAAAGGTTTACAAGTAAATTTTTTGAAGGCACTGATTCACCCCTCCCATCTCAGTACCTATCTCTCCTAATTCCAACACATTCATCATTTATAGTATAGCTTTTACCAAGATCTTCCTCCTTAGAAATGGAGATAGGGGATGATGGGGCCAACATGGATTTAAAATATTTCTAAATTAACAAAAGGATGCCCTCATGTAAAATAGAGTTGTTAGAGGGATTCTTCTTATATATTTTTTATGTTGAAATTCAAGGATGGTATCAAATAAGATAGAAAAGAGACCCTCACATCATATTTGAAATGATTAAGGAGGATGAAATGATAACCAAAGGCTCTAATAAATTGACTATCTAGGATAATGTATTCCATTATAATTTTTAAAACCTCCCTCCAAATTAGCTTCACCTTCATTGTATCATATATTAAATTTTATAAACCCTAACCGAATCCTACCTTTCCTCCTCATTTTTAGGAATTTACTTGACTACAAGGTCCGGATACATCATATCTATGTAGAATTTAAGAACTTTCATGGATAATCCTATTACCTCATATTTGAGGTTCTTGTTAATGAGAATATTTCTCCAAAAGAGAATAATCTTTTCCTTCATCCATCATTTGGTGAAAATGTCTGCCACTTTTGGGTCCCAACCAAGCATATTTTCAATGTAGAGTATAAACCTTCCCTTAACCAGAAGCCTCCAAAAGGTAGGTTTATTCCTCAAACCATCACATTCTATTAGCTTAAGAGACCACCTTTCTCCTCCCATTTTGATACCTTCATAGATTAATAGAAGAGAGAGAAAATGTAGAATAAAGAACCAAGCTACCCACCAAAATACACAAAAAATGTGTGTGATATAATTGCTGAATCCTACATAAAATCTACTAGCATAATTTTTTTGTTGGCAATAATCACATGATTCAAAAGAGAAACCATCACAATTAGTACTTTATAAGGATAATATATCCCTTTATGTGAACCCTATCATACATCAATAGAGTGATGACATCGTTGTCCATTTTGTCACCCTTATGCTATGTCATCCTTCCCATGACATTAACCCCTTTGTTAGTAAAGAAGTCTGCTACAATGTTGGTTTTCCTTTAATCATGAGAAATAAAATATTTTTCAAAAGACCTTATAATGTACTTTGATAAATATATCTAACTTTGTATGGTCTAGGAAGGCTTGAATTTTGGTTTGATGCATTGAATTATATTATTAGAATCACCTTCAATCATACATACATGTATGCATGCATGCATACATACATACATACATATTTTTGTATGCATGCATGAATTTAGGCATGTTGTTGGATTAAGGGAATCCAATTTTAGTGTTTTTGGGTTTTAATTGTCATGGATCATATTGAGATATTCAAAATGCATTTCAATTTATCAATTTGAGGCTTTCAAATTTAGTGTTTAGTGTTTGCAATTTCATTTCCAATGTTAGGGATTTCCATTTTATGAATTCATCAGCTTATAGGTCTCATACAAAAGGGATAAAGGAATACACCAAATGTGCATTACAGTCCTAAAAAGGCTTCAAAAGCATCATGTAATTAGAATTTTTTAAATATACATGTAAATAGAATTTCCATATCATCAATTTTATAAATATGAACTTCAAGTAAATTTTTTCAATACTCCATATCTTCCATTACTTCTATATCTTAAAGTAAATTTGATGATATCCTAATTGCATGATGGTTTCAATGCCTTCTATGAAAAAAAGAAAAGATGAGTGGGATACATTTTCTTAATATCTTAACCATTACAAAAAAAATTCTACAAGTGGACAATACCAATGGAGTACAAAGTGTTTGGAATTCCTAAACAATCATGATCATACAAGTGGCCATGGAATATATGGATATATTTTTATGCCTTCAATTCAGTGAATACTTAAAGCAATACAATTAAAAGTACATTATTGTCATAAACGTGTTAACAAGTTAACAAAGCACATTAAAATCCTCAATCAAATGTGCATTGCAATCCTACAAAATCATTGAAATCCACCCTATAGTTAAGGATGTTGTATACTTTCTAAAAGATATAAAGAATTGTAAGTCACCAATTCTATATGTTCAATTTTTTTCATGTCAACAACATCTGTGTTAATTTTTCTGAATTATAATTAGCTAAGGAGATCAAAAAATGAAACAATAATTTATAATCATGTTAGTATGGCATGTAGTTCCTTACAATCCTTTCTACTCTAAAAACATTTTAGAAAATCCTGAAGTAAAAGGAACTTTCAATGCCTTAAATGGGATTTTGAAAACATAAAAGAAAATAGAAAAGGTAAAGAAACCCTCAATGAAAGATGAATTCTAAATGGGCTCAATATTTGATTTAAGGATTCCTATTAGGCCAACTAAGGTGGTGAATTAAAAAAATATTAGGGTTTGGAACCCATAAGAAATCATTTAACAATCACATTGAAACCATCAAGCAGAAAATAAATTCAACTCTTGATCCCCAAAGGTGGAAGTGAAATTATAATTCAAAACACTTAACACTAAATACGAAACTCTACAACCTCCTATATGAAATGAATTCTATATCTCCTTGGATTGAACTTGAATTTAGAAATTAGAGACCTTAAGAAACCCTTAAATCCCTATAGTATAATTGAAACTGAAAACATCTCGAAACACAATAATTGAGAAGAAAAAAGTGATAAATTGTAATGAAGTTGGAAATAATTGATACAAACATTTAAATCATAATGGAAATAAGATAGTAAATCCTTGATCCCCAATGTTGGAAGTGAAATTCTAATTCTCAACTATTAACACTAAATCTCCAACCCTGCAACCCTGCAAACAATAAAATGAAATGAATTCTATATCCCTTGCAACTCAAGTTCAAATAATAAAGTTAACTGATGATACCCTCAATTCCCTATATTGGCATTGAAAGTGAAACCATCTTAGAACACTATAATTGAGAACCTAAAACTAATAATTTGAAATGCATTCGAAAATAATTGACAATCACATAGAAACCATCAAGAAAATAAGTTATGAAATGCTTGATTACTAAAGAAGGATGCTAAAATGTAATTCAAAAACATTATATCTGTAACTCTACAACCTCTAATAATAAATGAATTTTATAAACCTTAGGAGTAAATTTGAAATAAGGGATCAAATAACTTACGAAAACCCTTAATTCCTTATGTAGGAATTAAAATTAAAGACATCTTTGAACATAATAATTGAGAACCCAAATTGAAATGATTTCAAAATAATCGACAACCATATTAAAATAATGAAGCAAATAACTTATTAGAACCTAGATTGGAACTGAAATTGTAATTGACAAATAACAACCCTAAATCTACAATAGTTAAAATAATAAAATGAAATGAATACTATATCACTTAGGACTGAAGTTCAAATAAAAAATAGATAGCTTATGAAACTCTACATTCACTTGATTTGAATTCAAAGTAAAAATATCTGGGAAGAGATAAATGAGAACCTAAGATTGATAAATTGAATTAAAAACAAAAGTAATTGACATTCACATTGAAACCAACAAGAAAATAAGAAAATAAACCCTTTATCCCCAAAGTTTGGAGTGAAAATCCAATAGAATAATGTGAAGACAAAATATGAAACCCTACAATAAATAAAATGAAATGAATCCTATATCCCTTATGAATGAACTCAAAATCTAAAGTAGCTAACTTATGAAAGCCTTAATCGACTAGATGGAATTGAAATTGATTTTTTTGGAATAGTTATAGTGAGAACCTAAAACTGATAAATTGGAATGAATTCAAAAACCATTACCAACCACATTTATGTTACAACTAGTGGTTTTCATTGCACAAACATGTCAAGTTGTTAATGCTTCATACAACCAGTAGACTAATAGAAGATACAAAAGGTTCTTAAACCATGTCAGGATTCCCAAAGGGGGATATTGGTGGTTAGTCAAATAATCCCCCCTTGAGAGTCACCTAAGGGCATTCAGACTTGTGACCAAACCCTGATACCACTTTTTACAGCCAAAGCTAGAGAACTTTTTAACCTCGTAATCCCCAATATTGGAAGTTAAATTGTAAATACTTAGCAATAAATTTTAAATATCACAACTGATATATTGAAATGAATTATATATTGCCTACAACATTTTGGATCCCAACTAACGGAAGATTCTAGAATGGGTGGGAATGAAAGAAATGTTATGTGTTTGGATCTATGCAAAATAAGGCATATTAAATGGAATTTTGATGAGAAATGTAGTCTCATGAAGAGAAATTAAGGTGACTTGACACGTAATAAATGCAACTACATGTTCCTAAGTAAGGTAGCCCTAGGAAGTATTTGCAATTAGGGTGGTGGATAGGGGAATCCAAAACCTCAATTGATAACCTAAAAATGACAAATCAAAATGAATTGGTTTTTAAAAACCTTAACAAGAAATTTAAAACCCTACAAAAAATTTAATTGAAAACACTTGACAATAACATCCTTCATAGTAAAATTCAAACCCTTCCTCCCTATAATTTGAAACCCTTCACATTAGAATTGACAACCTAAAACTAATAAAATGAAATTATTTTAGAAAGCATTAACAATGACATTGAAACTAGTCCACAAATAGCCAATTAAATCCTTAATTTCCAACATTGTTTAAGTGAAACCAAAAACAAATTAACATAAAAATGAAACTCTACAACAAAATACTCAAAATGTTGTGTATGTACCTTATTCATGAAATTTATTCCAACAAAAGCTAACTTGATAATTTCCCTTAATCCATAGTAGTGGAAACATAAATGCAAATCCTTAAAGTAGAATATGAGAAGCTAGAATCAACAAAATGAAATGAACTTGAAATGCAATATGTTAGAATAACTGAGAAGGGGGGGGGGAATCAGTTAGATCAGCTATCCTAGAGTCCCAAATACAAAGATGTACCTTATAAAATAATTCCAACAAATTATGCAACTCGGTAACATAAAATATCAATCTATCTATTCACTTTACCAATTACCACTAAATATCTAACTGTGATTACTGACCAAATCAACTATGCAGTATGTAAAGTATGATAGAAAAATCATCATAAAAAATAACACATAACATAATGATTTAATATGGAAACCATTCTAAGTGAAAAACCACCTAGGATCGGTAACCCAAAATAATTCACTCTTCTCAAGTGAGCTCAGTGAAGAGCCAATGTTGTGAAAGATTAAAATACACACTGTTAGGTGTGACCTAGTTAGAGGATTTATCTCTAAAAGTTAAATTTTGACTATCATTCACTATGGGGTCAACAAGATATCACTTTACATTCAACAAATGTCATAGGGTAGAACATAAGACCGTTGAGTCCACTTAGTTAAAAGATTTTATGAATCAATGGTTAAACTGATACAGTACTAATCTGATTGAAATACAACTCAATTGCATATATTTAGATCTATGCTAAGACCATACAAATCCTTTGATCATTAATAAAATTCACTTCCTCAATATTCTTCAACTTATTTTCACTCGGTAAATGGTTCTCTGACGCTCGGTAAACTTTGCAGCTCGGTTCTTTCAATAAAAAGTCTGATGAGGCATGCATGAATAAAGTCTTCATGTGAAATCTTTGTAGTCTTCCTTTTTTACCATGTTTCAATAATGAAACTCATATCTCTTATATAGACAATTAAATCATTTTCCTATCAGCCATTAGATTTTTTTGCTTAATCTTGTTCATCGATTTTGCCTCTTAAACCTTCCTTGACAGATGTTTCATTAACATGTTTCAATCTCATTCATTATATCTTCTCTAAATTTTCTCAGTTGTGGATCTCATAACAAACTTCATCCTTAACCGAGTGAAACCATAAAAATTTCCAGCTCATCAAATTTACTCAGTTGTTCTTTGCATTTAATGTTTTCATCCATACTCTGTTAATATAGAAATGCGTCAGTGATAAGTAGTTAAACTAGCTCAGTTAATAATGTCACTCAGTATACACTACATTGGCTTAGTGTATACAAAAATCTTCAATTACCGACCACATTAACTTGTTCAATTTTGAATATCTTCTTCATAATAGATTAATGTAACATGCTCAAGTCAACATTATAAAGACATAGACTCATCAATAAGTTACCCAATGTTTACCTTATCCTTATCTGTCATATCCATCTTTTCTTATGTAGATATCTCAGTTCTTCATCTTTTCTTCATTGAAAAGATGTTCAGATGTTTGTAACTAAAATGATAAGTACTGTCAAAAACTAGTTAACATCAATGAAAAATTATTAATCGATTTAATCATCTTAAATATCATTTCAGTACATGGTGATCTCTAATCATTATTTCTTTAGATCATTTAGATATTCAATCAGTTGTAGTTCATCAATCTCCCCCTTTGGCATTGATGGAAACACAAGAAATATGAAAATATTTCATCCACATACCAAACATGTATTCTACAAATATGTAAAAAAATGTTGTAGCTCTATAAGATCTCCCTAGCTTGATATTTAATATGTTTAATCACTAAAAAATATAATAGCATTACAAGTGTAGACTCTCCCTACAGATTTAATTTTTTTAGTTCTCAAATTCCCTTTGTTCTCAACAAAAAATATTCAATTCTCTCCCTTTCTGTAATTTCTCTCTATTTGGGTTCTCAGTAATTGATTTTCCATATTTATTCTCACTCCCTTTAACAACAATGCCAGAGAAAATTTATATAAATAGCTCTTCAGTAGCCAAGTATTCTTCTGTTGTTCGGTTCATATCATGTACCTTCAATGTACAAATAAACAAATTTTTGTTCCAACTTCTACAATCTTTCACAACCTTAGAAAAAATCCAAAGTGTAAGCTATGTGCATCAACATGAATGATCTTTTGATAAATGTAGGTTGATGCAACCTCCAGATCACTTTAGTGACCGGTAGACAAGGGACGGACCCCAAGTCTAGTTCTTAAATTTTCAAATGTGTTCTTCGGTAATGCTTTAGGAAAGATATCAGCAAGTTGTTCCTTAGATGTTACAAATTCCAATTGTACTTGCTTCTCTTGAACTTGTTCCCTTAAGTAGTGATACTTAATAGATATATTATTTTTCTTCGAATGCGTCACAATATTCTTAGAAATATTTATAGCACTAGTGTTGTCACAATATATAATCACTGGGTTAGTGATTACCTCATTCATTCCTTCCAACCCTTGGCTGATCCAAGTAATATTTTAACAATTGACAGTAGCAGCAAAATACTCTGCTTCAATAGTAGACTGAGAAATGCATGCTTGTTTCGTGCTAATCTAAGTCACAAGCCCTTCCCCTAAAAAGAATGCTCCATCGGTTGTGCTCTTTTAGTCATATATGTTTCTAGTACAATCTGCATCGGTGTAAACTCTAAGTTTAAATTTTCCTTCCAATGAGTACCATAATCCATAGTCCTTTGTTTTCTTCATGTATCTCTAAATTCTCTTTACTGCAACCATATGTGAATCTTTATGATTGGCAGAAAATATTGCTACAATCCCCACTGGATGTGCAATATCAGGCCTACTGTTCACTACATACATTAGTTTACCAATCATAGATCGGTACAAAATCTAATTTGCCTCAGCAGATTTATCATCCTTTGTCAATTTGCAACCAGTTACCATCAGTGTTCCCACTAGTTTAGCATCTTCCATGCCAAAATTATTCAATACTTTTTTAATGTATTTTGATTGAGTGATTAAAATACCATCTTTATGTTGTATAATCTACAAACCTAGAAAGAATTTAATCTGTCCAAATATTGACATCTCAAATTATTTTCTCATTTCATCAGAAAAAGATTTGCAAATTTGATCTTCCCCACCAAAGATTATATCATCAACAAATATTGCAGAAATCAAAATGTTATCATCATAATCTCCTTTCATATACATATTACTATTTTCACTAGTTCTTACAAAGACAACACTGATAAGAAAAGCATGTAATCTTACATACCATGTTGTCGGTGCTTGCTTCAATCCATATAAAGGTTTGTGTAGTCTACATACCATGTTTTTCTGATTCGGATCAACAAAACCTTCAGGTTGTTCTATGTAGACCTCCTCTTCAAGAATTCCATTCAAAAAATATGATTTCACATCCATTTGATATAATTTGAATCCCTTATGTACAACATAAGCAAGTAATATGCAGACTCCTTCAAGTCTGGGAAAAGGTACAAATGTTTCACCATAATCAATACCTTCTTCTTGTGCATATCCCTTGCAAACAAGTCTTGCCTTATTCCTAGTGACCTCTCTATTTTCATTCAACTTATTCCTGAAAATCCACTTAGTACAAATAACATTTTTATCTTTCAGTCTAGGCACTAATGTTCATGTCTTATTTGTTTCAATTTGTTCGATTTCCTCATTCATAGAATTGATCCATTCCTCATTTTCAAGAGCATCCCTAACATTCTTAGGTTCAAACTCACAAACTATGCATGTGTTTTGTCTTAACTTACACCAGGTCAACATGCCAGCTTTCTTATCACCAATGATTTGATTCTCTAGATGGTGTCTTCAAACAAATCTTGCTAGCACTTGATCTCTTCTCCGTACTTCATTCTATTCAGGTTCAATTTCTTGCTCGGTAGCTTCTTCCTAATTCTTGGTTTCCATTTACTGATGCTCAGTAGACTCATCCTATGGCTTTGGTAGATACTTTGGATCTTTAATATAAGTGAACCTACCATAGTCTTCTGGTTCCTTCATGCTTTCTACATCATTTTGATTAATAAACTCATCAAATTTTACATTAGTACTTTCTATCATCTTATTAGTAACTTTGTTCAAACATTTATAAGCTTTAATCTTAGTAGAATATCCTAAGAATATTCCTTCATCACCTTTAGGGTAAAATTTTCCATTCCTATCATCTTTCAGAATATAACACTTTCTACCAAAGATTCTGAAATAATTTACACTCGGTGTATATCCAACCCATGACTTGTAAGGTGTCTTGTTTGTGTCTTTCTTTATTTGACATTGGTTCAGGACATATATTGTTATGCTAAATGCCTCTCTCTAGTATATTTATGCAACATTTTTCTTGATTATCAATTGAATAGGGATAAAATGGCATCACCACTATTCAAATGTAAGATGTATGAGGGAAATATGAGATCTACTCCATAATCCAAATTCCCAAAGGAGAGATCCAATTTGATGAACTAAAAGGATAATGCACAATCAAATATATCTATGGAGAATATGAAAGGTAGAGAAAACCCTACATTTCCCTATGGTTGAATTATGCTTGAAATCTAAAATAATTGAAATACAAATACTAACCTCAAATTAGGGCAAATCTGGAAAATGCCAATTTCTAATGTTTGTGTGTACTTTTAGGCAATTATGCAACCTATTTCGGATTGTAAATGTCAAGATGAAGAAAACCTAGAAATCTTTTATCTTTTTGATGGCTGGTAGTCTTTGATCATCATAAAAGGTCAAAGGCTAGATTCTTTATTTGAAGGTCGATTCTGACTTTGTTCACAAATTTTGGAAGTTCACCGAAAAGGGTATCTAAATTCACTCTCAGGTCCTAAATTTCGCACATGTACTTGCAAGAAAAGGGGGTTTTGTTTGTATGGGGGGGTATGAAATTGAATTTAAATGTAGTATGCATAAACAAAGTAATTGAAACAATTCACCTTGCTTATATGGAAGTCCTTATATAGGATTCAAATCCTCAAATCCACAAGTAGGAATGCTTCAATAGATGTCGAATCAATGTAGGATGTCTCCAATCAATGACATTTGCTCTTCAACACCAATCTTGAATGGATCTTCACATATGAGGAGACTTGGATGAATGTAGAAGGATGGATCCTCAAGGGGGCTCCAAAGAGATCGAATCCTTCAATGGATAATAATCAATCTCCTTGAGGGATGGATGCTTGAACACTTGAAGGCTTGCTTGAATGCACTTGAGAGCTTGAGAGATTGCAATTGCTTGAGATGTGGTGGTGTGAAAATGAGACAGGAAGGCCTCTTTTTATAGTGAACTAGGGCACAATCCTCTTGAGGGGCCACCTTGGAGAATTACATCCCAATTAGGTCCTAATCTTTAGAAAATATACCTAGATTAAATGCAATTTAAGGATTTACCATTCCGAAACCCGAAATGGCTGACCCAAAGGCAGGAAAATAAATATCCCTGAAACCCGACACCCAAAAATCAAGGAAATTTGAAATCTGGATAGGGGGTCAAAGATGAGCTTGAATCTAACTAGGTCAAGGTCAAGGTCGATCTTGACTAGGTCAGGGTCAAGGTCAACTTTTACCCCATAAGGTTGACTTTGACCTTGTGGTCAAAAACCTCAGGATCCTGACCTAGAATTCTAGGAAATGCAAATATGAAGTAAAAATTAGGTGCAGAGGAAAGTAGAATAGGGGAAAAGCTCGATACATGCAAAGACCTGATCATGGTGCTTAACATGACCCCAAACCACTTACTCGGAGGGCTAAATTCTCTTATCATGGAAGTGCTTCCATTTTAAGATGATACATTAAGCCCCCACTTTAGCAAGATTATGTACTCGATGCAAACTCTTGGTAAAGGAGATCAGAATGAAAAGATAATCTTATTGTAATCCAAGGGACAAAGAGAAACCTTAAGTTCCCAGGGACTCAAGTCTTCATCGACTCCTAGATCATAATAAGAGAGACATCTCTAGAGAAAGAAAGAAAGGGTGTGATTACCTCACCCAGTGAGAGCTTATGTCCCATTGTAAACCACACAAGGAAACTATGCAACTGGAAAGATTGAATTGAACTACCTAGTGAATTTGGCTACTCACTAGTCATCCCATCAAGGATTTACCCTTAGGAATATTCTATTCCATAAGAATAAAACCAAAAATAACAAAGAGATCCAGTCTTAAGGACACCTCCAACCTTAAGGGATCAAAATATCTGTATATTTGAAACTAGAGGGATGAAGAGAACCTAAAATATAAATCCATGCTTTAAGGATTAGTTACTAATCCAAAAATGGAGAAAAGTATCTTGAAAAATAATATGTGTGTATTGTAATACCCTAAAATTCGCACCTATGAAATTTGATTAATTTTAGTCCATTATCTTCAATTTTACATCTTTGAAGTCCTAGTTCCCTAGGCAAATTTCTCTCTCCTACCTGACTTAATTTGGCTTGATGTCAATTGCAAAGACCATAAATTGCATTAATCAAATATCAAAATTAATTCCTAAATTCCATGACTTTAATTAGTGGCGAAGGGGTGCTCCCCTTAATACCACAAACACATAACAGAAATAGAGAAACAACAACAATATGCAAGAATAGAAAATTGGCTTCTTATTATCTCCACAAATGTGGAATTACAAACTTTCAGAATTACAATATGCAAAGCCACATGGGCATTCCCTTACAATATTTTGTAGGAAAAAGCCTCGAACTATTACCTAGATCTACTACCCAGAACTATTCTGAACTACCTAAGACAATAATACAGCCTTCCTTATATAGGCAATTTTCCACTGCCTGGGAAGGTTCCAGAATTTTAGCCAATAAGGCCGACCAAACTTAGAATTATTTTATTTTACATTTTATTAAATCATAGTCGGCTCAAGATAACCTTTGAAACCCGAACAAAAATTTTGAAGAAAATTATTTTCTGCCATTTCAGGTGGCCCAACTTTCGAAGACCATAAGTCATCACCAGTTGACCCGATCGGCTATTATAACCCCATTTCAAAAATGCCACGAAGCACTCTACAGGCTTGACCCGCACAAGCACCCATCACCTAAATTTTTGACCTCATCCGGGGCCTCTAAAGCCTTCAAAACTGAGTTCAAAGTTTCTGTACCCTGTTGCCAATACCGAAAATCTTCAATATCTTCCAATATACACTTGATCTAGCAATGAAACTTTACTGGCATACTTATATGACCAAAATGAACCCCCAAGAAAGAAATCAGATCATTCTGAGCACATACAAAAATTACCAAAAATAGTAACTTTCCATAAATAGCAGCTCTGCACAAAATAGCCCTTATTGAATATAAAAAAATAGAAATATTTTTTTTGGGTGATGCAAGATTGCTCTTACACCCAGGATGCTCCTGCATCAATTAGCTAAATTACCCCTATGATAATTAATTTAATCCTAAGTCCTAAGTGCTTGGAATTAAATTAAAATCCACCCCATTTGGCTAATTACCCATAGAAGGATTTAATAAATATTTAGTTAATTGAATGGACACCTCTTTATTTGAATTTAACAATTTGAATTACTCGAAAGGTCACCTCTCACATGTGGCAAATTTCATTCTTTTAATTAAATAAACCATGCCTTTTTGTCTCAATTGGGAATGAAGAGTCGGGAGTTTCAAATCAAGAAACTCTTCATTACTCTTCTGGCTTTTCTATTTAATGGACCTCTTTACCTCATTCAAAAGAGGCAATTTTTGAAAGCATCTAAACTATAGGCAATCTTATTCTCATTTAATTCATTTTTTCCAAAAGATTTTATTGCATTTATTAGCTTAATATTTCATTTTTAGTTTAATCTTCCATCTCATTTTAGATTAATTTGCTTGTTTTTTCTTAGTATAATATCATCTTTATTTCAATTTCTTAAAAATAAATTAAAAATCTGCATTTCATATTTCTTTCAAAGCATTTCTAGATTAATTGCACTCATCTTAGTTTAAATTCAATTTTGCATATCATCATAGCTTTGAAAATCCTCTATTGTGGGATTGGTCAATGGTTGTTGGCTCTCCAATCTGAGAGTAATTAAACACCTCATCCACATAGGAGGCAACAGGTCAATTCAATCAATGTTGTGAGATCGACAATTCATGTTCATACTCACCATCTCATGATTGAGCAATGACTATGTTGCGTTTGTGCCTGATTTAGAGGTCCACATTCAGACACAAATTTTGGCACCCACCGTGGGGCAAAAAATCTAATTTTTGGCCTCATTCCCATCTTTTTCTGATAAAAATTCATGCTCTGTCGTGCGTTCGTACTACCTATGTATGGATCTTCATGCAAGAATCTAGAGCATCCCACGCAAGATTCTACTCCCTGTAGCACTTCCTCATGTGAGAGTGTGCAACCTCATGTGACAGCTTGTGTTTCCTCATGCGGCACCTGTGTTTCCTCACGTGGCACTTATGTTTCCTCATGTGAGATTCCAGGATAGTGGCCTAAATTTTCCTACTTTCTGTCTTTCTGTTTCAGATTTCTAAAAGTTTTCTGCTTGCTGTTGCTTAGTATTTTCTATCATTTTCATAGCATAACATATTTTTGTAGGACGTTTGACCAAGAACTAAATCATGCTAATGGTTTGATTGTAGGCCAATAGTAGAAGATTGCTAAAAACATTGTGTTTGTTTCCTACTTTTATTCACATAGTCTAAATAGGGCTCTGTTAAAATTTCTTGAGGATTCTGATAGCGAGTAGGGACTTTGGCTCTTCATTACATGGAGGTGATGACCATGAATGAACCCAAAATCCTAATGATCTTACTAATATGACAAATTCTTGGGGAAGCGGAGATAGGTAGTGAATCTTTACGCTTCTATTAGCCAAGGGATTATGCTCTTCTCTCTTTGAGAGAAACAGAAACCCAAAAGCTTTTAGTTGTGCTAGAGTGAAACTAACTTAGTGATGAACTTTCTTGATGTGTTTCGGTGAGGAAATGGGATAGAGAAGTATGCTCTTCTCCCTTTGGGAGAACCAAAAAATCTGACCCCCGAATCTAAACCAAGTCCAATGTCACCTTTAGAGGGCCTGCCAGTATTGAACCTCTGGGAATGACCCAAGTGAGTATGCACGTATCGCCGATGATTCCACCTAACTATAATAAAGAATACTTTGTTGAGTCTAAAGACTCCAAAGCCATGGTAACTTCTTATTCAAGACTTTGACTATCATCTTGAGTAAGCCTTGTTTATTGTACTGAGCGGCACCGCTCCTAGCCCTGCTTGTGGGGGTGTACAATTCTCAAGTGTTGGTGTGGCTACAAGGCCTCAACCCTGTATTAGGGGCACCAAAGGTTAACATGAATGGAAGCCTACTAATAATTTTTCATAGCTAGTGGCCTACCCAGTTCACCTCTGAAAGGAGTCATAATCTTTGTGCAAGGAGGGGTAAGAATCTCTCCCATAGATTCCTATCATAAGCATACACCTAGATGTTTGGAGGTGATTGCAACACTAGCCCCTACTACAAGGGTAACCTTTGAATGTACGTTGTTGAGTCCTTGGAAACACCAAAAACATTGGTGCCCTCTAGGGGGTGACATGGATGTGTGAGGTGCACATATGAATTCAAACAATGGGGCAAATGTTTTGGCTTCTCACCATTTTCTTTGTAGGACTAAGCTACATGTCTGTTATTGAGTCTTAAACATTGTCCAATCACTATCAAACAAAGACTCCCCTGATGCTATCAAGTTGCTTTATCCTTGATAGTTCTGTTAGTGACTGCTTCCTATTTCACAACTTCTTGATTCAAACCTTTGTGTCTTTAAACAAATGCTTGAAATCCTAAAACGAGCTTGTTGATTAAATTGTTCTTCAAACCTGTTAGGAAACTAGATTTTTTGTCAGACACCAGTTCAGACTGTACTTCAAAATTCAAATTTTATCTCACAAACTGTGCTCCTTCTTTTCTCATGTGAAGACTAGTGTTCTCTCGCGTGGCTTGCTACTTTCTCGTGTGGCTTGCTACTTTCTTGCATGAGACTATAGCACAGTTTTAAAAAATAGAGACTTATTTTCTATTGACTATTTGACTTTTATTTGGTCTGCCTTTTGTCTGAGGTTTTTTTTTCTTCTTTCCTATCATTCACTATCAGAAACTAATTGTTTTGAGTTAGGAATCAATCGACCTTCACTTCGGCTCATTTTGTCTCTTGTTGGTTTACCCTACATCTTTATGCCTTTTTTATCTTGTGTTGCGATAGTCCATCTTGGTAGTTCTAGCCCCCTCTTTTGATGATTCATACTAGATTCATCTCGCATCCTGGCTGTCCCTTATCTCTTTTGTGTTGTTCTTAGAGACCGAGTCTAGCTTTGTCCTAAATCCTCTCTTGTTTCATCTTTGTCTATGACTGTCATGACTAGAAGTGGCAAGACTTATCCTATTTAGAATCCTGATCAAGATAGAAGTGAATCTCCTAATCAAGAGATATAGCCTCCTAAATCCATTGTGAAATCTGAACTTTGTGAGACATCCTCATTTTCCTCATTGAGCAGTTTGAAAAGTAGTCAGTCTCAATCGTCACCTCTGGTGTTTCAAGAGTGCTTCAACCCATTATTTGAAGCTCAACCTGGTTTCTCATTTGAAGACCAAGATAACTCATACTTCCAAGACAAATCATTGTTCCACAACTTTGGAAGGTGTCTTAAATAGACTAGTCCTAGTATTGTGCCAATTAGTCCTATTGAGAATAGTCCTATCATTGAACCTAGTGGTACTATTGAAGATATTTTTCCACCAAAATTTGTTAAATATTTTGATATTATTCATTCACCAAAGGTTACCATGGCTGCACCTTTTCAAACTCATTCACATCACTTTGTCAAGTCTCCAGCTACTAAGCAAGTCTACAACACGATGGCAAATTTGTTTGACTTTCAACTGGGCAAGTATTGTCAAAACACTCATCTATCTCAAAATAATCAATATCATGGTCAATCTTCTAATGAACCATGTCGTGGTCTACCTCAAAATGAGCAACCTCATGGTCAATCTTTACATGACCAAAATCTATTTTACAATGATGATCAGTCTCAAAAAAAACCTCAAGGTGGGCAGCAACCTACCTATTTCTATTGTCCTCCTCCATTCGATCAAAATCAAGATGATCAGCAACAAGATCAAGGTCAAATTATTTATGAGATCCTTGGGACTGAACCTAAAGTGATAACTCAACAAGATATAGATGTTGCTAAAGCTAACAAAGGTCTCATTAGGATGATGAAGATCCTTCTTTTAGAGGAGAAAGAAAAGTACTTCCTTGAGCTAGCTAAACAAGGGGCCAAGTTACCCCAAGACTATCATGTTGAAACACTTGTAGCTAAGGAAGAAGAAACTAAGATAGAAAAGTTATAGAAAATGGTTTGGGAAATGCAAGATTAGATTAGTCAACTTGTGAGGAATAAAGGTCAACCCCCTCAACAATTTACAATGGAAAGTATTTGTCCCTTTCCTTTTGATAGAAGCATTCATATGCCACCTTTTCCTAGAGGTGTAGAACTCCCCAAATATGAAAAATACTTGGGTACAACCAATCCCCAAGATCACTTAAGGGAGTTTGGTGCATTTTCTATGGAATTCATGCATGATTAGACATATCTTATGCATCTGTTTCCTCAAATTTTGGGTGGACCTGCTATGGAATGGTTCTCTAGATTACCTATTGGTATTAAAAATTTTGATGAAATGGAAAATCTTTTTCGCCAACACTACTTTCATAACATTCAACATCTGGTCAATATCTGGGATCTTTGAAACTTAAAACAGCGACAAGGAGAACCCTTCCTAACCTTTCTCCAAAGGTGGAGATAGTTATGCACAAAGCGTCCTCATAAATTACCAAAGTCTAAGAGACTCGATATCTTCTTGGACAATCTTGTCCCTAATTTTGGATACCAAGTATAGTTGCAAGGTCCTCTTACTTTTGATAGCATGATCAGACAGGCAGTGCCAATAGAGGCCTTCATGATCAAGAAAGGAGAGCTAACTTTGAATAAGGACAATAAACAAGGATTCTCTAAAAACAAGGATAAAGGAAAGACTGTCAATAAGAACCAAGATGTGGTAAATGATGGAGTGGTGGATAATGTTATTACAAAGCCTTCAAAGCCTATTTTTAATCTTACTTCTAGTATACAAGTACCTAAGGCTATTGAAAAGACCACAACTGATAATCAACAACCTTCAAAGTTTTCTAAGAACAAAACTTGGTCCAAATGACCCAAGCATGATTTCACCCCTTTGGGAGAGCCTCTCGATGTGGTCTATAAGACTCTTATACAAAATCAGGTTCTTACTTCCTTGGAAAAGCATACTTATGACCCACAACCATGACCTTACTAGTGGAATGATAATGATTATTGTGAATATCATCAGAATATTGGTCATAAAACTTTTACTTGTCTCCAACTGAGACATAAAGTGCAAGATCTCATTGATAATGGTGACATCATTATGGACAATCATAATAAGAATTCGGATCACCAAGCTTTCAAGGATCCTCTTCCTCCTCATGAGAAGGGAGAGTGTTCAAACACTAAGAATGCCAATACTAAAGTCAATTACACGTACACTAATAATGACAATGTCATTGGTATGATCAAACCTATAGAGATGGAATATTGTGATATGATTACTTCTAAGGGGAGTGATGATGCTCCAAAATCTAAGGCACCTTTTTTTTTGCATAGTTCTACATCTTGTTCATCCGAATTTGAACAATTCCAAGGTTGTGCTAATGTTGTTACTCGATCGTGAGGAAGAGTTGTTTTGAAAGGTCTTGATATATTCCTACATCCACTCCAAAGCAAAGCACAAATAAAATTGTTGTTGGCCCTACCAACAAGAATACGAAAACTGTTCCTACAGCTGGCTCGGCTAGTTATAGTATTTTAGACCAACTTCAATGAACTAATGCTATGATTACCATTTTTGAGTTGCTGAAGATCTCGCCTGCTCACAGGTAGATTTTGGATAAGGCTCTTGCTGAAGCTAATGTTCCCAAGGATCTTGATCTCTACCAGTTCCAATCTATGGTGGGTCATATGACTTCACCTCATTACCTATCTTTTTTTGAACAAGATGACCATTCTTTGAGTCACCTGCATAATGCTCCCTTGCATATAGAGGTCATGATAGGTCCTAAGTGCATCTGCCATGTGCTCATAGATAATGGTGTTGGCCTTAATATCTGTTCCATTAAACTACTCACTCAGCTAGGATATGATGAGAACTACATAGATCCTTGCAAAAAAATTACCATAAAAGCTTGTGATGAGGAAGAACACAAGTCCCAGGGCTTAGTCGTGCTACCTATCCACGTAGGTCCTATTGATAGAGATGTTACTTTCTAAGTGCTTGATATTCCTCTCACCTACAATATCTTGTTGGGTAGGCCTTGCATTCATGATATGTAGGTTGTTCCATCCACATACCATCAATGCATCAAGTTCCCATTTCATGGGACAGAAGTCACTGTACCTACAAACACCAACTTCTCTTGCAATACTCTTATGCAAACTACAGATAGTTTTATTCTAGCAAATAGGGAATCCTCTAAGTTCTATGAGGCTAAGATAAAAGAGATGGAACAAACTTTGAGACTTAAGGATACGAGCATGGGAGAATACTAAATGGAACCTATGCTATCTCTTGTTGCCTTACCTTTGTCTCCACATTCTTATGGGAGACCTTCTGAAGACAAAAAATTCCCTAATGCTCTTCCTCAAATAGTTTATGATGGAACCTTTGTGAGGGCCTCTATACCTTTAGAATATGAGGATGAAGAAAGAGCTATCAGAGCTTGGATCTACAAAGAAAAAGAGACAACTGAAACAACCACTCTAGATTTAGAGCAAGAGCCATACAGTGAAGCTTTCAAGATCATGAAGCACTTCGGTTATAAGGGGAGTGGTCCCATAGGAAAAAATGATAATGGCTTGCTAAAACCTATTGAAGCTACAGGCCGCCACACAGAAGATACTAGTGGCTTAGGCTTTAAGAAGACTCCCTTTCATTTGGGGACCAAGAAATTTATGTCAACCCCTACGCCTGATCCTAAGCCTAAACCTGAACATGAATAAGAAATTGAAGATACCACTCTAGAAGTGAATCTAGGGAACAACTCTGATGAGGATACATTTCCATATCCTATCCCTCTAGATATTGTGGCACTCCTTCCCGAACCTAATGAGCCTATCATACCTATTCATATGGTAGAGTCTGATACTAATAATTATTCTAAGGCTGATTCTGATAAAACCTCTTCAGTGCATCAAGTTACATATAAGGAATAGAAAGTAGCACTAAATGATGATTCCAATTTTATAGGTGAATGATATAGGCCACCATATTTTCAAAAGTACTATGAATAAGAACAACTTTAGCAAGCTATCAATGCCACAAGGGATAATAATGAGACTGATGATGCTTTTAATGAAATTCCTACATCAAGTACAAACTTGCATGAATATGAGTTTGACTCTTTGTCTAATGCCACTTATGATGTAGACATAGATACTATTCATGTATATGAAAGACTCCTTGAATTAGGTGAAGGGTCTAGCGCTAGGCCTCATGAATTAGATGCCACTAATGTTAACATGTCCTCTACCTCTGACATAAGGTCTTATAGGGATTCGAATGTTCCTTTGGACAAGATATCTTTAGGCCTTGACTTGCTCATTAGCACTTTTGAGGGTTATACCATGAATGCAGTTGAACCAATCACTACTCCCCTTTCACTCCGGTGTCCCGATCTAATAAACTGGAACTCCTCTTTTGAATCCAATGAAGTCCTAATGTTCTAGACTAATTATGATCTAGCCTGTTACCTCCATGAAATTGAGCCTGTGATGTCCTCCACTAGTGAGAGAAGTGTTAGCATGACAGAGGTGGATATCAAGTATCTTAGTCAAAAAATTAAAAGAAGAAAAAATAAATGCTCTGATGGTGAAAACCACTTTGTGCCAGTATCAGAGCCAAAAATAGTAAAAATAAAAGATGTATCTGTGGGTGAAAACCTCTCTGAGGCACCCAAGGATGAGATACTTGATGCTCTTCCGAGCCACTTCTAAGAGAGGTCATCAGTATTGATTGAGCCAACACAGCTGGTCAATTTGGGTACAGAAACTACTCCACAGATCATTCACCTAGCACAATCATTGTCCGCTGAGGAAAAAGAAGAGTTGACAAGATTCTTTCAGAACAAGAAAATAAAATTTGCAGGGACCTATTCTGACATGCCTGGATTAGATCCCAATCTAATCATGCATCATTTTTCCATTGCACCAGGTATCAAACTTGTTAAACAAAAGCTAGGAAAAATGCATCCTCATGTAGCACTCTTGGTCAAAGAAGAACTTGAAAAACTTCTTAAGGCTTGCTTCATAAGAACAATTGATTATGTAGAATGGATTTCAAACATTTTTCTAGTCACTAAACATGACAAATCCATTTAGGTGTGTATAGATTTTAGAGATCTCAATAAGGCATGTCTGAAAGATGACTTCCCACTACCTAATATTGATATGATAGTTGACATGACAATAGGGTATGAGATGTATTCATTAATGGATGGCTTTTCTGGTTATAATCAAATCAAAATTGCACTAGGGGATCAAGAAAAGACCACTTTTACATGTGCTTGGGGCACCTTTTTTGGAATGTCATGCCTTTTGGACTGAAAAAGGTTGGAGCAACATACCAGAGGATTGTTACTACTATCTTCCATGATATGATGCATAAAATGATGGAGGATTATGTAGATGACACTTTAGCCAAAAGTATGTAGAGAAGAACCCACCTCATAGACTTAGGTCCTATTCTTAACTGTATGGAACAATTCAGTCTTAGGCTTAATCCGAAGAAATGTGCTTTTGGTGTTACTTCTGGGAAACTCTTGGGCTATATCATTTTAGCTAAAGGCATAGAAGTGGATCTTGAAAAGGTACAAGCTATTATGGACATGGCTCCACCCAAAAATATTAGTCAAATGAGAGGATTACAAGGAAGGCTACAATCCATTTGGTGCTTTATTTCACAGTTGGCCGACAAGTCACAGCCTTTTACTAAAACTTTGCATAAAAATGTGACTTATGAATGGAATGAGGAATGCAACAAGGGACTTACTCAAATAAAATAGTATCTTGCTAACCCCACAATTCTGATGCCTCCTATTCATGGGAAGTCACTTATCCTATACATATCAACAACAAATACATCTTTGGGTGCTCTCTTAGCTCAAGAAGATCAGAACAACAAAGAAAGAGCTATATACTACATCAGCAAAACATTGGTTAACTATGAAATGAATTACTCTATCATTGAGAAGGCTTGTTTAGTAGTGGTATTTTCTTCTTAGAAATTGTGGCATTATATGCTAGCTCATACCACCAGGCTTATTGCAAAAATTGATCCATTGAAGTACTTGTTGAGCAAGGCTGCCCTCACGGGTAGATTAGTGAAATGGGTAATGATCCTTAGTGAATTTGACATTGAATATGTGGAAAGAAAATCTATTAAGGGATAGGTGATTATTGATCAACTAGCAGAGGCTCCTTTAAAAGATCACCAACCTTTGAGTATTGAGTTTCTAGATGAGTCCATCATGCTTCTCACACATCAATCTTGGAGCATGTTCTTTGATGGATCTTTCACTCAACAAGGGTCCAGTGTGGGCATTCTATTTGTTACACCTCAAAGATAGTCATTGCCAAAGGCATATAAAATGTTGTTTCCTTGCACAAACAACATAGCTGAATATGAAGCTCTTATCAATGGAATGAAGATAGCCCTTGAATGGTGTGTTGGTGAGCTCAAAGTCTTTGGGTATTCTCAGTTAATTATCAATCAAGTTAATGATGTCTACCAAACAAAGGATGACAAGATAATACCTTACAAAAGAATGGTAGATGATCTCAAGAAATACTTTGTACATATTTCTTTCTAGAAGGTTCCAAGGACAGACAATAAAGTAGTTGATGCCATGGCCACTCTAGCCTCAATGTTACAAATGCCGAAAAATGATTTCAAACATGAGATCCTAGTGGAGACATTAGACTACCCTACTTATGATAATCCTAAATCTAGGATGATCTATTCAGTCATTGGACATGATTCATCCTGCTACCACCATATCTTTTCCTATCTTCATGACCATATCATTCCTGATAACTATACCCAGAATGAGAAATGTCATCTCATTCATACTGCTTCACGGTATGTTCTCATAGAAAATGACTTGTATAGATGAGGTTTAGATGATACTCTTCTTAGGTGGTTAGAACCTGATGAGTCCAAACGTGCATTGGCTGAGGTACATGAAGGTATTTGTGGGTCTCATTCTAGTGGTCTGACGTTAGCCCAAAAACTTATTAGAGCTGTATATTACTAGTTGGATATGGAAAAAGAAGCTATTCAATATGCCAAAACTTGCAAGCAATGCCAATTTCATGGAAACTTGATTCATGCTCCCACTCATGAACTTAGTCCTCTCATCAGTTTCTGGCCATTTCAGCAATGGGCCTTCTACTTGGTTGGTCAAATACATCCTTCATCTTCTAGGGGGTATAAGTTTATTATTACAGCTATTGATTACTTTACCAAGTGGGTTGAGGTAGTGCCTCTAGCTATAGCTGATGAAAAAACCATTTCTATGTTCATACTAAACTACATCATTTGTAGATATGGCATACCCTCATATATTATCATTGACAATGGGGGACAATTCAAAAATAAGGATCTAACAAACTTGTGTACTAAATTTAGAATTATTCAACATTGGTCATCTATCTATTATCCTTAGGGTAATAGACAAGTGGAGGCTTCCAATAAGATAATTCTAAAAATCTTGCACCGAACAGTTCATAAATCTAGTAGAGATTGGCATCTCCAGATTAATTCGGCATTATGGGCCTACAGGACAAGTATTTGAACACCAATAGGGGCCACTCCTTTCACCCTCATTTATGGAGCAGAGGTAGTATTACCTATTGAGGTTGAGATTCTAACACTGTGAATCTCTTTGAGAGGCCTCATCACTGATGAAGATAATAGAATATCCCAGATTCAAGAGCTTGAGTTACTTGATGAATGCTAGAAGGTGGCATTCGACCATCTTTGAACATATCAAAAGAGAATGTCAAAAGCCTATAATAAGAAAGTCAAACAAAGAGAATTCCAAGTGGGTGATCTCATCCTGAGAGAGAACCCCAAAAATCAGCAACAACAATCCTAGAAAGGGAAATTTGAACCAAACTGGCTTGATCCATATGTCATTACTGTAGCATTTGGGTCTGGCACTTATCGACTCTCCACCACTGAAGGAAAGCAGCTCAAAGAGCCTATCAACGCTCTTCATCTGAAAAAGTTCTACAGTTGAGACATTCTCGGCATGCTCATGTACATACTTATTGGTCCTGAAAAAAATTCAAAAAAATGATATATTGCAAAAAACCTAAAAATTGCAAAATGTCCTGAAAAAATGATCTTAGTGAAAACTTGGTAAACGGGCACTTTGATGTATCTATTATCTTGGTGAAAACTTGGCAAACAGGCACCTTGATAATAATAAAAAAAAATATAAAATTGAAAAAATACAAAAAAAGTGAAAAAATAAAAAATACAAAAAATGAAATATTCAAAAATACAAAAAAATAAAAAAAAAGAGAAAAATACAAAAAAATTGGAAAAGAAAGAAAATGTGCCATTAATGAAAACTTGGTAAACAAGCGTCATTGTAGCAAAAATAGAATGTCTATTAAGATGGTGAAAACCTAGTAAATAGGCACCTCTTGTTTTTTAAAGCTACATCTCATCTTAGCATCGCTTGGCTTTTAATTTCCTACTTTAGTTTGCTTTCCCGTTTTCCTTCTTTAGTTTGTTTCTTGCTTTGAGTTCATTTCCTGCTTTAGTTTGCTTTCCTGTTTTCCTACTTTAGTTTGTTTCCTGCTTTGAGTTCGTTTCCTGCTTTAGTTTGTTTTCCCACTTTCCTGTTTAAGTTTGTTTCATGCTTTAGTTTGCTAGCTCATGCTCTTGCCTTTAGTGGTCTTCGAGATTTTCCTTGACTCTTCATGGATTGGAACTGGTTCACACTTGGGGGCATCTTCCTGGTCTGGGGGGCATTTTCCTATTGCTTTCAAAAGTTTTGTTTGTGCATCAGTCACCAGCCATTCTCACTGCATCTACCTACTGATGCCTAGCTATTTGTGAGTTTTCTCTCCTTGAGGATCTCTCATGTATCGGTCGCTAGTGGTCTTTCACTATGCCTGCCTGCTGATACCTAGCTTTCATTCAACCTCTCTCTTTCAGGATCCCTTCTTTACATCAGTCACCAGTGGTTCTCACTACATCTACCTACTGATGTTTCGCTTGTATCTTTCAAGATTTCTCACCTTGAGAATCTCTCTTGTATCGATCACAAGCATTTCTTGTTGCGTTTGCCTTCTGATACTTCATATAGTTTTGATATCTTCTTGAGACTTCATCTCTTGCGATGGTCACCAGTGGTTCTCACTGCATTAGCCTACTGTCGCTATCCCATTGAGACTTCAAATGGTGTTTGCTTTTGATTTGACTTCAATCCGCTTGAACACAACATAAACTAAAACTGAAAACTGACTTTGTGTTCCTTTGAAGCATGTTGCGCTTTGTTTTCTTTGCATGCTGGTTTGCTTTCTTTGTTCTTTTTCTTCACTTTCTATTGGCTGGTTTAGTTCCAATGATCCAAGGAATCTATCTATGAGGGGTGTCCATCTATAAGAGCCTTCATCTCATATTGGATGGCCATGCGTACCTTGACTCCTTTTATATGGATGCTTTGTTGAGGTTGGTTCTTCTCCTTGTTTGTTTTGAGTGAGTTCTTTCTGCTACAAGTGAAAATGCTAATGCTCGTCCTACTAAGTGAATGTAAGGGTCACTGGGAGCAATCTTTGGCAAAAGAATGAACTCCTACGTGTTTGGTGTGATTGTCGCAAGCAACATTCATTCTAGCATTTGTGCTTTGATGCTTATGTTAACTTGCTAAATCAAAAGGAATAGGTGTTCAAGTCATTCTAGCTTCTTGTGCCTTAATGCTTACACCTCATTCTGAAAAATCTAAGACTTATGTCATATTCATATTCTCATAATTGCAATGTTAGTGAGGATTGTATGACATCTTGTGATCGTCCCGTGCTTAAACAAACTCAATGATGATAAATATGGTGAGTCCAAAAACCAAGTCCTAGGGCTTGCATTTAGCTTAGGCTTGCATCTTCATTATAGGCTTGCATTGAGACTATGTTTTGGTTCTCTCTCGATTGATTTCTCTTCATCAAACATCCTCATCTTTTGTGCCGGGTCTTTCTTGACTGCACAAGTGTCTGGTCCTAGCTCTCGATCTTCGGAACATACATCTTTTGATTAGTACCTATCATATATTGCTATAATCCTACATGAGATGATTAGTACCATATTTGTTACATATCCTATTACATTTTCATTTCATTCCATAGTTTCATTGCATATACATGTGCATCCACTATAAGCATAACTCAAAATCATACATTACACATATGCATACATTCTATACATCTATCATTGCATTTGACACCACATCATCATAAAATAAAACATGTGCATATATAAGGGAAACATGTGCAATTCATACATTTCATCCATACATTTTAGCATATAAAACATCTCATAAAACATCAATAATCAAAGCAATATACAACAAGTCCGATGATGTCAAAACTCGATCTCATATATATATATATATATATATATATATATATATATATATATATATATATATATATATATATATATATATATATATATATATATATATATATACATATATATATATATATACATATATATATATATATACATATATATATATATATATACATATATACATATATATATACATATATATATACATATATATATACATATATATATATATATATATATACATATATATATATATATATACATATATATAATACATATATATATACATATATATATATATATATATATATATATATATATATATATATATACATATATATTATATATATATATATAGATATATTTATATATATATATATATAGATATATATATAGATATATATATATCTTATATATATATATAGATATCTATATATATATAGATATATATATATGTATATATATAGATATCTATATATATATATGTATATATATATATAGATATCTATATATATACATATATATATATAGATATATAGATATCTATACATATACATATATATATATATATATATACATACATATATATATATACATATATATATATATATACATACATATATATATATATACATATATATATATATATACATATATATATATATATATATATATATATATGTATAGATATCTATATATATATGTATAGATATCTATATATATATGTATAGATATCTATATATATATGTATATATATATATATATATATATATATATATATATGTATATATATATATATATGTCATGTACAAAAAATAGGTGCTACTAGAGCACAGTATCAAAAATGGGCTACAATAATGCTATACATCAAGATCCACTCCCACTAGGAGGAGGTGGAGGTGGCGAAGCCTATACTGGTCCCTACGGTGGAGGCATAGGTCTCTGGGGAGGTGCCTGCTACTGCAGTGGCTATTGTGGAGGAGCCTCCGGAGGTACTAGTGGTGGTGCCTATGTAGCTCCTGCAAACTCAGCGAATGGTGGCACTTGCTCTAATAAATTTGGTATAAGCCCCACAGTAAGCTACATAATAATAGGCTACCTAGGCAGCCTCATATCTCATCTCCAACCTCGCATGTGCCAACTCAACCCATAACTATCTACTCTTAGCATCCCTCTCTGCCACTCGTGTCTCCTCCCTGATAACCCATGTGTGATAATCATCACACTTCTGCTGCACCTACCTGACTCTCTCTCAAATCTTCTTGAGAGTCTATTACAACTGTGGAGTACCCACCCTAGCTAGAATGTCGGCATATCTATATCATCACTCGGTGGTGCCTGCTATGATGTATCATCCATGTGTTGTCTCGTGGACCTTTTCTGGGTCCCCACTACTCCCAGATCTTGCATCTGATCCCATGGCCCTTGCTGGATGCTAATATGTCCTGTGCTAGGCCTCAGTGCTCTCTACCCTACTCTTTCCTACTATGGCACCTACTGTGGTGGTGCCTGTGGTGGCGCCTATGGTGGTGCCTATTATGGTGCCTATTGGGCTGGTGCCTGCTAGTCCTGTGCCTACTTCTATTGTGCCAACTGCTGCTAGGCTCCCACACCAGCTGGATCTGTGAATCTAGGATGTGGGTGCACAATCAACTGATCTCTATATGTAGGCATCACCCTTGCATTGGTGACACACACCATGTAATCCCATCGTACAACTAGTATGCATGCCTCTATAGCACATCTCCCAGGATCCAACTTGCATGCCACCCCTTTTTCCTCCTCATCAAAGAAGCGAGTGTAGGGTCAATAGTCTTGAGATATATCCTGTTATCTACCAAACTGACACAAGACACAGGAACATCTCTATAGTGAACACTCCACCTGATCAGTGGATGTGAAATAAACATATGAGACAACTCCCGATGAGCATCATCCCATGGCTTTGTGGCCACCCAAGGTCTCCATACTACTACCCCGCCATATCAACTAGCTGGCCTCTCCACTACTCTATCTTTCCCAATAGGGGCTGGGTCATGACACCTAAATATCTATAAATGTATGGCTCCAAATGCTGCCATCTATCATGGAATACTAGCTTGCACACGGGGAGATGCTCCCAAGCCTAGATTTGTAATACAAAGACCCCTGCTGCCATGGTCCTCGCACTCCTGTAAACAATCTCATGCATATCAGATACATGTGGGCCATCAGACACTCACCCCATCCAAATCTCATTGCTGGTTTGACCAGCATCCTCTGCAACATGGTACCCTAGCCGCACTCTAGTCCATGGTACCCTCGATTAGGAACAAGGTAACAACTCAGGAACATTTCCAAAACAATAGGGAATGGGTGAGCAAGGTCATATCTGCCCATCAAGTCCTCCCACAAGATGGCCTAGCCCATCACTAGATTGTCTTGGAAGATGGTCCTCAAGGGCTACAGTCCCCCCCCCCATGCTCGTAGCTATGTATAGTACTCTATGTGAGTACCATGAATGGGAATCCTCATAATCTGGTATATGTCCTCTAGAGTCACCATCATCTCTCCCATGGAAAAATGGAATGTGTTCATTTTTTAATGGAAATGCTCTACCAAGGTAGTAAGAAGGTTGTGATTTACTTGAATGTTGGGAAAATCATGTAGATATCCTAAACCAAGTGCATCTATATGAGCACCCTCTGCATCTATCAATCTCTAGACTAGTGTGGTAAGGATAGGATGGTGTGTCCGAAGATGATGTCAGGAAAGTCAACCTGCAAAGCAAGTGATGACATTGGATCAGTATCTCAAACATGATGATTTTCAACACAATGACAACAAAAGCAACAAGACATCTATTCTAGACAAGGCCCTGTGACACTCTACTTGACTAATTTCACGCAATTTGACACAATTTTGGTAAATGGCTTCCTACTCTACAGTAGTCTCTCATGTGAGAAAACTATTATCTCACGCGGGAACCCCTTTTGGCTAGCCCAAGTTTCCAAACAGAGCCTGCATGAGAGATCCCCAAGTCATGCAAGGAAACTATTTCCTCACACAGATGAAACCTATTCCCACACAAGGAAACTATTTCCTCACGTGAGATTCTTAGAACAATGGTCTAAACCTAGCTAAATCTACCCTAAATTGACCTAGAAAGCTGTTTGAATTGAAATACAAGGCAGTTTATTGACTACTTACAGGTGCGTCATACTTTGGAGGTTGGGCATGTCATCAGGAGTGCTCAAATCAATGTGTATGTAGTGGAAGACCCTCCATCTCTCTCTTAGAGCTCAAAATGAGCAAGAAATCAAAAGTGAATAATGAAATGAAAATGACCCCTCCAGGCCTTATATAGCTTTTGGCCTAATTTTCAAAAGTGCTCCATTTTGCATGAAAATTGTACACTTGGTGAAATCAACTACTTTGAATCCATTTTTGAGATCAAAATCAAAATCTGACATCTCTAGATAGCTCAAAATCATGTTTTAAATTTTGGGACCCTTTGGGATTGGACGCTTGTGCGGTTAGCCTTCTAGCGTCATCTTCCTACTAGACCCTCATCTTTTCATCATGTTCTCAAGATCTTTTCTCTTTTTATCAAAGTCAACTTTAGTCAACCTCTAGTCAACCATGGTCAATTATTGGCTAGACTTGGTCAACAAGACCTCTGCTTTTCTCTGATTTGCTTCTGCAGCTTCTCAAATCTAGTTAAATTGCTTCTCCTCTGCAACCTCTTATTGTTAATCATCCTTCTTATGTCATCTTTTGATTTCACTCTCGAGGGGGTAGGATGATTGCATCATTTGAATCTCATTGAAACAATTCTTAGTCTGATCTAAATCATTAGTTCTCATTGCTTGGGGCATCTCGGTGCCTCACATCTTTCTATCTGGTCATCTATCTTTTAGGTATCTGAGCAATCTAACTCAGATCCTCAGGAATCAAGCTTAGTTCTAGAGATGGTTCTCAAAATCTTTTAGGTATTGGGGCAATCTAACCCTAATTCTTGGGAGTCAAGCTTCATTCTGGTGATCGCTCTCGAAATCTCTCTTAGACCATTATTTGGGCAATCTAACCCAGGTTTCAGAGGGCTGAGCTTCGTATTGGGGCAATCTAACCCTAATTCTGGAGACAGTCCTAGGTTTACATCTAAATCTCATTCTAGGCATTGGGACAACCTAACCTCGATTCTCATCTTATCTCAAGACCGTTGTCTTTGCAATCTAACTTAGACTTCAAAAATCATACTTTGATCTATTTGGTGTCTTGGCAACCTAACCTAGACTTCTGAATCTCTTGCCATCTGTCACTTTAGACTATTCTTTGAATCAATGTGATGTTCGCACATTAATTCAAAGAGGTGCAAATCTAATACCCTAAAATTGGCACCTATGAAATTCAATTAATTTTAGTGCATTATCTTCAATTTTACATCTTTGAAGTCCTAGTTACCTAGGCAAATTTCTCTCCTCCCTACCTGAATTAATTTGGCTTGATGTCAATAGCAAAGACCATAAATTGCATTAATCAAATATCAAAATTAATTCCTAAAGTCCTTGACTTTAATTAGCTAAATTACCCCTATGATAATTAATTTAATCCCAAGTCCTAAGTGCTTGGAATTAAATTAAAATCCACCCCATTTGGCTAATTACCCATAGAAGGAATTAATAAATATTTAGTTAATTGAATGGACACCTCTTTATTTGAATTTAACAATTTAAATTACTCGAAAGGTCACCTCTCACATGTGGAAAATTTCATTCTTTTAATTAAATAAACCATGCCTTTTTGTCTCAATTGGGAATGAAGAGTTAGGAGTTTCAAATCAAGAAACTCTTCATTCCTCTTCTGGCTTTTCTATTTAATGGACCTCTTTTCCTCATTCAAAAGAGGCAATTTTTGAAAGCATCTACACTATAGGCAATCTTAGTCTCATTTATTCATTGTTTCCAAAAGCTTTTATTGCATTTATTAGCCTAATATTTCATTTTTAGTTTAATCTTGCATCTCATTTTAGATTAATTTGCTTTGTTTTTTCTTAGTATAATATCATCCTTATTTCAAGTTCTTAAAAACAAATTAAAAATCTGCATTTCATATCTCTTTCATAGCATTTCTAGATTAATTGCACTCATCTTAGTTTACATTCAGTTTTGCATATCATCATAGCTTTGAAAATCCTCCATTGTAGGATTGGTCTATGGTTGTTGGCTCTCCAATCTAAGAGTAATTAAACACCCTGTCCACATAGGAGGCAACAGGTCGATTCAATCGATGTTGTGAGATGGACAATTCATGCTCATCACTTGTCATCTCATGATTGAGCAATGACTATGTTGCATTTGTGCTTGATTTAGAGGTCCACATTCAGACACACACACATATCAAAAAATGCATGTGTGCAACATGATAGCAGAACATATGCCTCCACGTTAAAGTCATTATTGACACTTTAACAGGATCAATGGCTTTAACGGAAATATAAACAACTCCACTGATTATGTTTCCATGTCGAGATGCTCCCAGACAAAGATAAATCAAGGGAAATATCATAGAAACATAAAGAGAACACAAAAGGGATCTACCTAACTGTGGGGTCAGTGTGATCATAAGATTATATATATATATATATATATATATATATATATATATATATATATATATATATATATATATATATATATATATATATATATATATATATATATATATATATATATATATATATATATATATATATATATGATATTATTGCAAATAAATTGACATCATTACCCAAAGAAAGTAGAATTACAATCACAAAGTAGGAAAGATCACATAAGATATACAAAGGAGAATCTTTTCAGACCATGACATGCAAACCAAAAAGAATTAGTGCTACCATATCTCGAATCCAAGTAGATTACACAAGGAAACTATTGGTTGTTCCCTTTGATCTTCAACTTATAGATTTATACTTTGTTGGATAACTTTAATATAACTTTGACTCTATCACCACTCCAAAGTCTACAAGGAAGAGGGGCAATTAACAAGGATCAAGGAGATCCTCCTACACTTTGAGCCTTAATGCTCAGTCAGGTGTACCCTTGACTCTCTTCTCTAAAGGAGTCTCAAAAACATATATAGCTATACCCCTTACTAACTGATTAAAGATTTTATCATTTAAATGTGTGTGTGGTTGATGATGATAGACTACTTCCAAAGAATAGATTAGTGCCTCATCCTAAGGCAAAGAGTCACTAAATAACATATATGAACCTAAAACCTTAACTCAAATACACATGAACTCAAAGTAAGTGCTTTTCCTATTACTCCCCTCACTCCCAAACATGATCATCAAATTCCAATCTAACAATGAACTCACTAAAATCACCCTAAAGGCTTTAGTCCTAACTTTGTTAGGAACTCCAAGCTGATCTCACAATACTCTTTGTTTACCATATGCTAATCCACTTTCTGACCTTAACATATATGAATCCATAATCAGGAAAAGAAGACAATCAAAGATCTAAGATAGGAATTCAAGTGTATTCTCATTAGTTTTTAGAACCAATACATTACCAAGACAACAAAATGCAAAGAGAAACAAAAACCTGAATCCAAGCTCTCCTTGTTCAGTATAATACCATCAACAACAACCCTTACAAAATATCACCTTTTTCAATATATACCACCACTAGTCACCTTGGAATCCTCAAAGAGGATGCATTAAGCTTCAAGTGACTAGGGTTAGGATTTCAACCACTCAACCCACTGAAAATAGTAAAAAATTAAATGCAGGGGATGAAACCAGTCGGCCATGCTTGAGAAAGATTTGCACTTATGATAGATCTTTGGGAAAGTACTACAAATCATAGAAGTTTGAATTTGTCAACCCTTTTGGCCACCTGCAACACACCTTGAGCAAAAAAAACACAATACAAATCTTTACATACGATCATGGAACACCCTGGACCACACTATAACAGCAAGCACCACCAAACAAATCAAATCCAGTCATCAAAGCATTTGATTTTGGTCCTTCTGGTAGCAAGGAACCCTCAAAAATTTGAATTTGAATTCAAATGGTCAGTTTTATAGCGCCAACAGTGAATCGATAGTCAACATTTGAATCTGGATCAACTTTAAGTTGTGACCGTCTGATCCATTTATTTCACGGGCCTTTATGATTTTTCACTTAATAGGACCCTAGACAAACTTAGTGAATTGGTGACTGAAGGATACCTCCAAGTCACAGAATACTTTACGTCTCTACCAGATAGTTTAGCGATTACGTGAATGCTTGTTCACTGAACTGCTGAAACATTTAGGGAACTGCCATCTTTTTTTGCAAACAAGTGAAGCCTTTGAAAATTTGTGAGACCGCCAAAACTTTATCCCAACCACCAAAAGACTGAGGAAATTAACCGGGTCCACATCAAGAAGATCGATGGTCATCTCATCTTTGCATAGACCTCCAAGATTCTTCCAAATCATAAGACAACTATTGATCTTAGAATCTTTCCCTACTCTAACAACCCTCTGATAGGATATGAAATCAATGGTAGTCTTAAGATCCAAGTGTCAGAAAAAACCCATCAGATTACGTGCCGACCATTGATGCTCTGTCACTGTCAGAACCCACTGAACCTTGAAAAACCTGGCCCGATAAATAGCATATCCAGTCATTACTGTGTGGACTAATCAAATACCACCAAATCAGCACACTTGGCATGTGGACCCACCACACTTTATCCCCTCTAAAAAAGGTAGAATCGACGAGCAGTGCATGATCTTAAGCCTCTGATAAATCCCATAAGATTATGCGCCTATCATTGATTTTCTAGCAATGTCAAGACCCTCTGACACATCCAACTACTAGGTCCCACTGACAACTACCATCGAACTAATACATGGACCAATGAAAATCTTCCATTTGTGCATACGTGTCACTTTGGACCCATTGACAACCCCTTACATTAGATTCCAAATTGACAGTTGTCGCATGATCGCGAAGGGGAAGAATATTCCTTGCGATCATGCAACAACCACCAGATCTTCAAGCGATTGACAACATGACCTTGCCCTACCATATCATCTTTCTTTCGGCCAATAAAATGTCACCACTTGTGCTTATGTGGTAGTGGTTCTGCCTGCAAAGAAAGGCTACGTCATGAAAAGGAATCAATGGTCATCGCAAAACTACAAGCCTCTGACAAAACCCTTGCACTTTCATGACAACCATTGGATCAAGATGGTGTCAAAAGGTCAGGCATAGGAAATATTAAGCCGAAGCTATAGAAAAATTAAAGTGCAGGACTTAGGCTTTAGGGAAAAAATTTAGGCGTGGAGGACTATAGGTAATATTAAAGGCCATCGGGGTATAAAACCTTTAGTCACAAGATTGCGTAACATAAAAAGGGTTCATGTGATCATGTGACAAAGAGGTTAGCAATTTAACACATGTTCTTTAGAGGTTTTAAGTGACCCAAAAAGTAATGACAAATTAGAACATGTATAGCGAAGTTCAAAGGGTTTTTTACACCAATGGCTAGTTTTTCAAAAATTTAAGCTAAGGGCTTGAGCCAGAGGCATGAAAAACAAAGCAAAGACCAAAAGAAAAGGGCTAGAGCAATGAAAAAAAATTTCAAGGTGCTAACAGAAACATTTATGAACAATAGGATAATTACAACATAACATTAAACAATGCATAAAAGAATAGAGATACATATAGAGGAATTTGAACAACAATTTTGATTCCTTCATCACCTTGCACCAACTGAGTAACAAGGATCATATAAAAGAATCTAACAATGTTTAGCAAACACATTATGAGAGAAGTATAGTACAGTAGGCAAACACACAACAAAGCTACCATGAAGGACAAGCTGATCAAGCATGCCACCTACTCTCCCCATCTCATTGTATATCATTTAGGGAAGGTGGGTAACTCGCAAGAGGGACTATATCCAACATAGTAGGAATGATAGCTAGTTCCAAACAAGGATCCTCTTGAGAATCACAATGTCTGACACTAGGTGTAAGAGATAATTGTGATGAAAGCATATTAGGTAAATCAATGTCAATGTCAATAATCTCATATTCATCATTAACATCATCAGTATCATCAAGAGTATCTTCTTCATCCAAATTAATCAAAATATGATCTAAGATATGAATAGATTCATCATAATCATGCATCTTAACATCATTATTAGTAACAACCTCTTCTAACACATCATGCATAGGTTTATTCAAAGAAGGTAGAGATCTTTGAAGAATAGAATTATGAGCTTTAGCATGAGCATGATTCTTTTTATGACATTCATTAGAAAATCAATTACATTTTGATTTATTTGAAATAGGTTGAAAACTAGGAGGAACAATCATAGGATCCTTCACAAGTTCTTTAGCAAGATTAATAGGATTATCAACAAGAGGAGAAACAATCACATGATCTTTGATAGGTTCAATAGAAGGAACTTGATTAAAAAAACTAGAAGCCATAGTTAAAGGAGCTATAGAAGGTGTAGGTAAAAGACCATGATTAAGATCCATAGAAGGAATGCTTAATTCAAGAATCTTATGATGTTTATAAGCTTGATATGATCAAAAAAGATTATCAGGTCAAGGAGGACATGAATTAGGTAATGAAGGCCAAAAGAAATCAAGAGGAGAACAATCTCTAGGCCTAGAAGGTTGACATAGACTATGATTAATCATCTTCACTTCTTCATCATGAATTAATTTAAGACACTTATGGATAGGTGAAGCAATAGCTTGCATGGGATTCAACCAAGGAAAATCTAGCTTAACTTTAAATTGATCAGAAGTAGGAACCACAACAAAGGTAGAGTTCACAATTTTTCCACAAAGTTCAATGGCTAAAGTAATAGAACCAAATGATGGATAAAGAAAATCATTGCAAGTTCGAATCCACATATCAGATATATCATAAGAATCACATTGTAATATTTTCATAAAAAAAAAATCTTTAGTAATAACATTGACTAAGGATGTAGTATCAACAAGACAACCACAAGTAGGTATCTGAGAAATCCTAGCAGAAATGTAAAGGGGACCATTAGGAGCTTCAATAATCTCACAATCATCAAAGGTAATCAAAAGTTCCTGAGGTATTTTATTCTTAAGTTGTTGTCGAGGTTTAGGTTATGGTCAAGGTTGAGATTGAACTTCAGGTTGAATCTGAGGTTAAGGTTGAGCTTGAGCTTGAGGTGGAGATACAGATTGACCAACATGCTCCACTTGATTAATGACATGATTGAGATCATCCATCTTTGAATCATACACAATTTCTGCAATAGATGGTTGAGAAATGGTATTAGTATCATGCGTAGGTAAAGGATTCATATAGATTTGAAGGTTTTGATTAGGAGGAGAGATAGATTTGTTCCCACTAACATCAAGATTATCAATAGATAAGGCATTAGAGTCAATTAAGTCTTGAACCTTATGTTTTAAAGAATAATATTTCTCAGTATCATGACCATTCTGACGATGATATTGACAAAAAGCATTTTGATCAAAAGATTTAGATGGAATCATAGTAGGTAAAAGAGGTCAAATAGGAGGTAAAGTAATCATATTAGCAGTTAACAACCTATTCATAATAGCATGTAAAGATTTAGAAAGAGGAGTAAACATACGATTTAATCGAAAAGTTGTAGATGCAAAAGTGGCATTGTGAGATGCAACAACTTGATCAACAACTGCATTTTCTTGTTTGTTTATCTTGACATAATTGTTGAATTTTTTAAATTTGTTTGGATTTGGAGTAGCATCACTCTTATCAATTGGAACATGATCCATTGGAGTTTTTCTCTCAAATTGACTCACTTTTAATTGATAATGATGAAGTGCTCCACAAAGTTGTTGAAAAGAGGTAAATTCAGTAAGCAGAATCTTATCTCTAATATCCTTTTGCAAATTTGAAATAAACATATGTTGAATATCAATATCAGGAACATGATAGGAAATCTAAGCATGCAAATGGTTAAACCTACCAATAAATTAAGTCAATTTTTCCTTAGCACTTTGTTTACAATGCATCAAATCAGTCAAAGACACTTGTGGGCCAATGTTGTTTTGAAATTGTTGAAGAAAGGCATTAGAAAGTTGTGGAAAGGAATCAATGGAATAAGGAGGCAAGGAACAATACCATTGTAAGGCTTTGTCATGAAAGGTTCTAGCAAACAGTTTGGCTAAAATCCTATGATCATGAGCATAATCACTACAAAGGATTTGGAATGTTTTAACATGATGAACATGATCTCCTTTTCTATTACAATTCTCAAGATGAGGCATCTCACCTTGCTAAGGAACAAGAGTACAAATAATGTCTCAGGACAAGGGACTTCCCATGTCACATGTAGGAATACTAAACTTGTTTTGAGCTAAGGAAGTGAGTTTTTTTGTAAGGATGACACAATTTGAGCCAAACTGATGGTTATTGAATCATTAGAGGAAATAGGAGGAGTAGCAACATTAGATACACTAGGTAAAGTGTAAGAAGTTCCCAGAATAGAAGACACAACTAGAGGAACACTAGGAACTATAGCTGGAAGTGGACTAGAATAAGTAAAAGGAACATTATGATATGAAGGTTGTGATGTAGGAAGGGACATAGGAGGAACACTCATAGGGATAGAGGGAACCGTCACAGTCACCAAAGAAGGATTATAGGTAGGAATACTAGTTAAAGGATTAGAAGGAGGTTCAACACTAGTGGTAGGAGGAATCAACCTTAAATCTTGAGCTTCTTGAGCTAAAGGTTTAACATTTGAATGCACAAGGTGAGTAATACCATGCAAGAGGTTAACACCTTGATCACTATCATGAAGAACTTTCTTAAGAGCCTCTATAGCTTGAATGGAGTCTTGATTATGGTTTTCTTGAATAAGCCAATTACCAATTTTATCAAGTTCAGTTGAAACTTTTTTGACTTGTTTAGGAGGAACTTTTAAATCGTCATCCTAATCATGAGATGAGTGAGAAGAGTTTTGTTCCATTGTAGGATTGGAATCATGAAGAATCAAGTTATCATCTAGGATCCTAAGGAAAGGAGAGGAAGATTCAAAATCAAAGGCAACCATGAGTCTATGACTTCTTATAATCAGAATATTATAAGTAGGAATAGTAGTAGTAAAGCTCATAAACAAATGTAATGCAAATAAACTAAACTAAGAACACATAAAGCATGAATAGTTTTATATTTTTGAAATCTAATTATCATGCAACATTTAACATAAAAGAGAAATCTAATACCAACAAGATAAAAGGAAAACACAATAGGGCATCCAATTCCACAAAAGAAAAGAGAGTAAGTATGTTGGGTTCACCAAAATGAATAGGGGTAAAATGGCATCAACACTATTCAAATATAAAATGTATGGGGGAAATATGAGATCTACTCCAGAATCCAAATTCCAAAAGGAGAGATCCAATTTGATCAACCAAAAGGTTAATGCACAATCGAATCAATCTATGGAGAATATGAAAGGTAGATAAAAACCTTATATTTTCCTGTGGTTGAATTATGGTTCAAATCTAAAATAATAGAAACAGAAATACTAACGTCAAATTAGTGAAAATATGGAAAATGCCAAATTTTGATGTCTATGTGTACTTTTGGGCAATTCTGCAACCTGGTTTGGACTCGAAATGCTGAGATGAAGAAAACCCATAAATCTTTTATCTTTATGATGGCAAGTACTCTTTGACCCTCATAAAAGGTCAAAGGCTAGATTCTTTATTTGAGGGTCAATTCTAACTTTGTTCATAGATCTCAAAAGTTTTCCAAAAAGGGTATCCAAAATCGCTCTCAGATCCAAAATTCTGCACCTGTACCTACAAGAAAATGGGGCTTTTGTTTGTATAGGGGGGTTTGCCTTCGTCAAACCCCAATTTTGGAATTAACCTTGAGATTGAATTGAAATGTAGTATGCATAAACAAAGTAATTGAGAAAATTCACCTTGCTTATATGGAAGTCCTTGTAGAGGATTTGAATCCTCAAATCCACAAGTAGGAATGCTTCAATGGATGTAGAATGAATGTAGGATGTCTCCAATCAATGGAATTTGATCTTCAACACCAATCTTGAATGGATCATTGCATATGAGGAGACTTGGATGAATGTAGAAGGATGGATCTTCAAGGGGGCTCCAAAGATATTGAATCCTTCAATGGGTAACAATGGATCTCCTTGAGGGATGGATGCTTGAACACTTGAATGCTTGAAGGCTTTCTTGAATTCACTTGAGAGCTTGAGAAATTGCAATTTCTTGAGATGTCATGGTGTGAAAATGGGAGAGCAAGGCCTCATTTTATAGTGAACTAGGGAAGAATCCTCTAGAGGGGCCATATTGGAGAATTAAATCCTAATTAGGTCCTAACATTTAGAAAATATACCTAGATTAAATGCAATTTAAAAATTTACCATTCTGAAACCCAAAATGGCTGACCCGGAGGTGGAAAAACAAATATCCCTAAAACCTTACACCTAGAAATCAAGGAAATTGGAAATCTGGATAGGGGGGTCAAGGATGAGCTCGAATCTAACCAAGTTAGGGTCGAAGCTGATCCTGACCAAGTTAGGGTCAAGGTCGACTTTGACCCCATAAGGTCAAATTTGACCTTGTGGTCAAAAACCTTAGGATCCTGACCCAGAATGCTAGGAAATTTAGATATGAAGTGAAAATTAGGTGTAGAGGAAAGGAGAACATGAGAAAAGCTAGATACATGCAAAGAACTAATCAAGGCACTTAACATGAATCCAAACCACTTACTCGGAGGGATAAATGCTCTTATCATGGAAGTGCTTCCATTTTAAGATGATACATCAATGTTCTAGCACAATCAACAATAGGTAGATTTCTCCTTTCAATAATTTCATTCTGTTGTGGTGTTTTAGGTGTAGAAACTTGCCTTTTATACCATGCTCATTATAGAAGTTAGTGAATGCATCAAATAAAAAATCACATCCTCTATCAGATGTTAAGTATTTCAATTCTTTTCTGGTTTCTTTTTCTACTTTAGCCTTATACCATTTAAATAGTTTGAATGCCTCAAATTTTTCTTTCAACAACATAACTATCATCAATCTAGTATATTCATCAACAAACAAAATAAAATATCTATCACAATATTAGCTTTGAGTTCTCATAGGACCACATAATTTGGTGTCAACCATCTCCAAAATTCCTTTAGATGAATAGTCCTTACTTTTAAAACAAGATTTTTTCATCTTCCCTTTTTGACATCGATGGCACATAACATGATTAGGTTTGGTTAGACTAGGCAATCCTCTAAATTTTCTCTTTTTACTGATCTTAATCATGTTATCAAAATTTAAATGACATAACCTCTTATGCCATAACCATGCATCTACATTTTTTACCAGTAAACAAGAAGACTTAGCATTGTCGAGATAAAATAAATTACCTTTTGATTGTCCTATTCTGAGAAGCTTTCCATTTTCATCATAGATTATCACCTTTTTGCTTTCAAATGCTCCTTAGTGACCTGAGTTATTAAGATGTGCTATCCTCAACAAATTGTAATTTAGTCCTTTTACCCAATATGCATTATCATATCTAATTCTATCATTCAATAAAATAGATCCTTTTCCTTTAACCATGTGTATCATCTTAAAATGGAAGCACTTCCAAGATAAGAGCATTAAGCCCTCTGAGTAAGTGGTCTAGGGTCATGTTAAGCACCTTGATTGGATCTTTGCATGGATTTAGTTTTCTCCCCCCCGTTCTACTTCTCTCTACACCTAATTTCACTTCATGTTTGCATTTCTTGGCATTGGACTGAGGTCCTGAGGTTTATGACCTCAAGGTCAAAGTCGACCTTGAGGGTCAAAGTTGACCTTAACTCTAACCTAGGTCAGTGTTGACCTTGACTCTGACCTAGGGTAGATTCTACCTCATCCTTGACCCACATTTCAAATTTCAAGTTCCCATGATTTCAGGGTGTCGAGTTTCAGAGATATTTGTTTTCCCGCTTTTGGATCTGCCATTTCAGATTTTGGAATGGTAAATCCTTAAATTGCATTTAATATGGACCCATTTCTAGGGGTTAAGGTTAATTGGGATTTAATTCTCCAATGTCCTCCTTCTCTAGAGGTTTGTGCCCTAGTTCATTATAAAAGGGAGCCTTCCTCTCTCATTTTCTCAATCAAATTTTAGGAGAACATCCATTATTCACAAGAAATTTCATGATCAACCTCTCAAGTGAAATCAAGGAAGAAATAAGGATAAGAAAAGAAAGCAAGCATTCATTCATCTTCAATTCTAGCATTCAAGCATTCAAGCATCCATCAAGGAGATCCATTGTTAGCCATTGAAGGATTCAATCTTTTTGGAGCCCCCTTGAAGATCCATCCTTTAACATTCATCCAAGCCTCCTCATATGAAAAGTTCCATTCAAGATTGGTGTTGAAGATAAAATTCCATTGATTTGAGACATCCTACATTCATTCTACATCCATTGGAGCATCCCTACTTGTGGATTTGAGGATTTGAATCCTCTACAAGGACTTCAACATAAGCAATGTGAATTGTTTCATTTGCTTTGTTTATGCACAATACAATTTCAAGGTTAATTCCTAATTTGGGATTTGACCAAGGAAAACCCCCCATACAAACAACAAAAACCCTCTTTTTCTTGTAGTTACAGGTGTGGAACTATGGATATGAGTTTAGATTTGAATACCCTTTTCGATGAACTTTCGAGATCTATGAACAAAATCAAAGTCAACCTTCAGAATAGTAATGTAGCCTTTGACCTTTTATCAGGGTCAAAGACTACCTGTCGTCACAAAGATAAAAGATTTCTAGGTTTTCTTCATGTTGGAATTTCCAATCTAAAACAGATTACATAATTGCCCAAAACTAGACAAAGACATAAAAATTTGACATTTTCCAGATTTTCCCTATTTTAAGGTTAGTACTTGCCTTTCAATTATTTTAGATTTCAAACACAATTCCTTTATAGGGAAATATAAGGTTTTCTTCCTCTTTCATATTCTCCATAGATTGATTCAATTGTGCATTAACTTTTTGGTTGATCAATTTGTATCTCTCCTTTGGGAATTTGGATTTTCCCCCATCACATTTTAGGGTGAACCCAATTTCATCTTATTCATTTTGGTGAACCCAACATACTTACTGTCCTTTCTTTTTTGAAATTGGATGCCCTAGTGTGTTTTGTGGTGTTAGATTTCCTTTTATGCTTTATGTGTTCTTAGTTTAGTTCATTTGCATTTAATTGGTTTATGAGCTTTACTACTACTAGTCCTACTTATAACATTCTGGTTAGAAGAAGTCGTAGACTCATGGGTACCTTTGATCCTAAATCTTCCTCTCCTTTCCTTAGGATCCCATATGATAATTTGATTCTTCATGATTCTAATCCTATTATGTGTTAGGCCAATTTTCTGTCATAGCAAAAATCTTGTAAAATTGGCCTGTTCCCTGCAATGTGTTTATCAAATGTCGTGCCCTGTGTTCTTTATGTGTCACCTTGCATCAGTCCAAATTGCATCTCCTAAATCACCAAGCCTAGAAAGATAGTCAAGTTTCAAGTCTGCTGGAAATATTTAAAATTTGTCACAGTGTCGAAAACTCACAGTGTTTCTGAAAGTCCATGATGTTTTCGGTCTGTGTGTTTTCGGCCTTCGCTATTTTTGACCCTATGTTTCCTACTTTTGTGTGCTTATCCTTTGGCATTGAAAACTCTATGTGTTTTCAGTCTTTCACTGTGTCGAAAACCCTATGTATTTTTAACCTCCCAGTTCCCTATTTTCCCACTTTCCTTAAGTGTGCAAGTGTGATGATAGGTGGGCCCGAGCCTTCAAATGCTCTTCCTAATTGGTTGTCTCATGGCTGCATGTCATACTTTTTTGACATGCGATCATGTGACTGCCTACCACCTATCCACATGGTCCCAGTTCTTCATGGTTTTCAGCTACCTAGCGGTTGGTTTTCCTTCTGGTGACCAGGCGACTAGCAGTTATCTATTCATCTCTCGATTCTGGCGGTTAAGCAGCTAGCATCTAGTGACTTAATGACTATTAGTCATGTGATCTCTGAAGGGTTGGCAGTTATCTACTAACATCTCATGACTTGGTGAACAGTTAGTCACTTAGTCGCTTAATTCTTGGCAATTTGTTGGTGGGTCCATTGTTAGGGTGAAGTGAGTTGGCATCTTTTGATTGGTTGGCAAATTGACATGTTGGATAGCGTCAGTGGGTCCATAGTCTTCTGAGGAGGCTAAAGCATGGACAGATCTGGTGGTTTCCATTATACCACTGAGTGGAGGTGCTCACTTTTTAACGTCACGGTATAGCGACAGCTGTTGATTTTGGTTTATGAGGAGACTGCTCAGTCCACCCATTTGCAAGAGGTGGACATGTGGCAGCTTGTGATTGGCTATCGCATGGTTGCATAACCTAGTTTTTGGCTATGTGGTCATGTGACCGCTTGCCATGTGTCCTTGAGGCCCATTGGCGGAAAGGGGTATGGTCCCAGTGTGACATGTCTGTGCAGGTGGTGATGAGGCTTGCCAGGTAGTTCTTATGTGCCACGGTGATATGAGTTGGCATGTTTTCATTTGTCCACATGATGATGACTTAGTTTATGTCAAGGGGGCCTGCATTGAAAGCTTTAATCTAACAGTTAGTGTATGATCGCAAGGAATATTCCAAGCCTTTGCGATCATGCGCCATCCATCGGATTTTATTCCATTTTGCCAGGTGGTGCTTAGTTGTTGTGTTCCTATTGGTTGACGTGGATGTGCTCAGGTGTGGGGCTATTGTTGAAGGGGTCTGTGATGAGGATAGATCTAACGGTTGGCATAAGTTCTTATGCAATTTGTTAGAGCCATGAGATCTTATGCCGGCCATTCATTTTTAAAGGCTTATGAAAGGTGGGTCCTATGCCAGTGACTGGGCATGGATCAACGAATGATGAGGTGACATGTGGCATCCACAGTTTTGAGATGGTATTGGTCTATTAGCTGGCAAGTTTTCTTGTGGTAGTCTAAGGGCCTTGTCACATGATTGCAAGGGGCCATTTCCATGGCATGCGATCATCCGACAATGGTCTGGTTGCACTGTTGCAGAGTTGGAGATGTTGGCCCATTGTCTTGTGTTGCTGGTGGTGCATGTCCTTTTTGGTGGGGAGCAGTGACACGGTGGTGACAAGGCTGGTTAGTGGTTATGGTTTGCTAGTTGTCGCATGTTCACATAGCCCATCTCCGGGCTATGTGATCATGTGACTAACTGCTGAATGTTGTTGTTGTAGAGTTGTGAAAGTAGTGCGGCCGAAGACTTTTCTAGAAGGTTTGTGATGGCATTGCACGGTTAAGGAGACCGCGGTCACATGATCACAAAGGATAGTTTGGTGCCTTGCGATCATGTGACCAAGCATAATTTGAGGCCTGATTTCCTGTGGTGGTCAAGTTGTTGGCAGCGCGACTATGCGACTGGGGCAAATGGTTAAGAAATGTGAAACCTGCAAAGTGCAAAGTAGCCGTTGCAAATTCAAATTTGAATTTCTATGAACTTCCAGCACCAGAAAGACCAAATTTATGGAATTGAATGTAGAAAAGACCCTGTTCGGTGAGAAATAACTGGTTTGCTATTTGCAGTGTGGTCCAAGGTGCTGTGTGCTTGTTTGCAAATCTTGTACCATGGTGGTTGTGTGCTCAAGGCATGTTGCAAGGTGTCCTTTTGAGCCTATTTTTGTGATCCCTTGTACTTGTAGAGAGGATTTTCATGATTAGGGATCAGTTCTGGTTTCCTCTTTCCTACCCCTGTAATAAATTTTTGATCATTTCCAATTGGCTTGGTTGGTAAAGGCTATGCCCTAGCTGTCTGTACCTTGTTACAACCCGTTTTGGGTTCCCATGGTAGCTAGTGGTATAAAGTGTCAATTTTTTGACTATGTATGGGTTTTGAATTTTATCAGTTCCAGTGAAGGGTTCGTTTCCTGTAGATTTCTCCTTGTCTCTGCATATAGGGTGTTCTGTTTCCATTGCTGGTTTCTGAGAATATAATGCATATTAGATTTGATTTGTCTTATGTATGAGAATTCAATACATTCTTACTGTTACCAAGCTATCTCCATTTGAATTTTGAATCATTAATCATACATCAAGGGTGTTTGATTTGTCTGTTTGCATTTCCTAAGTGTTTGCAAGTGGAGTTGTCTTCGCAGGGATAACTAGTTCAGAGTTAGTATTCTTGTATGTATGAGCTAAAATATTAAAGATAGGTCATGCTTGTCTTCCAGTGGATGTCGGTTAATGTATTATTTGTTCATAGGTCTCTTCTAAGGGGAGGGTCAAAATCCTTTGATGGATAATAAAATATTTGAATGCACAGGTGGGTACTAAGTTAAGGTTTGGTCATGGTGTGTGATTGATGTCAGGCATCAACACATTGAATCTATTGTTTTCTTGTTTCATAGTTGTCTCTTGCAGTAGGGTATTTGACTATGTGGCCCATTGGACAAGCCACTGGTCTATCAGAGACTTAGGGTTTCTCAGGGGTCCCTTCAAACTCATCTTTAAAATCATTTCATTTCTATCCCACCTTTTCCCTTTCAAGTTGTTAGGATAGGTCTCTAGTTTTCATACTCACTCCATGCAAGTTGGGCTATTGCATGAGATATTGGCTTCATTAAGGTACATGATACCTAGAAGAGTTTGAGAACCATTCCACAGTCAGTTACCTGTAGGCCAGTAGAGTGACATAAGTAAATATGTGTGTGCAGATGAGGTATACCCGCCTGAGTGATGTGGAGCTCAAAGTGTAGAAGGATCTCTCTTTGATCCTTGTCAGTTGGCCCTCCTTCCTGTCAGTTTCAGAGTGTTGAGTGAATGTGACACTAGCCCTATCAATCCTAATGCCAAGCTGACCTTTGGGGAAAAAGATCACCAACAAAATGGTGACTCTACTGGGGAAATGAAATAAGTTACTAATAAGAGTATCCCAGAGTCTTGTTGTATTCAGTTTGGAGAAGAGTCTTATATGTTTTCCAATGTGAGAATTGTTTTTCAGATTTACAAGTGTGCTACTTGGATTTGCTAATTGATTTATGTGTGGCTTTGTTGTGGGAGTGCTCAAAGTCTATTGGTGTTTCAAGATAGATCTGTAAAGTTTGTGTCCTCTAAAGAGAGGTGGTGACTCTATGCTAGAAAGAACCTAAGTTGTGAAGTTTTGTTGGGACTTCAATTAGCTAAGAAGAAGGTAGCAGCTTTCAGTAGGGAAATCTAGGTATTCTCCATTTAGTGTATTGCATTTTCATGGTCCTTATCAAATGGTTTTTTCATTAAAAAAGGACATATAAGCATGAAGTATGTAGGAAAGATTCAGTGACAAAAGAAGGATCAATTCAAGTATAGATTTCCTGTCATTGGTCTTGAAGATTTTCAAGTAGGTGTGCAATAGTTGTAGCGAGTGATGGATGTTCATAGGGTTTCTTTTGTCAGAGGATATGTGTCATTTTGTTATGATGGCATACCTAGTTTCCCTAATAAGATCCCTGATAAAATTAGGGGATACTTGCCTAAGTTTAATAGGAACCAGTATCAGTCAGCAAGAAAACATGTTCAGTGCTTTACTGATGTGATGAATGATTTTCAAGTTTTCCATGAAGAGCTTTGGATGAAATTGTTTGTTCAAACTCTAGAGGGTGATGCTAGAGACTGGTTTTCTTTCCTGCCGGTATGTTCTATTTCATCCTAGAGTGAGATGCATTCGGCCTTCATGGAGCAGTTTGGAGAAAGGGTAAGCATATCTAATTCTTATGATAAGCTTTTAAAGATTCATACTAAGAAAGATGAACTTGTCCCTCAGTTCAATATCAGATTTGCAAAAGTTTTGAATGAAATCCCTGAAGGTTATAGACCCAATGACCAAGTGTTTTTAAGTGTCTACTTTGATGCATTTGATAAGAAAATGAATTACTTGTTGAGGGATAAAGAACCTAGGACATTACATCAGGCATTTGTAACTACAATGGATATTGAAAACAATTTGAAATATGGATTGACCAGAGGTCATTTTTCCATGAGTGTCTACCGGTATAATGAATATGAAAGAAAAGAAGAATGTAGTGCTAATACTAAAGTCCCAAATCAGTATATCAACACTTCTGCTATGGTTTGTAATCAGTTTGAGATGTCAAATCAGAATATGTGTATAAATGTTGTTGAGTCTTTTGCTACTGATGAGACATGTATTCAAGATGCTACAACAGTGAGATATATTCCAGACCCTAAAAGGATTGAGCAATGTACTGGTGTTTTGAGTTGTGAATTAGCTGCTGTAGTCAATCCTTGTAATATGGATTATAAATATAATGCCACTGATGTTCCTAGACATGAAATTGTTGCTTCTATATCTCAGTCCTATGAAAATGAAGAGGCTGAAAGTTATGTCTCTAATGATGAGTTTGAAGTTGCTGCACAAGGTAAGGAATATGATTCATTTGCATATCAGTCATAGTCAGAAGAACATAGTGCTGAAAGTGGTTACTCAAGTGAGGGTGATGAAGGCAGTGATGGAGAGGTCTCTGCATATGAGTCAGATACAATATGGGAAGAAGAAAGTAATGATGGTGATGTTGATACGGATGCTGAGAAAAGTGTTGACTGTGGGAGCATGGATGAGGTTGAAGACTTGTGGGGAAATCCATGGGATGGTTCTTCTGATGAGTACAACACTGATTGTTCATATGTTGATAGCAGTGATGGTGAGTCATGCTCTAGCTTTGATTTTGAATTCTCTTCTTCTTTTGAAGATGTGTATGATGATGGAAATAGAGACATATATAGTGTGATTGCCAATGAGTTATTTAATGAGGGCACTAGTGAGAACCAGTTGGAGCTGTGTTTGAATTATTATGAGAAATAATTCCATATTGTTTCTAACCCATTATTTGAGGAGTGTGCTCAGAAGATGGAGTTTGTTGAGGATTACTCACCTTCTACACTTAAAGCTTCACATACAGTTGACCTGGAGTTTCCCTCACAAATGAGGCTAGTTGAAAGAAAGGTAATGCATGATAAAGGTTGCTCTGTTGATGAAGATGCATTACATTGGGACAATGTTTTTCTTCTGCTGCCAAGTAGTGAAAATAATGGTGATAATCCAGTTCATGATGTTGATCATGTGAATCATCCCTATGAGGATAAAGGTGTGATTTATCAAGAGAAATCAGACTTGATAAACCCAAGTAACTTGATATATGAGTATGTTTCAGTGGCCTTGGCTGAGGTAAGTGAAACTGAGTATAGTTACTTTTCTTTTGATATGCAAGAGTGCATTGGAGATGAGATAGATGATTGCGGCCAGGAAGAAAAGGTATCAGTTTCTTGTCCCCTTTCATATGTTTCAATCCATGATGATTTTGATGATGCCTATTTTTCAAGAAGTGAGTTTGTGGGGGGACATATGAAGGAAGGCATTGGTGATGATAAACCCAGGGTTTTTTTGCAGTCGGTGCCTGATAATGTTTTCTATCATTGTGCATGTGGAAAAGGTTTCAGACCTTTGTTTATTTTTGTGAGGAGAAACTAGGTTTTTGATAGAGGAAAGGATGGCACTCCTTTGGCATCTAGGTGTTGCTCGTGTATCTTTTGTATATCTTGTATTGTGGTGCCAAGTTTTTGTGAGGGGCCAGTCTGTGAATTTTGGGATTAAAAGTGGAGTGAGGGCCTAATTATTTTGTCTAGGTGTGGTCTACTTCTCCCAGTCATTCTAGATTCTTGCCATGCCTACAAGAGCCATGCATCCCCAACCAGAGCCACTGTTAGGCCAATTTTCTATCATAGCAAAAATCTTGTCAAATTGGCCTGTTCCTTGCAATGTGTTTGTCAAATGTCATGCCATGTGCTCTTTATGTGTCACCTTGCATTAGTCCAAACTACATCTCCTAAATCACCAAGCCCAAAAAGATAGTCGAGTTTCAAGTCTGCTGGAAATATTTAAAATTTTCCACAGTGTCGAAAACCCACAGTGTTTCTGAAAGTCCATGATGTTTTCAGTTTATTTGTTTTCGACTTTCATTGTTTTTGACCCTGTGTTTCCTACTTTTGTGTACTTATCCTTTGGCGTCGAAAACTCTATGTATTTTCGGTCTTCCGCTGTGTTGAAAACCCTATATGTTTTTGACCTCCTAGTTCCCTGTTTGCCGACTTTCCTTAAGTGCACAAGTGCGATGACAGATGGGCCTAAGCCTTCAAATGCTCTTCTTGATTGGCTATCACATGGCCACATGTCAAACTTTTCTAACATGCGATCATGCGACCGCTTGCCACCTGTCCATGTGGTCCCGGTTCTTCATGGTTTTCGGCTGCCTGGCATTTGGTTTTCCTTCTAGTGACCTGGCGACTAGCAGTTATCTATTGATCTCCTAATTCTAGTGGTTAAGAGTCTAGCATCTGGTGACTTGGCAACTATTAGTCGCATGATCTCTGAAGGTTTGGTGGTTATCTACTAACATCTCATGACTTGGCAAACGGTTAGTCACATAGTCGCTTAATTCTTGGTAGTTTATTGGTAGGTCTCTTGTCAGGTTGAAGTGAGTTGGCATCTTATGATTCATTGGTGGATTGACATGTTGGATAGTATCAATGGGTCTGTGGTCTTCTAAGGAGGTTAAAGCATGGATAGATCTGGTGGTTTTTGTTATACCGCTGAGCGGAGGTGCTCACTTTTTAACATCATGGTATAGCGACAGCCGTCAATTCTGGTTTATGAGGCGACTGCTTGGTCGACCTGTTTGTAAGAGGTGGACATGTGGCAGCTTGTGATTGGCTATCACATGGTTGCATATCCTATTTTTTGGCTATGTGATCATGTAACCACTTTCCATGTGTCCTTGAGGCCCGTTGGTGGAAAGCGGTATGGTCCTAGTGTGACATGTCTACGGAGGTGGTGATGAGGCTTGCCAGGTAGTTCTTATGTGCCACGATGATTTGAGTAGGTAGGTTTTCATTCATCTGCATGGTGATGACTTGGTTTATGTCAGGGGGGCCCGTGTTGAAATATTTAATGTAATGGTTGGCATATGATCGCAAGGAATATTCCAAGCCTTTGCGATCATGCGCCATCCATCAGATTTTATTCCATTTTTCCAAGTGGTGCTTAGTTGATGTGTTCCTATTGGTCGACATGGATGTGCTCAAGTGTGGGGCTATTGTCAGAGGGGTCTATGATGAGGATAGATCTAATGGTCGGCATAAGTTCTCATGTGATTTGTCAGAGCCATGAGATCTTATGCCAGCTATTCATTTTCAAAGGCTTATGAAAGATGGGTCCTATGCTAGTGACTAGGCGTGGATCAGTGAATGACGAGGTGACATGTGGCATCTACAGTGCTAAGATGGCATTGTTTTATCGGCTGACAAGTTTTCCTATGCCGGTCTAAGGGCCTTGTCACATGATCACAAGGGACCATTTCCACGACATGCGATCATGTGACAACGGACTGGTTGCGTTGTTGCGGAGTTGGAGATGTGGGCCCATTGTCTTGTGTTGTCAGTGGTGCGCATCTTTTTTGGTGGGGAGTGGTGACATGGTGGTGACAAGGCTAGTTAGCGGTTACAGTTTGTTGGTTGTCACATGTTTGCATAGCTTGTCTCCGGGCTATGCAATCATGCGACTAACCGCCCAATGTTGTCGTTGCGGAGTTGTGAAAGTAGTGCAGCCGAAGAGTTTTTTGGAAGGTTTGTGATGGCATTGCGTGGTTAAGGAGACCGCGGTTGCATGATCACAAAGGATAGTTTGGTGCCTTGTGATCATGCGACCAAGCATAATTTGAGGCCTGATTTCCTGTGGTGGTCAAGTTGTTGGCAGCGCGATTGCACGACTGGGGCAAATGGTTAAGAAATGTGAAACCCACGAAGTGCAAAGTAGTCATTGCAGATTCAATTTTGAATTTCTATGAACTTCCAGCACCAAAAAGACAAAATTTATGGAATTGAATGCAAAAAAGACCCTGTTTGATGAGAAATGACTGGTTTTCTATTTGCGGTGTGGTCCAGGGTGCTGTGTGCTTGTTTGCAAAGCTTGTACCGTGGTGGTTGTGTGCTCAAGGCATGTTGTAGGGTGTCCTTTTGAGCCTATTTTTATGATCCCTTGTACTTGCAGAGAGGATTTTCATGATTAGGGATCAGTTTTGGTTTCCTCTTTCCTACCCCTGTAATAAATTTTTTACCATTTCCAATTGGCTTGGTTGGTAAAGGCTATGCCCTAGCTATCTGTAGCTTGTTGCAACCTGTTTTGGGTTCCCATGGCAACTAGTGGTATAAAGTGTCAATTTTTTGACTGTGTATGGGTTCTAAATTTTGTCAGTTCCAGTAATAGGTTCATTTCCTATAGATTTCTCCTTGTCTCTGCATATAGGGTGTTCTGTTTCCATTGCTGGTTTTGAGAATATAATGCATATTGGATTTGATTTATCTTATGTATGAGAATTAAATAAATTCTTACTGTTACCAAGCTATCTCCATTTGAATTTTGAATCATTAATCGTACATCAAGGGTGTTTGATTTTTCTGTTTGCATTGCCTAAGTGTTTGCAAGTGGAGTTGTCTTCTCAAGGATAACTGGTTCAAAGTTAGTATTCTTGTATGCATGAGATGAAATATCAAAGATAGGTCATGCTTTTCTTCCAGTGGATGTTGGTTAATGTATTATCTATTCATAGGTCTCTTCTAAGGGGAGGGTCAAAATCCTTTGATGGATAATAACATATTTGAATGCACAGGTGGGTACTAAGTTAAGGTTTGGTCATGGTGTGTGATTGATGTCAGGCATCAACACATTGAATCTATTGTTTTCTTGTTTCATAGTTGTCTCTTGTAGTAGGGTATTTGACTCTATGGCCCATTAGATAAGGCACTGGTCTATCAGAGACTTAGGGTTTCTCAGGAGTCTCTTCAAACTCATCTTTAAAATCATTTCATTTCTATCCCACCTTTTCCCTTTCAAGTTGTTAGGATAGGTCTCTGGTTTTCATACTCACTCCATGCAAGTTGGGCTATTGCATGAAATATTGGCTTCATTGAGGTACAGGATACCTAGAAGAGTTTGAGAGCCATTCCATAGTCAGTTACCTATAGGCCTGTAGAGTGACATAAGTAAATATGTGTGTGCAGATGAGGTATACCTACCTGAGTGATGTGGAGCTCAAAGTGTAGAAGGATCTCTCTTTGATCCTTGTCAGTTGGCCCTTCTTCCTATCAGTTTCAGAGTGTTGAGTGAATATGACACTAGCCCTGTCAATCCTAATGCCAAGCTGACCTTTGGGGAAAAAGGTCACCAACATTATGGACCAAAACTCTTCTCACTCATCTCATGATGAGGATGATCCTTTAAGAGTTCCTCATGAACAAGTCCAAAAAATTTCAACTGAACTTGATAAAATGGGTAATTGGCTTATCCAAGAGAACCATAATCAAGATTCTATTCAAGCTATAGAGGCTCTTAAGAAAGTTCTCCTTGATAGTGATCAAGGTGTTAACCTCTTGCTGGTATTAGTCAGCTCGTGCATTCAAATGTTAAACCTCTGGCTCAAGAAGCTCAAGATTTAGGGTTGATTCTTCCTATCACTAGTGTAGAACCCTCTTCTAATCCTTTACCTAGTATTCCTACCTATAATTGTTCTTTGGTGACTATCACAGTTCCCTTTGTTCCTATGAGTGTTCTTCTTATGTCCCTTCCTACATCACAACCTTCCTATCATAATGTTCCTTTTACTTATTCCAATCCGCTACCAACTGTAGTTCCTAGTGTTCCTCTAGTTGTGTCTTCTATTCCTACAACTTCTTACACTTTACCCAGTGTTTCTCATGTTTTTATTCCTCCTATTTCATCTAATGATTCAACAATCACCAATTTGGCTCAAACAGTGTCATCCTTATAACAACTTGCTTCCCTAGCTAAAAATTTTTTTAGTATTCCTACATGTGACATGACAAGTCCTTTTTCCCAAGACATTATTTGTACTCTTGTTCCTCAGCAAGTTGATATGCCTCATCTTTAGAATTACAATGAAAAAGGAGATCTTGTTCATCATGTTAAAACCTTCCAAATCCTTTGTAGTGATTATGCTCATGACCATAGGATTTTAGCCAAGTAGTTTGCTAGAACCTTCTGTGACATGGCCTTACAATGATATTTTTCCTTGCCTCCTTATTCTATTGACTCATTTCTACAACTTTCTAATGCCTTTATTCAAGAATTTCAAAACAATATTGGCCCACAAGTTTGTTTGACAGATTTGATGGATTGTAAACAAAGTGCTAAGGAAAAATTAACTGAATTTATTGGTAGATTTAAGCATTTGTAAGTTCAGATTTCATATCCTATTCCTGATATTGATATTCAACATATGTTTATTTCAAATTTACAAAAGGATATTAAAGATAAGATTCTGCTTACTGAGTTTACCTCTTTTCAAAAACTTTGTGTAGCACTTCATCATTATCAATTACAAGTGAATCAATTTGAGAGAAACACTCCAATGGATCTTTTTCTATTTGATAAAAGTGATGTTGCTCCTAATCCAAACAAATTTCAAAAATTCAACAATTATGTCAAGATAAAAAAACAAAGGAATGTAGTTGCTGATCAAGTTTTTGTTGCATCTTATAATGCCACTTCTGCATCCACTACTTTTTGATTAAATCATATGTTTACTCCTCTTTTTGAATCTTTACATGCTATTATGAATAGGTTTTTAACTACTAATATGATTAATTTACCTCCTATTCGACCTCTTTTACCTACTATGATTGCATCCAAATCTTTTGATCCTGAAGCTTTTTGTCAATATCATCATCAGAATGGTCATGATATTGAGAAATGTTATTCTTTAAAACATAAGGTTTGAGACTTAATTGATTCTAATACATTGTCTATGGATAATCTTGATGGTAGTGGGAACAAATATGTCTCTCCTCCTAATCAAAACTTTCAAATCTATACGATTCCTTTACCTACACATGATACTAATAGCATTTCTCAGCCATCTACTATGGAAATTATGTATGATTCAAAGATGGATGATTGCAATCATGTTTTTAATAAAGTGGAGCATGTTGGTCAATCTGTATCTTCACCTCAACCTCAACTTCAACCTTAGATTCAGCCTCAAGTTCAATCTCAACCTCAACCAAAACCTAAGCCTAAATTGAAAACTCAACCTAAACCTCGACAACAATCTAAGAATAAAAGACCTCAGGAAATTTTGATTACAATTGATGACTCTGAGACTATTAAGGCTCTTGATGGTCCCCTTTACATTTATGCTAGGATTTCTTAGAAAACTACTCATGGTTGTCTTGTTGATCCTACATCCTTAGTCAATGTTATTACTTAAGAAAATATTTTTATGAAATTCTTACAACTTGATTCTTATGATACATTGGATGTGTGGATTCAAAATTGCAATGGTTTTATTTATCCCTCATTTGGTTCTATTACTTTAGCGGTTGAACTTTGTGGAAAAATTGTGAACACTACCTTTGTTGTTGTTCCTACTTCTGATCAATTTCAAGTTAAGCTAGGTTTGCCTTGGTTGAATGCCATGCATGTTGTTGCTTCACCTATCCATAAATGTCTTAAATTTATTCATGATAAAGAAGTGAAGATGGTTAATCATAGTTTATATCAACCTTCTAGGCCTAGAGACTATGCTGCTCTTGATTTCTTTTGGTCTTCTTTACCTAATTCATGTCCTTCTCGACCTGATAATATTTTCCATTCATATCAAGCTTATAAAGATCATAAGATTCATGAATTAAGTATACCTCCTATGTATCTTAATCATGGTCTTTTTCCTAAACCTACTATACCTCCTTTAACTAGGGTTTCTAGTTTTATTAATCAAGTTCCTACTATTGTTGATAATCCTATTGATCTTCCTAAAGAACCTGCAAAGGATCTTGTGATTGTTCCTCCTAGTTCTCAACCTATTTCAAACAAATCAAAATTTAATCAATCTTCTAATGAATGTTGTAAGAATATTTTTTCTTATGCTAAAGCTCATAATTCTATTCTTCAAAAATATCTACCTTCTTCGGATAAGATTATGCATGATGTGTTAGAATAAGTTGTTACTAATAATGATGTTAAGATGCATGATTATGATTATTCTATTCATATCTTAGATCTTATTTTGATTAATTTGGATGAATAAGATACTCTTGATGATACGAATGATGTTAATGATGAATATGAGACTATTGACATTGACATTGATTTACCTAATATGCTTTCATCACAATTAAGTCTTACACCTAGTGTCAAACATGATGATTCTCAAGAGGATTCTTGTTTGGAATTGGCTATCATTCTTACTATGTTGGATATACTCCCTCTTGTGAGTTACTCACATTCCCTAAATGATATACAATGAGATGGGGAGAGTAGGTGGCATGCTTGATTAGATTGTCCTTCATGGTAGCTTTTTTGTGTGTTTTCCTGCTCTATTGTGCTTATCCCATAATTTGTTTTCTAAATGTTGTTAGATTCTTTTATGTGATCCTTTTTTACTCAATTGGTGCAAGGTGATAAAGGAATCAAAATTTTTGTTCAATTCCTCTATATGTATCTCTATTCTTCTATGTGTTATTTCATGTTATGTTGTAAATGTGCTATTGTTTGTAAATGTTTCCTTGTGTAATCTGGTTGGATTCGAGACATGGTAGCACTAATTATTTTTTGTCTCCATGTCATGGTCTGAAAAGATTCTCCTTCATATATGTTATGTGATCTTTCCTCCTTTGTGATTATTGTTCTACTTTCTTTGGGGAATGATGTCAATTCATTTGCAACAATATCATATATATATATATATATATATATATATATATATATATATATATATATATATATATATATATATATATATATATATATATATATATATATATATATATATATATATATATATATATATATATATATATGTATATGTATTATCTTATGATCATACTGACCCCATGGTAGGTAGATCCCTTCTGTGCTGTCTGTATGTTTCTATGATATTTCCCTTGATTTTTCTTCATTTGGGGGCATCTCAACATGGAAACGTAATCAGTGGAGTTGTTTATGTTTTCGTTAAGTCCATTTATCCTATTAAAGTGATTAGGAATGACTTTAACATGGGGGCATATGCTCTACTCACGTATTGCACACATGCACTTTTCAATATGCATATATTATTTTTCAAGATACCTTTTCTCCCTTTTTTGATTAGTAACTAATCCTTAAAGCATGGATTTATATTTCAGGATCTCTTGATCCCTCCAGTTTCAAATATATATATATATATATATATATATATATATATATATATATATATATATATATGATCCCTTAAGGTTGGAGGTGTCCTTAAGACTGGATCTCTTTTGTTTTATTCTTATGGAATAGAATATTCCTAAGGATGAATCTTTGATGGTTTGACTAGTGAGTAGCCACATTCACTAGGTAGTTCAATTCCATCTTTTCAGTTGCACCATTTCCTTGTGTAGTTCATAATGGGACATAAGTTCTCATTGGGTGAGATAATCACACCATCTCTTTCTCTCTCTAGAGATGTCTCTCTTATTGTGAATTTGGAGTCAACGAAGACTTGAGTCCTTGGGGGCTTGAGGTTTCTCTTTGTCCCTTTGATTATGATAACATTATCTTTTCACTTTGATCTCCTTTAACAAGAGTTTGCATCGAATCCATACTCTTGCTAAAGTGGGGGCTTAATGTATCATCTTAACATGGAAGCACTTCCATGATAAGATTTTTTAGCCCTCCGATTAAATGGTCTAGGGTCATGTTAAGCACCTTGATTGGGTCTTTCCATGTATTTGTCTTTCTCCCCCCGTTCTCCTTCTCTTTGCACATGATTTCACTTCATGTTTGCATTTCCTGGCATTATGGAGTGAGGTCCTGAGGTTTATGACCTCAAGTTCAAAGTCAACCTTGAGGGTCAAAGTCTACCTCAACTCTGACCTAGGTTAGGGTCAACCTCAACTCTGACCTAGGGAAGATTCTACCTCATCCTTGACCCACATTTCAAATTTTAGGTTCCCATGATTTTCGGGTGTAGGGTTTTGGAGATATTTGTTTACCCACTCCCGGGTGGGCCATTTTAGGTTTTGGAATGGTAAATATTTAAATTGCATTTAATATGGGCCTATTTCTAGGGGTTAAGGTTCATTGGGATTTAATTCTCCAATGTCAGCCTTCTCTAGAGGTTTGTACCCTAGTTCACTATAAAAGGGAGCCTTCCTCTCTCATTTTCTCAATCAAGTTTTGGGAGAACATCCATTATTCACAAGAAATTTCATGATCAAGCTCTGAAGTGCAATCAAGAAAGCAAGAAGGAGAAGGAAAGAAACCAATAATTCATTCATCTTCAAGCCTAGAATTCAAACATTCAAGCATCCATCAAGGGGTAAAAGCACAAAGCTGTGTCACATTTCAGGACAACGTATCAGCACAGTTGAATTTGAGTATTTCTAACTAAAATTATTTTTTGTCAAACATATGGTCTAGCTAGATTCATTCTAGCTAAGTTAGATAAGTTCTTCACCTTTTCCAATTGGAAATATCTATTAAATGCATGTTTTATAACAATTACTAAAGAAATAAAATTATTTCAGAAAAGCGACGTTTCAATAACTCTTACTCTTTTTAATGATATTTTTTTACAAATATAAAAATACCATTTTTTAGAGCACAGAGTCAAGATTATCATCATATAATTTTTATAGTATTTTAATTAGATCTAATATATTATAATTTTAAAATACTACAAGTAGGTATTTTAACATTCGAGAACAAGATGCTTCAAAAATAGAAAAAAATAGTAAAGCTTATCAAAAAAATTGAAAATTTACATTTAACACTAGCAGAGAGAGTTATCTTCAAGAGTGTGTAATTTATTTTTTGAATGGTGTAGATTTGATAGGGGAAATTTGACGTGAGATGAAAACTATCGATTTCAGGTATGTTCGATTTTGAGTAGTTATAACAGAAAAAATATACATTGAAAACTAATTTTTCTTCTTTTCTACACCAGCTATACATTTTATCTATGACATATTTTGAAATCAAAGAAAAAAGAGATTATTTGCATATACTTTTTTGGTGCGGACAAGACCCTCATTTTTCAGCATTTTTCAGCAAGTAAAAAATGGACTTAAGAAATTTAAAAACCATGTGAATTCTTGTTCAAAAAAAATTTAAAAAATTATAGCCATAAACTTCATCCACTTTTACACATTTCATTAGTTTACATCATCTCCAAATTTTAAACATAAATGCCATTTTTATGTCATTAAAGTTAAAAATTTTGTATGTTGTTGACCTTTTCCTTTATAAAAGTGTGACACAACTTTGTTAAGGTTCATTGGGATTTAATTCTCCATTGTCAGCCTTCTCTAGAGGTTTGTACCCTAGTTCACTATAAAAGGGAGCCTTCCTCTCTCATTTTCTCAATCAAGTTTTGGGAGAACATCCATTATTCACAAGAAATTTCATGATCAAGCTCTGAAGTGCAATCAAGAAAGCAAGAAGGAGAAGGAAAGAAACCAATAATTCATTCATCTTCAAGCCTAGCATTCAAGCATTCAAGCATCCATCAAGGAGATCCATTGTTAGCCATTGAAGGATTCAATCTCTTTGGAGCCCCCTTGAAGATCCATCCTTCCACATTTTTCCAAGCCTCCTCATATGCAAAGATCCATTGAAGGTTGGTGTTGAAGATCAAATGCCATTGATTTGAGACATCCTACATTTATTTTACATCCATTGGAGCATCCCTACTTGTGGATTTCAGGATTCAAATCCTCTACAAGGACTTCATCATAAGCAAGGTGAATTGTTTCATTTGCTTTGTTTATGCACAATACAATTTCAATTCAATTTCAAGTTTAATTCTTGAATTGGGGTTTGACCAAGGCAAATCCCCCATACAAACAACAAAAACCCTCTTTTTCTTGTAGGTACGGGTGTGGAACTATGGATCTGAGTTTAGATTTGGATACCCTTTTCATTAAACTTCTGAGATCTAGGAACAAAATCAAAGTTGACCTTTAGAATATTAATGTAGCCTTTTACCTTTTATTGGGGTCAAGGTCTACCCACCATCAGAAAGATAAAAGATTTATGGGTTTTCTTCGTCTCAGCATTTCGAGTCTAAAACAAGATAAGAAATTGCCTGAAACTACACACAGACATCAGAAATTGACATTTTCTAGATTTTCCCTATTTTAAGGTTAGTACTTACCTTTCAATTATTTTAGATTTCAAACACAACTCATTTATAGGGAAATATAAGGTTTTCTTCCTCTTTCATGTTCTGTATAGATTGATTCAATAGTGCATTAACCTTTTCATTGATCAATTTGGATCTGTCCTTTGGGAATTTGGATTTAGAAGTAGATCTCATATTTCTCCCATTACATTTTTAGGGTGAACCTGATTTCATCCTATTCACCATGCAAGGTGTGACATTTCCCATCTTCATTGATCCTCCATTATAATGCTCAAGATGATCAAACTTATATTCATCACCAGTCATGTGATGTGTACAACCACTATCAATGATCCAAGTATCATTCTTACTAACTTTAGAAATAAGTGTTGTTTCTACATACCTTTCCTCCTCTTCTGAGTCATCTTTCATTGCAACAAACACTACCTCAATATCATCATCAGTGTCGATGTCAGTGTCATCTTCTCCAACAAGATAACATGCCTTTTTTCCTTTACCTTTGTGATCTTGGTTATCTCTGTTGTAGTATCAGTAACCTCTATTGTTCCTTCTACCATAGCTTCCATTGCCAGATTGGTCTTTGTCTTTATCTTCCTCTTTCCTATTAGAACATCTAGCAGTAATATGGCCAACACAATTAAAATAAGCTAAAGGTAACTTTCCCTTATATCTACCTTTACCTTTCTATAGTTTTGGGGCCATAAGTGCTTCAAGCTCATTAAGCTCATAATCAGTATTACTATCACTTTCATGCTTAATGTTGTATTTACCAATCTTAAGAGATGGCATAAAAGCAGAATCGACACTCAGTATAACACTATTATCAAAATTGTTCAGCTCAAAATTTTTCAACTTTCCAATCCGGTTATCAAGAGTAAGAGTGCTATTAGGTGTAGACCTCATTTCATGAATAATAGATATTTTGATTGCATAGATAGGAAACAAGGCTCTCACTATCTTACTTACCACTATATCTTTAGAAATGATACCACCAACTCCTCAGATAGCATTGACTACCTCTTTTATTTAGTTTGTATATTGCGTAATTTTCTCTCCTTCCTTCATTTTCATGTCATAAAATCTACCTCTCAAGCTTTTAGCTCTAGCTCTCATTACATTTCCATCACCACCATAAACTAGAGCAAGTTAATCCCATATTTCTTCACAATAGTGCAAGCCTTGACATCCTCAAATTTAGCATCAGATAGAGCAAAAATAATCTCTATCATAGTAATATTGTGTTCATGTCAATCTCTCAATTGATCAAGAGTCAAAGGTCCAACCGTTGGTTGTATGTAGCCATTGTTAAGTAAAGGTATAATAGATTCTCCAATTCTAGATATCTGAATTCTCATCTGACTTTGCCATGTAGTAAAGATGTCCTTGTTTAGCTTTGGCTCTTCCCTCTTATACATGTTGTAATCTCTCTGCTCAAGTCTTTAAAACTTTCTTCCAAGCAACTAATATGCTCTGATACCAATTGTTAGAATAACTAAGAGGGGAGGGTGAATCATTTAGATTAGTTATCCTATAGTCCCAAATACAAAGATGTACCTTATAAAACAATTCTAACAAATTATGCAACTTGGTAACATAAAATATCAATCTGTCAGTTCAGCTAACCGATTACCTATAAATATCTAACTGTGATTACTGACCAAATAAACTATGCAGTATGTAAAGTATGATATCAAAATAATCATAACAAATAACACATAACACAATGATTTAATGTGCAAACCCTGCTAAGGGAAAAACCACCTGGGATCGGTAACCCAAAAAAATTCACTCATCTAAAGTGAGCTCGGTGAAGAGCCAACCCTATTAAAGGTTACTGTTGTCCAAAATTTCATATCTTTCAATTCTATCCTCTACAACTGTCTAAGTCCCTGCTACAAATTTTTTCACATGTGAAGTTGATCCACAAAGTTCTATGATTTGCGCTCTTGGCCCCATGTTCTTTGATGTTTCACCATGCTCCAACTCTGATCGCATGTGCTAATTCATAAAACCCTGGGAGTTATTCAAGTTTGAATGGTTGCAGGAAATACTATTGTAGGGTTTCACAAAGTTGTCAAAGTCCTGAAAATCCTCTGTGTTTTCAACCTTTTGGTCTGAAAGCTCAGTGTGTTTTTGACCTTCACTCAAAAACCCTCTGTGTTTTTGACCCTTTCTATGTTTTGGACTTCTTCCTCTGGCGGCATTCATTTCATAAGTACGCAACTCCAACCTGGTGGGGCTCAGTGGCTGGCTTTCCTCAAGATCTCACGGTTCTCACATGTTTGCAAGGAATATTCCTTTCCCTTGTGATCATGCGACAAGATGACACCTCTTGGTGGGCCCATTCTTCATCTTCAAAGGTTAACGCTCAACAAGATCTTGTGGTTCTTGCTACACCGCTAAGGAAAGTTGATGCCTTTTTAACCTAGTGGTATAATGACAACTGTCCGATGTGAACTTAGTCTGTCATGGGTCCTATTGTCAGAAGGATCTACAAGGTATCCATTTGGTAGCATTTGATTGGCTAGTTGGTATGCTATGTGGTGGTTGTCAGTAGGTCTGTGGGGTCAGGGATTTCTAAAGAGGTTAACGTCCAATTTGATCTGGTGGTTGTCATTATTCCAGGGATCTAAGATGCTCAACTTTTAGCATCATGGTATAGTGACAACCATCTGATGCTCTTTTTTCAGGTGGGCCAATGTGTCAGTGGGGTCCTAGTTGAAAGGAGATTTGTGGTTGGTGTAAAATTGTAAGGTATATTCTTCGGCCATGCGATCTTACACCTGCCATTAGATGGGAATCTAGAAGTTGCAGTGGGTCCATTGTTAGAGGGTTGCCAAGGTGTTGATGACTGAACGACTAGGATAAATAATAGAATGCCAAGTGTCGTAAGTGAGCCTGAGGTGACTTGTGGCAGTGACTAGAAGATTCTAAAGGCTTGTCACATGATCACATGAAGCCTTTTGGGCTCATGTGATCATGCGACCAGTGCTATTTCAAAGTGGTGTGACCACTTTTGGGTGGGCTTTCTCGAGCAAAAAATGTTGCAGGTGTGGGATAGCTCAGAATAGATTCCTGAGGATAGTTGAAGGTTGCAAAAATGATAGGAGAGATCTAGGTGGTTGTCACATGATTGATTTCTTGTCCTTGTGGTACAGTGTCAGTGTTCTTACGTAGATGGAGCTTTAAAGAGTTGGCACCATCAGTACTTTAAAATTCAAATATCATAACACATCAAATTTCAAGTAGTAATGGTGATTTCCAGTTGTCATTGAGGGAAGATGATGAGGTAGTTCGGCTAGCCCTTAGGGGTTTATTAGAAGCGACTAGTTTAGGGTTGGATTATTTTATGCAAATCTCTGTAACCCTAGTTAGAATTTTGACTCTTGCCTACATGCAGTTCGGTGATGCATATAATGTTTTTTGGAGGTTGTAGAGCTCAGAATTTGGCAATTGTAAAAAGAAAGTTTCTTTCTCAGAGAGCTTTTGCAGCAATTTTCCTACCCTTTAGCTTTCTACAATTATAATTTTCATTGATTGTTCAAATATTGCAATGTATTTTGTGACATTCTTATTGTCCTTATGCTTTCTTGTGTGGATTATCTCTTATTGGATCAAAGTGTATGCATGTTTTCAATGATATCTTAGGTTTCCTGATTCCTCTTACTTTCTGTAACTATGTGTGTTACTATGTTTGATCTAATTTAGATGTTTTGTGGGTGTATTTCAGCCCCTAATAGTCTTGTCTCAATCCTACACTAAGTTATAGGAGTGAATGTTTGTTTGCAGATCATAGATTGTTGTCTAAACCTAAGAGTCTTGTTGTTGTGAAAGAATCTTTCTCTTTCCCTGAATACCCTCTTTTGTTTGCAGGCCCTTCTATGAAATACTTATGCAAGCCTATTTAGTAAGTTGTGATCTATTAGACCCAATCCCTCCATTGATCTCATTCCTCTATACTGAGATCAAAACCCTATTTTCGGTGCATCACCTAGTAGGTATATTTCCTTTCAGTCATTTCCCTTTCATGCACTCCTTCTATCCCTTTCCCTCAAAATTTTACTTTTCATTCAAGAAGCAAATCTGGGTGATAATCCAAGAGGAACTAGCCTAGAACCTAGAGGTTTCATCTTGGTTAGCAAAAGGTCCCATAACCTTGAGATGATTCCCATGTTATACTAAGTTATCAAGACCAACAGAGCTTGAAACAAAGGTGCAAAACTTAGTGTATAACATTTCTGGCACACTTAGTGGGACCAATGTTCAGATTCATGTTAAATATTATGCTATCTCTGATATACTGATTGCATAATATAGGCCTTTTAGAGGTTAATATTCAAGTATATCTGGTGACTCCATTGGTGTTATGAAGAAGAGTGACCCAATTTCTGATAGAGCTTATGAAGAAAATATACCCTTCTGATGGCAAGATAATTTGCATTTGCACCCTTTAATCAGGGTAGTCCATTAAATTTTTCCCAACACCATGATGTGCCCTTGGTGGTGCTAAAGAGTATTCCTAATTTCACTGGTGAAGGGCAGACAATAGCCCTCAAACACATTAGAGATGTGACCACCATCTGCAACATTCACAATATCACTCAAGAAGATGCTGCCTCCAAGTTGTTGGCTGCCTCCTTTAAGGGTAAGGCCCTGGAATGGTTTATAAATCTAGCAGTTGGCTCCATTACTTCATGGGATAGACTTGGCAACCTCCTCAGCAAACACTTTAAGGATGATTCAGATTCTTTATCTCTAGTTGAGCAGCTCCAAGTTATAAAGAGAGATCCTCGAGAGTTGATGACTAATTTTAATGGCAGATTTCTCAAGACATGGAATAGGATTCCAATTAATATAAGGCCTTCAATAGATTGTGCTTTCTTTTATTTTTTGAGAATCCTAACTAGTGATATATCTATCATGATTCAATCCTTAGGGGGTACTTCGTTACCTCAAGTTTTTGATCTAGCTGTGAAGGCAAAAAATTATTTAATCCAGGCTGGTATTATAACCCCAAGGCCACCCATGCCTATCTCTCCCAATCTTCAGCCCACTATACCTCTGCAGATGCCTCCATTTACTCCCATACCTGCATTAATAGAGCCTTAGGCTAGCACTAGGTATGGGAAGTCCATAAATGACCTTCCTCAAGAGCTACTCAAAGTGAAAAATGATCAACAAGCAACAAACCAAGAGATGATGAGTTTGTTGCAGGTTCTAACCAAAGAGTTGATCACTATAGATGAGCAAGATCAGGAGGTTGCATTACTTTATCAAAATCAGAGTCAAGGTTCCAGTCAACAGTACCAAGCTCTAGGACAATCCTACCAGCTAAGTAGACCACCATGTCAAGGAGGACATCAGGGTGAGAGGCAAAATTTGGTAAAAATACCTTTCCATCCATATAATCCAATTAAGAAGATAGTCCCAGCACAAAACATCAAAGCAGCTGGCAGTCACCTAAACCCATTTTTTGGGAAGGAGGCTACAAATTTTTTGCTTGTTCTCTTGAACTATGAGCTTCCTAATGGAGAAAGGTCAGAAGTGTTACAACCAGAGATAGTAGCCTCTCAAGCACATCCCCAAGATGGATTAGAGCAATCAAATCAATATAAGAAAGAAAGTGAAGAAGGTGAGAGCCCAGCTGATCTATTTGAGGAGATGCCTTTCTATGTTGAGCAGGATGAGGTAGTGCAATATTAATTAGTTGAGCCCTCTGACTATGGAAGTGATGATATAAGTGCTGCTATCTTAGAGAAATAGGATGATTTTGATCTGATCATTGACACTTGCTACTCAACTCTTGTTGATGTTCCTCATATTCTTGAAAAGGATAATGGCTTGTGTGCTCTTGAGGAAGGGTTTGTGTTTCAAGAGGTTAACTATGTCCCAACTACAGAGGAGGAAATTCTTGATCTTCCTACTGAAGACATTCATAAGATGCATGATGAGTAGCAAGAAGGGCCTAGTTTTATGCTCTCTAGAGGGTGTCATATCAGATATCTAGCCCAGATGGGGTCAGACAGGGAATGCATACTCAAGGAATAAATGGAGTGTGATGTCAAGAGTCCACTCCTTGGTAATCAGGAGTTTATCCAGCTGTATCAGACTCCTATGGAGGGAAACATCTATGATCTAATTAAGGTTAGTAATCTAGTATACCAAATTCAGGAGGAGATTTGCCAGATATTTGAGTATATTTTTATTTCCCACTTTCTCCTTGTTGGCATCAAATGCGCAAAGTGTAATATCCTAGTGAGGAAGGGTAGTTATTTCAATAGTCCAGTGAATGGTTTTTTTTTACCAATCTTCTGCATTGGTTAGTCTAGGATAGGTTAGTTTTTTCCTTCTTTCTTCCAGTTTTCTAGGTTAGTGTTTCCTATTTTCCAAGAAGTGCTCGAGCATAGACTGGTTCAGTTTTGTCTCTGTCAAAGTTTTGTGTTCCTCAAATTGAGTCCTATGCCCAATGGATATGTCAAGGCCACTGATCCATGTTTAGCAGGCTGACATCCCACAGAAGTCGCCAAAATGTTGCCCAAAATTTTTTATCTTTCAATTCTGGCCTTTGCAACTGTCTAAGTCCCTACTGCAACTTTTTTCATGTGCGAAGTTGATCCAAAAAGTTCTATGATTTTCACTCTTGGCCCCATGTTCTTTGATGTGTCACCATGCTCTAGCTCTGATCACATGTGCTAATTCATAAAACCCAAGAAGTTATTCAAGTTTGAATGGTTGTAGGAAATACTGTTGCAGGGTTTCAAAAAGTTGTCAAAGCTCTGAAAACCCTCTGTGTTTTCTACCTTTTGGTCCAAAATATCAGTGTGTTTTCAACCTTCACTTGAAAACGCTCTATGTTTTCAACCCCTTCTATGTTTTAGACTTCTTCCTCTGGCGGCATTCATTTCATAAGTGCGCAACTCTGACCTGGTGGGGCTTGGTGGCTGGCTTTCCTCAAGATCTTGTAGTTGTCACATCTTTGCAAGGAATATTCCTTTCCCTTGTGATCATGTGATAGGATGACACCTCTCGACGGGCCCATTCTTCATCTCCAAAGGTTAACACTCGACAAGATCTTGTGGTTGTTGCTACACCACTATGGAAAGTTGATGCCTTTTTAAGCTAGCGATATAATGACAACCGTCCGATGTGATCTTAGTCTATCATGGGTCCTATTGTCAGAAGGGTCTATAACATATCTATTTGGCAGCATTTGATTGGCTAGTTGGTATGCTATGTGGTAGTTGTTAGTGGGTCCATGGGGTCAGGGATTTCTAAAGAGCTTAACATCCGATTTGATCTGGTAGTTGTCGTTATACTGGGGATCCAAGATGCTTGACTTTTGGCATCATGATATAGCGATAACCATCTGATGCTCTTTTTGTAGGTGGGCTGATGTGTCAGTGGGGTCCTAGTTGAAAGGAGATCTATGATTGGCATAAAAGCATAAGGTATATTCTTTAGCCATGCAATCTTACGCCCGCCGTTAGATAAAAATCTGAAAGTTGTAGTGGGTCCATTGTCAGAGGGTTGCCGAGGTATTGATGACTGAGTGACTGGGATGAATAACAGAATACCAAGTGGGGTATGTGAGCCCAAGGTGTCTTGTGGCAGCAACTAGCAGATTCTAAAGGCTTGTTGCATGATCGCATGAAGCCTTTTGGGATCATGTGATCATGCGACTAGTGCTATTTCAAAATAGTGTGACCACTTTTGGGTGGGCTTTCTCTAGCAGAAAATGTTGCAAGTGTTGGGTAGCTCAGAATTGATTCTTGAGGATAGTTGAAGGTTGTGAAAATGATAGGGGAGATCTAGGTGGCTATCGTGTGATTGATTTCTTGTCCTTGAGGTACAATGTTGGTGTTCTTGCACCAATGGAGCTTTAAAGAGTTGGCACCATTAGTACTTTAAAATTCAAATATCCTAACACATCAGATTTCAAGCAATAATGGCAATTTCTAGTTGTAGTTGAGGGAAGATGATGAGGTGGTTTGGATAGCCATCAGGGGTCAATTCTTGTCCCTACAAGGTACCAGTTAGCATCCATCATGTGACTTTGTGTAGAAAAGAATGATGAGTCCAAGTTGCTTGTCTGGAGGTTGTTTACGGTACAAGCATGGGCACACAAGGAGAAATATCTGATCGGTTGAGATATTTTTAGATGCATTTATGGTTAGAAGTGACTAGTTTAGGGTTGGATTATTTTATGCAGATCTCTGTAACCTTGGTTAGAATTTTGACTCCTTCCTGCGTGCAGTTGAGTGATGTATATAATTTTTTTTGGAGCTTGTAGAGCTTAAAATTTGGCAATTGTAAAAAGAAAGTTTCTTTCTCAAAGAGCTTTCGTGGCAATTTTCCTACCCTTTAGCTTTCTACAATTGTAATTTTCATTGATTGTTCAGATATTGCAAAGTATTTTGTGACATTCTTGTTGTCCTTATGCTTTCTTGTGTGGATTATCTCTTATTGGATCAAAGTGTATACATGTTTTCAATGATATCTTAGGTTTCTTGATTCCTCTTACTTTTTGTAACTGTGTGTGTTATTGTGTTTGATCTAATTTAGATGTTTTGTGGGTATATTTCAGCCCCTAACAGTCTTGTCTCAATCCTACATCGAGTTATAGGAGTGAATTTTTTTTGCAAGTCATAGATTGTTGTCTAAACCTAAGAGTCTTATTGTTGTGAAAGAATCTTTGTCTTTCCCTGAATACCCTCTTTTGTTTGTAGACCCTTCTATGAAATACTTATGCAAGCCTATTCAGTAAGTTGTGATCTATTAGACCTGATCCCTCCATTGATCTCATTCCTCTATACTAAGATCCAAACCCTATTTTCAGTGCATCACCTAGTAGGTAGATTTTCTTTCAGTCATTTCCCTTTCATGCACTCCTTCTATCCCTTTCCCTCAAAAGTTTACTTTTCAGTCAAGAAGCAAATTAGGGTGATAATCCAAGAGGAACTAGCCTAAAACCTGGAGGTTTCATCTTGGTTAGCAAAAGGTCCCACAACCTTGAGATGATTCCCATGTTATAATGAGTTATCAAGACCAAGAGAGCTTGAAACAAAGGCACAAAACTCAGTGTATAATAGGTACAATACACACTATTAGGTGTAACTTGGTTAGAGTATTTGTTACTAATAGTTAACTTTTAACCAGCATTCACTATGGGGTCAAAAAGATAACACTTTACATTCAACGAATGTCATAGGGTAGAACATAAAATGGTTAAGTCCACTCGGTTAAGAGATTTTTTGAGTCAATTGTTAAATTGATATAGCACTAATTTGATTCAAATACAACTCAACTACAGATATTCATATCTATGCTAAGGCCATACAAATCCTCTAATCATTAATCAAATACACTTCCTCAATATTCTTCAACTTACTTTCGCTCGGTAAATGGTTCTCGGATGCTCGGTAAACTCTGTAGCTCAGTTGTTTCAATAACCAGCCTGATCAGGCATGCATGAATAAAGTCTTCACTAGAAATCTATGCAGTCCTCCTTTTTCTTGCATATCTCAATAATGAAACTCATATCTCTTATATAGAAAATTTAATCATTTTCATATCAGCCATTAGATTTTTCCACTTAATCTTCTTCATCCATTTTTCCTCTTAAACCTTCCTCGATAGATGTGTCACTAACATGCTTCAATTTCATCCTTGAGATCTTTTCAAAATTTTGTCAGTTGTAGATCTTGAAACAAACTTCATCCTTAACCTTGAAATCATAACAATTTCCAGCTCATCAAATTCAATTGGTTGTTCTTTGCATTTAATATTTTCATCCATACTCAATTAATATATAAATGTGTCACTGATAACTAGTTGAACTAGCTCAGTTAATACTGCCAGTCGGTATACATTGCACTGGCTCAGTGTATACAAAAATCTTCAATTACTAACCACATTGACTTGTTCAATTTCAAATCTCTTCTTCATAATAGATTAATGTAACATGGTCAAGTCAACAATATAAAGTCGTAGACTCATCAATAAGTTACCTAATTTTTACCTTATCCTTATCTATCATATCCAACTTTTTATTATGTAGATATCTTAGTTATTCATCTTTTCTTCCTTCAACAGATGTTTAGATGTTTGTAACTAATTGTTTGGGTGATAATTTTTTCAAGTTGATTTTCTAGCTCATCAACACTTCTACTGCTACTATTATGGTTAATGGATCCCCCTCTAGATTTTTCAAACCTTCTAGGGGGCTTTGACAAGGAGATCCTTTGTCTCCTATCATATTTTCTATCATGGCTTAATGTCTAGGGTGTTACCTCCAGCAATTAGTCTCCATAGGTTCTTTCAAAGGTCTCCCCCCTCTTCTGCATCTAGACCATGTTCTCATGGACAATCCATGGATGACACTATCATCATGGGGTTTTCTTCTATTCAGGAGGCCAGGGTTATTAAATAGGCTCTCTTAATTTATTCCTTAGGCTCTAGTCAAATGGTCAACTGGGATAATATCTCATTATTTTTTTATCAATACTCCTATGGACAGGCAGAACATAATTACTAGAATCATTGGGTATAGAATTGATATTTTTCCTGCTACCTATCTTGGCCTTCCTCTTGGTCTTAAACCTCCTTATTATTTTTGGGCTGGTATAGTGGATAGATTTAATAGGAAGCTTGTTGGTTGGAAAGGTGCATTGCTTATTCAAGTAGGTATACTTCAGTCTCTGAAGACTTCTCTGCAGAGCCTCCCCATTTATGCCCTTAGCCTTTTCAAAATTCTTGGTAAACATGCAGACATTGTTGAAAGAATTCAGAGAAACTTTCTATGGTCTAGAGTGGAAGAAAAAAAGAGATTGGATCTACTGGCATGGGACAAGGTTTGTACTCCTAGAAAGTGGGGGGGGGGGGGGTATTTTCCCTCTAAAAGTTACCAATTTGGCACTCCTGGCCAAATAGACTTGGAGGATTTTTGGGGAAAAAATGGAATGGAATGATATTATTGACAAAAAGTATCTTTTTCCTTTTTCCCACATCTCTGAGTATTGGAAAATAGATCTGAAAGTGCATGACTCCTCCATTTTGAATTGTATCCAAAATGCTAAGGAGGCAACCTTTAAAGGGGTAAAATGGTATCTTGGCAATGGTCGAAGAATCAAGTGCTGGGATGATTGCTGGCTCAAAGATTGTCCTCTTAGCTCTGTCCAAGCCTTTAAACCTTTCATTGACTCCTATATTCATAGATTTGGTTCTAGGGTCACGGACTACTTGAGGAATGGATCGTGGATTGATCTTTCCTTAGTGGATGAAGCACTTCAGCCTTTGATGCTAGACCTGATGATCTGGAAGGTTAAGTCATCTAGAGAAGATGAGCTGATTTGGGGAATTATTCCTTCTGGCATCTTCATTGTGGCCTCTAGTCTTGAACTTTTATTAAAGAAGCCAAATCCTCTCCCCTTTTGGGCTCAGGTGTGGTACAAACATTTAATTCCTAAAATTAACATTTTCTTTTGGCTGGTTTTGCAAAATAAAATCTCTACTATAGAAAACCTTCAGAAACATGGTATGATCTTGAGTAATAGATGATTTCTTTGTAAGAAAGTGGAAGATTCAGTCTTCCATCTTGCTATTGACTATAACTTTTCTTGGGAGGTTTGGAGTCTTTTGTTATAGTGCTGGCAGATTAACTAGTTTTTTCCAAACAATATGGAGAATTTCTATACTCAATGGAGAAAAGAGGAGATCCCCATGGATCAGCAATTATGGAATCTCATCGCACCTCACGTTATATGGAGATTATGGAGAGAACACAATCAAAAAAATTTTAGGAATAATGAACTACCGCCTGTGGTGTTTGTTGAAAAGATTAAGAGAAGCCTCAGGGAGAACTATAGCTTATCGACTGGTTTGATGTTGGACTTCAATGCTGGTGTTTTTAGTGCTAGACCCATAAATAAAATCCCATCTCAATGGGAGAATGCCATCTAGCTATCTCTCCCGCTTGGATAGATTAAAATAAACTTTGATGGTGCTGTGAAGGGCAACCCAGGCCCAATGCGTTGTGTTGGGCTCATAAGAGATGACATGATGAATTGCCTTTCTACTATGGCTATGCCCATTGGGGTGCAAACCAATCATGTGGCAGAAGCCATGGCCCCCCTCCAAACCTTTAAAATCATTAAGAAAGAGATAGTTCAGAATGTGTGGATTGAAGGCGACTTAATGAATATCTTAAAGTGCATCAATAATATCGCTAGACCATCATGGTCCATTAAGGCAATTATTGAGGAAGCCTAGATAATTATTAAGTCTTTTAAGAAAGTCATTATTTTCCATGCTTATCAGGAAGTGAATGCTACTACTGACAAGATGGTCAAATTTGTAGTTAAAGCCAATGACATCATGATCTGGCATGGATGTACCAATTTTACCATTCATAAGAAAGCTAAGTTGGCTTTGGATAGGTCTCAAAAAAAAGGGTGGATTGGGTGAATCTCAAGAAATTATGATGATAAGACACATTTTAGCGAAGCAGGTTAATATGATTATGAAAAGTAGTGCCTTTCCCGAGATCACTAATTGTAGATACGAGTTATTTTTTGTGTATTTTAAAGTTTCCTCTTTCTTCTACATTTGGCTATTCTCTGCCAGTACTACTATTGTTGTTCTCTTCAAAATCATGGGTGGTGGGCTTAATAGAAGGGAGTTGAAGGACTATGTGAAATGGAAAAACATGTCGGAGGTCTAGGAAAAACTCAAAAAGGGAGGCATTACTACCTATATGGAATAGTTGCGTGGGTCTAAACATAGTTCTATGAAAGTGTTTGCGGAGTCATGGAAAGATGGGGCGGAAACTATAGGTGGTATCATAGTGAATATTACAGAAGATCTCATTGCTGAGGTTTCTAGGCTGAGCCTCAAAGGAATCAAATTTTACAGAGATAAGAAAATTTTTCATAAGTCTATTTGGCACTTCCCAAAATGCAAGCTTCAAGCGTAGAGTTTGGTGAAAGATTCTAGCAGGTGCTATGATGTTGTGGCTTTGAAGGAAATCTGGGTGATGGTCATGATGGTGATCATGGAATATGTTACCCTTGATGGTAGCCATAAACACACCCATTCCTACCACTTTGTGTTACTTTGGCACTTCTGTCACAAGATTAGGGTGTCCCTACCTTTTTATATCCTTTAGTCCCTCCACCTTAGTATTTATGAGCATAGAAGGAAAGAAAAGAAACCCATCCTGCATGAGGGACTTATCCTCCTCATTGTGGAATACATTAAGAAGAAGGCCATTTCCAGCCCTATCATTTCTCTACCCAAAACCTCTAGTTTGGGTAAGAAATGCATTAGGGAGACGGTTGTTAAAGAGGAGAAATTTTCTAGGAAAAAATAAAAATATGACAAGGATTTTGGTTTGGATACCAACTCTACTGCTGATAGTACAGATGGTTATGAGGATTTAGCTAATTTGACTGAGGAGGATAGTGATGCTTCAATTTCAGTGTTGAACATGACCTTAGGAGATTATGAGAACATGGAGGAGGAGGAGGCTACTAGAAATATGGAGGTGTGGAATTCCCCTATGATCAAGAATAACAGAGATGATTACAAGAATGAGGAGGATATTGGCGGCCAGTAGGTCCCCATCTTGGTGGAGTATGATAGTTCCAAGGAACATGACATGCCCATCTCTCCTAAGCTAGATGTTATCATGGAGGTCTATTCAGACATGTAGAAGGAAGCCCCTAAGGTAGAGAAGGACATGTAGAAGGATACCCCTAATGCAGAGAACGATAACCCTATTCTAGAGAAAGATAATGTCCCTGCCAATTCTTAGAATATTCCCTTTGTCAAAAATGTGGACATGCAAGAACGGAATGTCCAATTGCTCAAAGAAGATATGGATGACAAAATTAATCCTCCCTTTGGGGTTCTTTAGACTTCTAAGGCGGCCTCTATGTACTCATTTCATTTGTTGAAATGGGTCTTTTAGGAAATAAAAAATTTGAATTTAAAATATTGTTCTATTTCTGCTAAGGTTGACTCCTTGTAGGAAAGGTTGGAGCTTGCTGATGACAACAAGGACAATGACAAGGACAAGAAGCTGTAGGATATGCAAGTTAGAGTGGAAATGTTGGAGAATGCCATGAAGAAACATATGTAGGATAATAACATGTTCATGGGTTCTGCCATGGATTATTTTCTGACCATCAAAACAGAGCTGGATTCCAGTTCCCCAGTAAGAAACTTGAGGAGAACAATAAGGATGTGGGAGATGATGGTCTAGGTAAACATACTTGGTTGGCTAAAAGCAAAAAATATCCAAGAGAGGATCCAATAGCTCTCTGGCTTCAATACTACCATAAAAAAGATCTTGGAGGTAAAGATGGAAGTGGATGAAACTCGTAAGGAGTTTGCTTAGTTTTTTGATTTTTGGTACTATCCTTTTTTGGTTTTCTCCAGTTCAATTTTTTGCTCATGTCTGGTGTTGGGTTTTTATTAGATTTTTTGAGAACTTTGCCCTTGGTTTTGTCTCAGTGTCCTAGTTTATGTAAATGTTTGGTTAAGGGTTTTAGAATTCCTTCAAATTTGTTATACTTGTGTGGTAAAACCCTTGCCTTAGACATTCTACTTTAAAATGGTTATTTCTTTGGTTATTATGAGTGTGCCCTAGTTTCTTCTCTTCGCTTGTTACTTTTTTGGGTCACTTAAGCCTTCTAAATCTACACATGGTTTTTTCCTTGCCTTCACTGAATCATGTAATGTATTTTCCCTGTCCTTAAGTCTTTCAACAAATTGGCAACTGTGGTGAGTCCTTTGGTTAGGTTTTCTTTAGTCACTGAATCTCCCAATTCATGTCACGGTTAATGTTATTGTCCAGCAATTCGACATCTGTGTAATCTCCTTTTCACTTAATATTTGGTGGTTTCTCAAAATTATTTGGTGACCTAGCGTGGCAATTGCCTCTTGTTCTCTAAATTGGGTGGTTAAGTTCAAGATTTCCCAGCAATCTAGCGAACACCATTGATTGTCTCTTCATCTAACGGTCATGTTTTAATCTCACAAAGACTAGGTCCTACTCAAAATCATTTAGCAATTTAGCGACTGAGTCTTGTTTGTTTGGCAACTTTGACAAAGAAATTCAGTGAAGATTAAAAGTTTACTCTTGTCACGTAATCTCAAGAAAGGATGGGGGTGCCCACAATTATTTAGTGATTAAGTGAATAAGTGTTTGCGGGATCTCATAATTAGTTAGTGAAGCTCCAAATTATTCAGCAACTTGGAAAGAAAAGAAAAGTTAAGTGTGTTTTCATTGGTCACTAATTCTTGTAATTAAAAGGTGATGGTCAAAGCCTTTGGGAGATTCAGTGACAGTCGTTGATTATGTTTGAGATATATGGTCAGCGCGTAATCTCAAGATGTAACCTATGATATGAAAAGTATTTAGCAAATTAGAGATAGATGTTATTCACTCATTCTCAAATCTTAACTTTGGTTAAGTATTTCTTTTAGAGAATACGAGGTAACCTTGTTCGTTGAATCGCAAGATGAAGTTAGAGTTAAGCTTGGCTTTCTGAGAATAAGAGATTTCACTGTTTGTCGATTCTCTAGATGTGACCATGGTTAAAGTGCTATGTTTCATGGGTTTTCATATTCCTTTGTTCATTTATTTTCTAGATGAATGTTGAGTTAAGGAAGTAATCCGACAATTGGCGAAGTCTTTAGTCGTCGAATATCTGAATTGGGCAGGACTTAGTGTGAGTTTTAAAAGATTTACTTTAGACCATTGATCATCTTTGGGATCAATGGTGGTGGTGAAATCTCAAAGTAAAGTCATGAGTTAAGAAATCATTTTGAGACTTCGCTTATAACCTTGTCACTAGATCTCCAAATCCAACCTTGGGTTGATAGCTCTTTCAGAGATCATGAGATCCTTTGTTCCCTTGATCGCTGAATTATGTCTGGTTAATTTTTCTTGCCGATCATCGAATCAAGTTCTGTGACATGGATAAAGTATTGTGCCAAGCTAGAAAAATGTATAAAGTCATCCAATCAAGTTTTAACGAGGGTTTATATCAGTAATTAAGGGTTTTAATGCAAAAAGCCATGATCATTACTCTCGCACCTTGCTTTTTGATTTTTTAAATATTCCTGTCAACATCCACACCATGGCTAGCTTGATTCAAAAGTTGGAAATGTGTGAAATTAAATATTGAAGTGAATTAACAAGGATTTGTTGTGATTTAGCCACTGTTTGCATTCAATTCTCGAGGTTATATAATTAGGACCTCATTGCTTTCTGTGCTCGAAGTCATTCTGAAGTTGATTGACAATTGTTGGCACTGAAGTTGTAGAAGTGAAGAAGTAAAGTTGTAGAGCTATGGTATCACCTTTCTCAATAGAACAAGTCATCCAGAAGCGAGTGTTGTGTCTTCCAATGTAGGTATAAAGGAACAAAGTGGAGAAGACAACGGAAAGTCAAATTATTCTGATAAGTTTGTTAGACTATTACCAAATTCAAACCAAAACAAGAAAGCCATTGACACATCCTTTGAAGACCTCATGGACAAGTACATAGATCTTATCATGCCTTCAGGATCAGGTTGAACCATCTCCACATATTTTTATAATAATAGGCATAAAGAAATTCCAATTTATAACTCTTGGGCTCTAGGGATGGCTAAGTTGATTGTGCTTGATGTTTTCCTTGATATTGATCTGGTTATTGTGTTAGCAATACTTTATGACCCTATTTCAAAAATTATTAGGCAAGAAGATCAGTCTATTTTCTTTACCTTAGACAGGGGATCCTTCATGAAGGTTTTTGACTTTTATGCTTCTTCTTCTATTGAGATTGACCTAAAAAGAGAGAGAGAGAGGTATGCTGGTAATATTGGGACTATCAAAAGACAAATTGTTAAGCATATGCCCAAGCAGGGTAAGTATATTGATCCTCTCCCTGTAAAAATAAATACTCCTTATCTATTTTCATCCCTTAATCATTATATGAAACTCTTGTGTCATGGGTTGTGTAGGGTTTTGGGAATAGATGGGGATGAGGAAAAAATGTCTGCTGAGTTACTAATGATAATTTTAGATAATTAAAATTATCTCTCAAACATTAACTCTGATTACATCCAATATGTAATTGATAGGATTCATGAGGGTTTGATATCTATAAAAGAAAATAAAAGACCTATCAAGTTTTTGCATTATTCCCTTCTCATGCACATGATTTTATTCCACCATGTTAATTCCTTTGATGCTAGGATGTTAAGGTTGAGGACTACTTTTAATGACCAACCAAACCCATTAAAATACTAGTTGAGGGCTTGGAATTAAACTTCCAATGAGTGTAATTTTTCCATTTTTCAGCATTACTTTGTTCATCTGGTTCTTGGGATGTTGGGTACAGATGTTGTAAGATTATAAACTAAGGTCTTGAGACTGCTAAGGCCAATGCATTCTGAGGATAAGTGGGTGGGAAATCACAATTGGGGTGATTTCTACCTGGGAGATAATTTCATTGTTATTAGAGTTTATGGCTGCCCTCAACCTCCACATTTGTTACCCAGATTTGTGCCTCCTAGGGTTTCCATGATGGAGTTCATATGGAAATTGATGTGGACTAACAAAGAGCACCTTACACCTCATAGAAAGGGAACTTTTACGCCAAGGGAGTTCATAGTGGGTAGTTTCTTAATTGGAAAAAGGGCTTTGGATAAGGTCAGCATTTGGTTAAATCATTTCAAGATGTGTTTAGCCACTTGCAGGTCTATGGAATCTGAGGGTTTCATCAGGATAGCTAGGATGACTCTGATTTGAAACATTGGGTCAATTAAGGAGCACGAGGGACTGGATGAAGAAGATGTTATAAGAAATATCTTAGATTTTGATGAAGCCAAGCAGAGGTGGAACAAATATTTTGAGTTGCTTGATATTGAGAAAAGGCTTAAGAGGGAAAAAAATCCTTTTGGTGGTTTTTTCCCTGAGCTCTCATATTTGCAAAGAATGGAAAAATGATAGAAACTCATGGCACCGTGTCTAACTAGTTGGAAGGGTTGCTTGAGGATAAATTAGAGGTACCAAGGGATTATTCAACCTTTAAAGCTGAGGAGTACACTCATGAGTCTCAAGAGGGAAGTAGCCCACCTCAGGGATAGGATGTACCAACAATGGATGTGGCTCAAGATCAACTGAAGGAAGGGGCTAATTCTGAGCCACCTTTTAAAAAATAAAAACTTGAGGTTGGTGAGCCTTCGAAAGAGAGAAAGAAAAAGAAGGTAATTGACATCGCTTCAGCTCTTGTGCCTAGTAATAGGACTTATCACCATCAAATAAGAAAAGCCATCAGGGATGGCAAGAAGATTGTGATTAAAGAAGGGGATTTACCCTTGTTAGGAAAGGATGAGAGAGAACTCCATCAAGAGGAATTTCTTAATGATGAGCAGTTCATAAAAAGTGAGCAATTTAGAGATTTCCTCATCTGGAGGAAACATGAGGAAGTGAAGAGTTCCCTACCTGAGGGTATGCAGCCAAGTGAAGAGACAATGATGGCCTTAACATCATATGATCCTAGGCTTGAAAGAATCATTGTATAGGAGGCTAGAGAAATAGTTCAGTCAAGTGGTATGCTTATATCTCCTAGATGGGACTTAACATCTACCTTCATCACAAATCAAATGAGAAAGCAATTAGAGGGTAGTTTGTCCTATAAGGTCCAGATTGATGATGTGATTAGGGGAAGTGGCTATGACCCTAAGTCTTAGGCAGTTGCTTTATGGTCTCTAGCTCCAAGAACTCAGAAGCCATCTTTGGTGAGCATTTAAGACAAGATGGAGGGAGATAGGATAGTCTGGACTATGCAAAATAGTACTGATCTTGAGGTGTCAAAGGCAGTTGTACACTTTTCCCACCTTAATGAGGCCAAAACTATCTAGCTATTAGAGAGGTATGAAATTTTTTTTGAGAATTCAATGAAAGTAGCAAAGGATAGGGATCTACAACTTATGATGGTTAAGAAAATGGAGGATGAGATTGAGGATTTAAAGGTGAAGCTTGAGGAATCCTCAAAGGAAATTCCTTCCCCTTCTTTGCAAATTGAGGCCCCTCCTTGGACAGATACAAAAATCACCGATAAGCCTACTGAGGACTTAGAGAAAATAAGATTAGATGCATCCTTGGATACCATAACAAATATTGTGCAATACAGGTAAAGTAGAATAAAGGAGAAGATGGAGTCAGTCCATCAATCAGTTAGTCTATTACATAAAGCCAATAATAAAGTGAATGAGTCACTAATCATTTTGGAGCCACTATATAGTGTATGGTCAGGGAGGAGCTTATTGTTTGGAAAACTTGATGGTCTATAGAAATATAGGCCCGGTATTCATAAAGTAGTGAAATAAGTGTTTGAAAAGATTGGTTTGGTGAGTGCTATCTCAAAGTTTTTTAAAGGAAAGTCTAACTAGATAAAAGCCAAGTTGGCTATGTTTTATAAGGATTAGAGTAAGTACTTTCCTTCAATGTATGTGTAGACTATGATTTTGAACCTATTACCTGTCTTGAAAGGCTGAAACATTCAAACATTAGACTAATCTAACATATTCATGAACTAAAAAAACAGCATAAGACATGAAAACAAAACCAAAGCCACCTCAAGATTATTGCTAAAAAAACAAGTGCTATAGAGCAAATGTTTGATTTGCTTCAATTAGAGGGATGTGGGTGTGCTCTCTAAGCACTTGGAGCATATTCTAATGCATACTAAGATTGATTTTAGACCAAATATAGGTGTGATATGATGCTATATGCTATGCAAAATAATAAAAGAAACTATGTTAATCCATTATTACTAAGCTATGATGTTCTTTAAGAAAGCTTGAAGATGATAAAAAGAAACTAACAATTAGTATTGCTTATGCTAAGTCTAGAGCTAAATGGACATGATAACAATGCATAAAATGAAAGGTGAATGGATATTTTGCTCTTGGAAATGAGGACTATTTATAGACTTTTGGGAGGATGAATGAGTGGCTAGGATCAAAATCTTTAAGAGAGGCCAAGATTCATTCAAAGGGGAGCACATGGATTGTGCTAGTTCAAGGCCACCTCCTTGTGACAAGTGTCACAAGGGCATTGGGTTGAAAGATGGGAGGAATGTGCACAATTTGGGAAATGTGCCTAAGGTCAAAGGGTGTAAGAAAGGGGTGAGGAGCTTCTTAAATGCATCATAAATGCATGTAAGAGGGATAAGGAGGCTTTAAATGCACTTAATGCATGTAAGAGAAGCCTCTAGAAGTTTGTTGACTTTGGGTCAAGCTTAGGAGTTGGCTAACCTTGTTTAGGGAATGTGACAAGGTTAGGGGGAGGATTAGGATTATGATTAGGGGATTTTAGGATTAGGATGGGTGAAGAGGTTGGGTTGAGAAGATTCTAGAAGAGTCTAGAATTCTCCTTGGTTTTATGGAATAAAAGTTTATTCATTCCAAAAGCTTAAGTTTTGGGAATATTTATTGAAATATTTTCAATAAATATGAAAATTAAATATTTAATCTTAATTAAATATTTTGAGTTGAGATTAGGGTTAGAAAAGGTGGGATTAGCCTTTTAATCGAAATTAAGAAGGGATTAGAAGATTTTGGAAGAGGTTAGTGGTTTTAGGAAAAAAGGCTAACTTTTGGTCAAAAAATAAATTAATTATTTTTTGAGGGATTTTTGGTCAATTTATTAATTAAAATAATTAATAAATAGGGGATTAATGTTTAAATAAGATTTAAACATTTTTGGGAGGGATTTCTTAATTAAATATTTTTAATTAAGAAAAAGGGATTTAATGACATAAAAATAAATTAATTAATTAAATAATTAATTAATTAATAAATGATGATGTCATCAGGGATTTTTCAGAAAATAAAAATAATTTATTTTCTAAAGGATTTTTAGGTGTCTACATTTTGCCCCTCTTTGATGCGATGTCGCAAGTGGCATGGCGTCAAAGACAAGAAAATAAGATGCCCAAGGCTAAAATTTAGAGGAATAAGGGATTGTGCCCCCTCGAGAAAATAACGCAAGGAGCAAACATTGTGAAATTTTCTCGAAAGGAAACAGAGAAGGAAGGACCTAGGAAGAAGGGGAGATAAATAACCAAGCTTCCAAGAGCAAAGATGAGTGAATGCAAGATGAGATGGAATGCAAAATGCAGGATGCAGCTACATGAGGATGCAAGATTAATCTATATGATGCAGGATGCAGGGGAGATGGGGAAGCTCCAAGTGCAAATGTGGAGAGCACAACCTAGTTTAATATAGCAATGCTAGAGACCTGCCAAGGATACTGGGATCACGAGGCCTTGTCACCAGTGTTGCATAGGACTGACGTGAAAAAGACACGCAGGGTTGCCCCAGCATCGCACATGAAACCCGAAGGAGGCATGGTGGAAATGATGCTGAAGAAACCACAAACACACGACTGACTCACAGGCAGAAGCAAAAGATCAAAAGACCTTGCCCCAGATTATCCTCATTCGCAGCACACCATGATATAAAGGATCGTGGTGACGTTGAGTAGAGAACAATGAGAGGCTGTAAAAGATTAACAAGACCCAAAGGAAAAAATCCAAGGTCAAAATGAAAACTCCAAAAAGACATCCTTTGCCAAGGAGAGAGATTTGATGTGATTGATGGTGGGAAGATTGGTCGGACAGGAGGAGATATATCCTCAAGGACCAGGATGGAAGATTAGGTCAGACAGGAGGAACGATATATCCTCAAGGACCCATGGGTTGGTGAGAGAATAAGTGTAGTTGTTTGCTGGCAAAAGCTGAAGTTCAAGGAATAATCAGGATGAGCAAGGATAAGTCGACAATTGATGTTGCTGAAGCACAAGGCCTGAGTGGGACTAAAAGTTTTCTGAGGCTGGGGATGGGACAAGATATTTGATCAAATACTGCTGCAGGATGGACCAAGGTTATGTACAACAAGGAGGAACGATATGCACAAGGGATATGTACAGAAGCTCAGGATTGGGGATAGGAAGATCACACTCGGCGGGACTCTCACTAGGACGGAGACAAGAAGGATATTTACAGAAAGGATTGCACTGTATAGGAAAGGGATAAGGATATGGTACAAGATATGGTACAAAGCTTTGGAATAGGATATGGATTGCAGATGGGTTGGAGGAAGATGGAAGCCGAATGCTTGGAGGATAGGGGAGATGGAACTGCTGGGAGATCTGTTATGGATGGAGGAAGAGGACGGTAGCTGAAAGGACAACTGAATAGATAAATAGCCTAGTTTACTATGTTGGCACCTGTTTACCAAGTTTTCACCAACATACTTGTCCAAGGCGCTTGAATTGCCAAGTTTTCACCGTTTGGATGATTATTTTCTCTTTCTCTTTTCTTTTTTGCTTTTTTTTTTTTTTTTTGGAATGTTTTTTGGATTTTCTGATATATGCAGGATCAGGTTCAGGCATAGAACCTCTTCAGATGGATGATGTTGATAGGATCATTCAAGGGCTCACCTTCTGGTGTTGATAGCTGATAGGCTCCCGAGCCGAAGGATGCGGTGACAACATAGGGGCCCAACCAAGTAGGCTCAAACTTGCCTTTCTTTTCTCTATTTGCTAGGACCTTCTGATTTTCTTTAAGGACCATGTCACCGACCTAGAATTGTCTAGGATGGACCTTTTTGTTATAACTCCTTTTGAGTCGATTTTGGTATGCCACCAGGTGATCATATGCTTGCTGTCTCTTTTCATCTAACAGGTCTAGCTGTGTGAGACGGGCTACATGATAATCTTCATCAGTGGTGTAGTTCTTCATGGAGACTCGCAATGAGGGGAGCTCAACCTCGATCGGTAGAACAGCTTCAGCACCATATACAAGGGAGTATGGGGTGGTGCCTGTGGGAGTGCGATAAGAAGTGCGATAGGCCCAAAGGGCGGGGTTGATTTGGAGGTGCCAGTCACGACCAGAATCATTGACAACCTTCTTGAGGATTTTCAAGATAGTTTTGTTAGTTGCCTCAGCTTGGCCCTTTCCTTGAGGGAAATATGGACTGGAGAAACGGTGATGGATGTGGAGTCTGGCACATAGATCATCCACATGCTAGTTTTCAAAAGGTGTGCCATGGTCTGTGAAGATGGTAGATGGTATGCCGAAGCGACAAATGATATGATAGAGGATGAACTTGGATATTTGGATGCCAGTAGTAAGGGTGAGTGGAATCGCTTCAACCCATTTGGTAAAGTACTATGTGGCTGTTATGATATACTTGTGTCCATCCGAAGAGAGGGGGGTGATCAAGCCAACGAGGTCGAGGCCCCAACATGAAAAAGGCCATGGTGGTGCAATAGGCTGTAGATCTTGTGCTGGTGCATGTATCAAATTGGCATGCTGTTGACATGGGAGACATTTCTTGACAAAATCACATGCATCATGTTCCATTGTTGGCCAATAATATCCAACTCTAAGCAGCTGCTTTGCTAGAACCATGCCACTCGTGTGGGCACCGCAAATTCCAGCGTGAACTTCTTGTAAGGCCAGGACGGCCTCGTTTGAATCTAAACATCTAGATAGGACATTGTGATACCCACGACGATATAGGGTGTTGGCTACAAGAGTGTAGCGGGAAGCTCTGCGAATAAGGTTTTGGCGTTGGTTATTGGTGAGATGGGGAGATATGATACCATTTTTTAGATATGCATGGATGTCGTGGTACCATGGGGATTGGGGACCAACCAAGACACATACCATTTCTGCATCAGCGTTCTCATAAGCTGGCGTATGTAGCTGCTCGACTAGGAATTCATATTGTGATGCGTCGCGTGGGATTTCTAACAAGGATCCAATGGTTGCCATTGCGTCCGCTGCTTTGTTCTGAAGTCTTGGGATCTGTGTGAACTGTAGATGTAGGAAATGCTCTTGTAGTTTGTCCACCAGCTCTTTGTAAGGTAGCAACTTGTCATCCTTTGTTTGATATTCATCTAGGACTTGTTTGATAATCAGCTGTGAATCTCCAAATACTTGTAATTCTATGATATTCCACTGAATGGCTGTTCTGAGACCTAAGATGAGTGCCTCATATTCTGCAATGTTGTTGGTACATGGGAATCCTAATTTGAATGATTTTGGGATGTAGTCACCTTGAGGTGTGACGAATAGGATTCCTGCCCCTGATCCATGTGATGTGTAGGAGCCATCAAAGTATAGTTTCCACATGGGCTGCTCTTCAATCATGCATAAGTGTTCATCAGGGAATTCCATGATTAGTGGATAGGCATCCACCAGTGGTGCTTCTGCTAGTTGATCGGCAATGACTTGCCCTTTGATTGCTTTGCGATCAATATACTGGATGTCAAACTCACTGAGTATCATGACCCATTTTGCCATACGGCCTGTGAGAGTTGTCTTTGATAGTAGATATTTGAGGGGGTCCACCTTTGAAATGAGCTTGATTGTGTGACTGAGCATGTAATGTCTAAGCTTTTGAGTGGTAAAGACCACTGCAAGGCATGCTTTTTCCATAGGTGAATAATTAAGCTCATATCCGACAAGAGTGCGACTGATGTAATAGATGGCTCTCTCCTTGTTGTCATCATCATGCTGAGCTAAGAGTGCCCCCAGTGCTGTAGTGGTTGCCGAGATGTAGAGTATGAGAGGGCGTCCTAGAATTGGTGGTACTAGGATTGGAGAATTGGCAAGATACTCCTTGATCTTATCAAAGCTTCTTTGACATATGGGATCCCATTTGAAGCTTGTGTCTTTGCATAGGAGATGCGTAAAAGGTTGGCACTTGTCTGCTAACTGAGAAATGAACCGACGCACTGATTGAAGCTTTCCTTGTAGGCTTCTGAGCTGTTTGAGTGTTCTTGGTGGAGGCATCTCTGTTATTGCTTTGACCTTCTTGGGGTCTATCTCTATGCCTCGTCGCGATACTATGAAACCTAGGAGCTTTCCAGATGTAACACCAAAGACACATTTCTTTGGATTAAGCTTTAAGCCATAATGATTCAGACGATCAAACACACGCTCTAAGATGTTGAGGTGTTCATCCCTTGTTTTGGATTTTGCAAGGATATCATCCACATAGTCTTCAAGGATCTTGTGGATCATGTCATGGAAGATCGCTGTCATTGCTCGCTGATATGTTGCTCCTGCATTCTTTAGCCCAAAGGGCATCATATTGTAGCAGAAGGTACCCCATGGGGTTGTGAATGCTGTTTTATGTTGATCTGCTTCTGCTATATGAATCTGGTTGTAACCGGAAAAGCCATCCATGAGTGATAGCATTTCGTGACCCGCTGTGAGGTCTACAAGCATGTCTATGTTTGGCAATGGAAAATCATCCTTAGGGCATGCCTTGTTCAAGTCCTTGAAATCAGTACAGATTCTGATGTCGCCAGAAGGCTTTGTGACTGGCACCATGTTAGAGATCCATTCTGAGTAGTCAATTGCTCTGATGATTTTTTCTTGAAGGAGCTTCTCAAGCTCTGCTTTAACTAGTAATGCTACCTTTGGATGCATTTTCCTTAGCTTCTGCTTCACTGCCTTAACGTTTGGATCTACTGATAGATGATGAACAACAAGGTTTGGATCAAGCCCAGGCATGTGGGCGTATGACCATGCAAAGTTGATAACTGATTCCTTGAGCAAGGTGCTGAGAGCCATTTCTTCTCCTTCTGTTAGGTTGACTGCAATGTAGGTGATCCTTGGACATTCTTCTGTTCCCAAGTTGATTGGCTTGGTCTCTTCTATGATGATTGGAGATTGCTCTGGTCTATAATCTTGGATAGGGGGAAGAGGCAAGGCTTCATCTTCTAGCGCTTGAATTGCCAAGTTTTCACTAGAAGATACGCCCTTTATTTTTACTGTTTTGGAGTCAGAATGTGCCCCAGAAGGGTTTTCACATAAAGAATCATGATGTTCTTTTGCTTTATCATTTTTACGACTAAAGCTTGCCTCTTCCCCAAAATATCCTTCTGGGTGAAGCTGATAGACAGAGGTTGATGTTGGATCTTGATTGCTTGCTGGACCTGATGCCCCCATGAATTCTAGGAGTGCTTGTGCACTTTGGAACTCATCGATGTGTGCAATGCTTGGTTGGTCCCAATCTATGAGGTCGGGGTTTGTGAGGGGAAGATCTATGAGGTTAATGGAGAGTTGTTGGAGAACAGAAGTCCCCAGGAGGGTGTCATCGGCAAAGATATCGTCATAGGATCGGATGTCTTTCTCTTCGGGGATGTCTTCGATTTCTACAAGGTCATCCTGGCTATTCGAAAAGTTCACGTTGGTCATGTTAGTGCCCGCAGTTGTGGTATTGGGCTCTTGTTCAAGCAGGCGAGGGGTATTAAAGCCAAGTCCTTGTTGTTCTGGGTTCTGGGATGGTATGATAGAAAATAAGTTTCCGTCCTCTTGTGGTCCTAGACCACCACCTTGATAGTTATAGTGTTCTGTGACATTTTTGTAGGGGATTGGGTATTTCTCTTTGAAGTACTCAAGAAGTTGTGTGTCACGTGATGGGGGATCTTTGTATAACCATTTGTTAATATCTGGATCTATTTCTTTGCTGTTGATGGTACCATGAGACTCAAAAGTCATGTTTCCGATTTGCTTGAGCTTATAATGTTCTTCAACAGGCTTGTTTTGACAACTTGGGCGCCCTTGAGTATGTGGATCACGTGGAAGAGCTCCTACAACAAATGCATCACTGAGGCTGTATTCGCCACAACCCTGGTTGTTGATCTTGATGGATGATAAGGTGGAAGAAAGGATGGTCTCTGGATCACGATGGGATCGGGATGAGCTAGCAATAGAAGTACCAATATCGGTTCCAGGACAATGAGTAGAATGAGGGAAAGATGCTTCCATCGCAAGGCAGTATGCGAAGGGGTTAGGGTCAGCGTGGATGGTAACCTCAGTGCCTTGATGTGGAAACTTGATGCACTGATGGTAAGTAGATGGTACGGCCTTAATGGAATGGATCCATGGACGACCAAGGAGGATATTGAACGGTAGGTCAAGATCAACAACGTGGCAGAGAGTATCTTGCGTTGCTGGGCCTAGCTGGATAGGCAAAGTTATAGTACCTTCAGAGGTACGCTCCAAGTTATCATATGCTTTGATAGTGATTTGCTCATGTTGTATGTTGGCCTCCGTGAACCCGATCTTCTTGATGAATTTTAATGTGCACAAGTTGAGGGCTGAGCCATTATCCACTAGAACTTGTTTGATGGCGAAATCTCTGACCATGACAGCAATGCGGAGAGGGAGAGTATGGTCAGGAGTGACATCTGGTATATCAGATTCTTTGAAGGATAAGGCACATGCTGCAGATAGGTGTCCCACAAGAGTTTCAAACTGAGTTGTGTTAATGTCCGTGGGGACATGACCTTCTTTTAGAGCTTTGTCCAGGATCTCCTGATGGATGGGTGATGTGCGGAGCAAATCCAAGATAGATATTTGGGCTGGCATGTTCCCAAGATGCTTTATGATATTGTATTGTGCTCTTGGTGCATTATGCTGTGTTGCGCGTGCATTTGATGCTGGCCTGGTGTTAGACTGTGCTGTGGATGCAGTAGATGTTGGCCTTGGAGGAGCAGCTGATCTCGGAGGAGCACCGGCAACAGTTATCCTACCACTGCGGGTAGTTGCAGCACATTGTCGATTCGGCCCTCTGACGTGGATGGTATTGATGGTGGGCTCATCTTGGATGGGCTCAACTTGAGTTATGCATCCGACATACTTGTCATAGTTGATGTAGGCCGCTGTGTGATCTTCTTGCTTGCCTTTGCCATGATTTTGGAGCTGATTGGCGCTGGCTTGATTCTTCCCGGCATCGTGTTGAGGGAACACATTTTGATATATTTGCAAACTGGCGTTGGGTGAAGCTTGAGCTGGTGCATCGACCTGGATTTCCTTGCGATCAATGAGATCCTAGATATAGTGCTTAAGCCGCATGCACTTCAATGTTGTGTGCCCCTTCACACGATGGTAATCACAGTATTCATGTTCTTTATACCAATCAGACTTTGGTGCGTTGTCATCCTTCTGTGGGATGGGTGGATATGTGATCATATTTGTCTTGGCTAGCCGATAAAAGATCTGATCCAGAGGCTCACCCAAAGGTGTGAAAGTCCTCTTTGGATTGTTCTGATTATTGGGTTTGTTCTGCCTTGGGGCAACGTTAACTGCGTTAATAGGATTGCCTTGACGTGCTGGCTGTTGCTATTGGTATTGCTGCTGATACTGTTGCACAGGCGGTTGATGAGCTTGAGGAGGCTGCTGATAAATAGGTGCTTGATATGCGGGAGCTGGTGGTTGCTGATAGATGGGTGCTTGTGGCGGTTGGTATGTTTGAGCTGGTGTAGGACTAGCCACAACAAATTGTACATTCTTAGTGTCAGTGGCTCCATCTGTAACAACATTCTTGTTACGATTCCAGTAACGGGATTTATCATTGTTGGGTTTGTTTTTGGAATCATCCTTGAAGTGACGAATAGTGCCTTCGTCTAGGAGAGCTTTCTCGATGCCTATGCCTTTGCTCTTGATGTCTTGGTATGTCTGGAGACAGTTCATTCGCATGTGATGGGATAGCTTTGGATGTAGGTTATCAATGAAGATCTTTGTTAGATGCTTCTCTGGCGGCTGATATGATAACCTGGTTGTAAGATTCTGCCATCTTTGCAAGTATTCTGCAAGGCTTTCTCCGTCTTTCTGCTTTGAGTTGCATAGGTCTAGCAAGGACAACTCATTCTCCACATTATGGGCATAGTGTGTGATGAACTTCTCAGAGAGTTCAGCAAAGGTGTTTATTGTCCCATGTGGTATTTTGTAAAACCACTCAACAGCAGTTCCTCCCAAGCTCTTGGGAAACAGGCGCAGGAGATAGTTATCACTATAAGCCACTTCTTGGCACGCCATGTAAAACTCTTTGATATGGTTTACTGGATCTCCTTTCCCTCGATACTTGTCAAACTTAGGCATCTCAAAATGCTTGGGGAAAGGGATAGTTGCTATGGACCGATCGAAGGGATATGAGCACACCTCTTCGAACTTGTAGGTTTTATTCTCTGTTCCACTTTGTAGCTCTTTTAGAGCATTTTTCATTGCTTCCCACTCAGCATTGAGTGGCGAGGGAACTGGAACCTCTGCTTGTGATGGAAGCTGTGGAACTGGATATGGTGCTTGCTGTGGATAAATGGTTTGGAACTGATTTTGGGGCAATGGTTGTTGGGGATATTGCTGGTGTGGCATAGGGGGATATTGATATGGGACTGCTTGATGTTGTTGGGCTACTTGCTGTTGTTGAACTGACGGTTGTTGTGGGACTGCTTGCTGATAGTGGTCATTTGGAACTTGTTGTTGTAACTGATAGGTGGGAACTTGTTGTTGCTGGGGGATGATAGGGATTTGTTGCTGAGGCTGATAGCAAGGGACTTGCTGTTGTTGAGGAATGATGGTTGTTTGCTGAAAGGGGGCATGTGGCTGCTGTGGGGGAGGATGTTGGAACGATGCTGCTTGTGGGTATGATGGTGGTAGTTGCTGAGGTTGGCTTTGGGTTTGACCGATATAAGCTAGGTGCATGCCTGCGTTACTTAAAGGTGGAACAGATGTGGGAAAGCTAGAAGCAAAGGGTGATGGGGTAAGATAGCTGGGGAAAGTTGGCTGTTGAGGTGGTGGAACTTGCTGGAAGGTATTTGGGATTTGGGATGAATAGCTTGAAGCCGGCGGTGTTTGGGGTAGTTGCTGCTGTGCTGCTTGGGCGAAGGTGGTTTGTTGACTTGCAACCATAGATGTAGGGGATTGAGATGGGATCCCCCATGCCTTCATTTCTTCTTGTGTAAGGCCCCACTGAGAGCTTGTGTTAGGGTACACTACAGCGGATGATGGAATGGTAGGAGCAACGGGAGCTTGAGACATGAATGATGGTTGGGAGAAAGGAGCTTGTTGAGGTTGTGGTTGAGCGGATGCTTGTGAAGAGGAAAATGAAGGAAACACCCAAGAGAAGGATGAGGTTGGAATGGGGAGCGATTGCGCTAACCCCAAAGAAGAAGGTACAGGTGCTTGGGGGGTGAAGGGTGACGGTGCTCCTTTGGTGGTGAAAAGCGTTGCTTGACTTGTGGATGGCGGTGGTGTAAAAGCTTGTGTGAGAGGTGGAAGCTGACTTTGGGTTAAGTGTTGGATTTGGGCTTGGGCAGCCATAGCAGATGATGAAGCAAAAGGGGTATGAGATGGAGCGGATGGTGCTGCAGCTTGTGTTGCGGGACTGGTGAGGCTTCCTTGCAAGAAAAGGGGAATGGTGGAAAGCTCTTGGGGTGTTTGCATGATAGGATTAGGGAATGGACTAATCTAACATATTCATGAACTAAAAAAATAGCATAAGACATGAAAACAAAACCAAAGCCACCTCAAGATTATTGCTAAAAAAACAAGTGCTATAGAGCAAATGTTTGATTTGCTTCAATTAGAGGGATGTGGGTGTGCTCTCTAAGCACTTGGAGCATATTCTAATGCATACTAAGATTGATTTTAGACCAAATATAGGTGTGATATGATGCTATATGCTATGCAAAATAATAAAAGAAACTATGTTAATCCATTATTACTAAGCTATGATGTTCTTTAAGAAAGCTTGAAGATGATAAAAAGAAACTAACAATTAGTATTGCTTATGCTAAGTCTAGAGCTAAATGGACATGATAACAATGCATAAAATGAAAGGTGAATGGATATTTTGCTCTTGGAAATGAGGACTATTTATAGACTTTTGGGAGGATGAATGAGTGGCTAGGATCAAAATCTTTAAGAGAGGCCAAGATTCATTCAAAGGGGAGCACATGGATTGTGCTAGTTCAAGGCCACCTCCTTGTGACAAGTGTCACAAGGGCATTGGGTTGAAAGATGGGAGGAATGTGCACAATTTGGGAAATGTGCCTAAGGTCAAAGGGTGTAAGAAAGGGGTGAGGGGCTTCTTAAATGCATCATAAATGCATGTAAGAGGGATAAGGAGGCTTTAAATGCACTTAATGCATGTAAGAGAAGCCTCTAGAAGTTTGTTGACTTTGGGTCAAGCTTAGGAGTTGGCTAACCTTGTTTAGGGAATGTGACAAGGTTAGGGGGAGGATTAGGATTATGATTAGGGGATTTTAGGATTAGGATGGGTGAAGAGGTTGGGTTGAGAAGATTCTAGAAGAGTCTAGAATTCTCCTTGGTTTTATGGAATAAAAGTTTATTCATTCCAAAAGCTTAAGTTTTGGGAATATTTATTGAAATATTTTCAATAAATATGAAAATTAAATATTTAATCTTAATTAAATATTTTGAGTTGAGATTAGGGTTAGAAAAGGTGGGATTAGCCTTTTAATCGAAATTAAGAAGGGATTAGAAGATTTTGGAAGAGGTTAGTGGATGGCAACCAACATACTTGGTTGAGATTAGGGTTAGAAAAGGTGGGATTAGCCTTTTAATCGAAATTAAGAAGGGATTAGAAGATTTTGGAAGAGGTTAGTGGATGGCAATCAAAGTATGGGGATTAAACTAACTAGGCATATCCTTATCTAATCCTTATCCCCTAGTCTAGCTGGTTGCCATTGCGTCCGCTGCTTTGTACCATATCCTTATCCCTTTCCTATACAGTGCAATCCTTTCTGTAAATATCCTTCTTGTCTCCGTCCTAGTGAGAGTCCCGCCGAGTGTGATCTTCCTAAGTTAGTGGATGGCAACCAAAATCTTCTAGGATGAACTAGGATTTTAGAAGATTTTGGAAGAGGTTGGCAACCAACATACTTGTCCAAGGCGATATGTCTTAGTCTAATCCCCTATTTATTAATTATTTTAATTAATAAATTGACCAAAAATCCCTCAAAAAATAATTAATTTATTTTTTGACCAAAAGTTAGCATTTTTTCCTAAAACCACTAACCTCTTCCAAAATCTTCTAATCCCTTCTTAATTTCGATTAAAAGGCTAATCCCACCTTTTCTAATCCTAATCTCAACTCAAAATATTTAATTAAGATTAAATATTTAATTTTCATATTTATTGAAAATATTTCAATAAATATTCCCAAAACTTAAGCTTTTGGAATGAATAAACTTTTATTCCATAAAACCAAGGAGAATTCTAGACTCTTCTAGAATCTTCTCAACCCAACCTCTTCACCCATCCTAATCCTAAAATCCCCTAATCATAATCCTAATCCTCCCCCTAACCTTGTCACATTCCCTAAACAAGGTTAGCCAACTCCTAAGCTTGACCCAAAGTCAACAAACTTCTAGAGGCTTCTCTTACATGCATTAAGTGCATTTAAAGCCTCCTTATCCCTCTTACATTAAGTGCATTTAAAGCCTCCTTATCCCGCCGAGTGTGATCTTCCTAAGTTAGTGGATGGCAACCAAAATCTTCTAGGATGAACTAGGATTTTAGAAGATTTTGGAAGAGGTTGGCAACCAACATACTTGTCCAAGGCGATATGTCTTAGTCTAATCCCCTATTTATTAATTATTTTAATCCACTGAGAGTCCCGCCGAGTGTGATTTTGGTTGCCATCTTAATTAAATATTTTGAGTTGAGATTAGGGTTAGAAAAGGTGGGATTAGCCTTGTCTAATCCACTGAGAGTCCCGCCGAGTGTGATTTTGGTTGCCATCTTAATTAAATATTTTGAGTTGAGATTAGGGTTAGAAAAGGTGGGATTAGCCTTTTAATCGAAATTAAGAAGGGATTAGAAGATTTTGGAAGAGGTTAGTGGATGGAAATCAAAGTATGGGGATTAAACTAACTAGGCATATCCTTATCTAATCCTTATCCCCTAGTCTAGCTGGTTGCCATTGCGTCCGCTGCTTTGTACCATATCCTTATCCCTTTCCTATACAGTGCAATCCTTTCTGTAAATATCCTTCTTGTCTCCGTCCTAGTGAGAGTCCCGCCGAGTGTGATCTTCCTATCCCCAATCCTGAGCTTCTGTACATATCCCTTGTGCATATCGTTCCTCCTTGTTGTACATAACCTTGGTCCATCCTGTAGCAGCATTTGATCAAATATCTTGTCCCATCCCCAGCTTCAGAAAACTTTTAGTCCCACTCAGGCCTTGTGCTTCAGCAACATCAATTGTCGACTTATCCTTGCTCATCCTGATTATTCCTTGAACTTCAGCTTTTGCCAGCGAACAACTACACTTATTCTCTCACCAACCCATGGGTCCTTGAGGATATATCGTTCCTCCTGTCTGACCTAATCTTCCATCCTGGTCCTTGAGGATATATCTCCTCCTGTCCGACCAATCTTCCCACCATCAATCACATCAAATCTCTCTCCTTGGCAAAGGATGTCTTTTTGGAGTTTTCATTTTGACCTTGGATTTTTTCCTTTGGGTCTTGTTAATCTTTTACAGCCTCTCATTGTTCTCTACTCAACGTCACCACGATCCTTTATATCATGGTGTGCTGCGAATGAGGATAATCTGGGGCAAGGTCTTTTGATCTTTTGCTTCTGCCTATGAGTCAGTCGTGTGTTTGTGGTTTCTTCAGCATCATTTCCACCATGCCTCCTTCGGGTTTCATGTGCGATGCTGGGGCAACCCTGCGTGTCTTTTTCACGTCAGTCCTATGCAACACTGGTGACAAGGCCTCGTGATCCCAGTATCCTTGGCAGGTCTCTAGCATTGCTATATTAAACTAGGTTGTGCTCTCCACATTTGCACTTGGAGCTTCCCCATCTCCCCTGCATCCTGCATCATATAGATTAATCTTGCATCCTCATGTAGCTGCATCCTGCATTTTGCATTCCATCTCATCTTGCATTCACTCATCTTTGCTCTTGGAAGCTTGGTTATTTATCTCCCCTTCTTCCTAGGTCCTTCCTTCTCTGTTTCCTTTCGAGAAAATTTCACAATGTTTGCTCCTTGCGTTATTTTCTCGAGGGGGCACAATCCTTTATTCCTCTAAATTCTAGCCTTGGGCATCTTATTTTCTTGTCTTTGACGCCATGCCACTTGCGACATCGCATCAAAGAGGGGCAAAATGTAGACACCTAAAAATCCTTTAGAAAATAAATTATTTTTATTTTCTGAAAAATCCCTGATGACATCATCAGTTATTAATTAATTAATTATTTAATTAATTTATTTATTTTTATGTCATTAAATCCTTTTTTCTTAATTAAAAATATTTAATTAAGAAATCCCTCCCAAAAATGTTTAAATCTTATTTAAACATTAATCCCCTATTTATTAATTATTTTAATTAATAAATTGACCAAAAATCCCTCAAAAAATAATTAATTTATTTTTTGACCAAAAGTTAGCCTTTTTTCCTAAAACCACTAACCTCTTCCAAAATCTTCTAATCCCTTCTTAATTTCGATTAAAAGGCTAATCCCACCTTTTCTAACCCTAATCTCAACTCAAAATATTTAATTAAGATTAAATATTTAATTTTCATATTTATTGAAAATATTTCAATAAATATTCCCAAAACTTAAGCTTTTGGAATGAATAAACTTTTATTCCATAAAACCAAGGAGAATTCTAGACTCTTCTAGAATCTTCTCAACCCAACCTCTTCACCCATCCTAATCCTAAAATCCCCTAATCATAATCCTAATCCTCCCCCTAACCTTGTCACATTCCCTAAACAAGGTTAGCCAACTCCTAAGCTTGACCCAAAGTCAACAAACTTCTAGAGGCTTCTCTTACATGCATTAAGTGCATTTAAAGCCTCCTTATCCCTCTTACATGCATTTATGATGCATTTAAGAAGCCCCTCACCCCTTTCTTACACCCTTTGACCTTAGGCACATTTCTCAAATTGTGCACATTCCTCCCATCTTTCAACCCAATGCCCTTGTGACACTTGTCACAAGGAGGTGGCCTTGAACTAGCACAATCCATGTGCTCCCCTTTGAATGAATCTTGGCCTCTCTTAAAGATTTTGATCCTAGCCACTCATTCATCCTCCCAAAAGTCTATAAATAGTCCTCATTTCCAAGAGCAAAATATCCATTCACCTTTCATTTTATGCATTGTTATCATGTCCATTTAGCTCTAGACTTAGCATAAGCAATACTAATTGTTAGTTTCTTTTTACCATCTTCAAGCTTTCTTAAAGAACATCATAGCTTAGTAATAATGGATTAACATAGTTTCTTTTATTATTTTGCATAGCATATAGCATCATATCACACCTATATTTGGTCTAAAATCAATCTTAGTATGCATTAGAATATGCTCCAAGTGCTTAGAGAGCACACCCACATCCCTCTAATTGAAGCAAATCAAACATTTGCTCTATAGCACTTGTTTTTTTAGCAATAATCTTGAGGTGGCTTTGGTTTTGTTTTCATGTCTTATGCTATTTTTTTAGTTCATGAATATGTTAGATTAGGGAATGGAGAGTATGCTTGTGCTAGAACTTGGATAGTTTTGATGGGGATGCGTGGATAGAGACATGGTGGGATGGAGGTACTTTCTGGCAGGTAGTGAAAAAACGTGCTTTGCTGATGTTGTGGTACAAGGGCATTGGTTGCTGGTGGGCTTTCTGGAGGATTCACAAATGCTTGGTTTGCCAACGGGGATGAAGGGATGTTTGGATCTTCACATGGGTTACTGGCTTGGATCTGGGGATTGTAGGTCATCATGGCGTTAGTGAAAAGGTTGGGATCGGATGAGGTTGTTGGTGGATAAGGATTCATGCTTCTTCTTTTCCGAGATCTGGTCTCAACAGGCATGGAGATGCAAGTGCTAAATGTATGCAAGATGTTTGGCTAAAAGATGTTGATGGATGCAAAGTTGATGAACTTCTAAAGATGATGACTTCTAAGATGCAAATGCAAAGATAGGGATCAAGATGGCGATGATGGAAGCTGGATGGAACTGATATGGATCAAGATGGTGGAGGAAAGATAGGTTGCTGATGGAAAGCTGGTGAAAGATTACTGAGTGGTCAACAAATGAGCTGCTATTTTTCCCAAATGGAGGATCAGAGATATGATGGGGTCAACCTAAGATAGACTGATGATCTTTGGTCAACAAGTTTCTTATCAATACACTCCAATCTCTTGCTCGAGATGATGGCTATGCAAGGACAAGGTTTGATTTCTTTATGACAACACGTTGTGCCAAAAAAGAGGATTATGGTCTCTGATCTTGGATATAGGATAGGAACAACTCAAAAGGTAGAACACTAAGTGTTGGTGGATCTCTGGATTTGGAACAAAGGATGGTGGATCTGCTGCAAAGATATGGAAAGCTGATGGGGGGAGGCTGGTGGAAAAGGTATCGAAGGTTGAAGGGACAATGCTCTATGCGAATGACAAGGATTGATTCTAGAATGCTGGTAGGAAGATGAATGCATATGCAACTTTATGATGTTCTGAAATGCAACTAAGGTTTTAATGCTGATGCAAAGGGTGAAACTAGGATGAAACTAAGATGCAAGGCATGTTGGAGACAAGATTTCAAGATCTGAAGATGGAACAAGACATGAACAAGGATTGGCTAATCTTCTGGCTCAAGGTTGACAAAGTGATGGTTAACTCGGAAACGGAAGGCGAACTATTTGATGCGGGCGTTATGGGCAATGTTCTCAAGTCTGGCTTGAGACTTTTCTTCTGCTTGGGTTGCTTGGATAATGGATTGATAGGTCTTGGCGTTCTTCTTGGCAACTTTTTTCTCTTGATAGGCTTGGGATTTGGGCAACTTTGCTTTAGGATGTTTGTTCTTGCTGGGCATCACTAGGAAAAAGGGCTTCTGATTTTGAGGCAAAGGTTTCCAATGGAAAAAGTTAAAGTCAAAGCAATCTCCGCAAGGGACAAAGCAACCCTGCGAGATACAAACAAAGGCAACTTACTCTGACAAAGCTTTGAAAGTGTATGTTTCAACAAGTGTTTTCATGGAGTCTTTGACTATCAAGCACTTCAAACAGATCTACCTAAGGAAGGTGAGTATCAAAATCGCTTGCCCACAGCTTGGTATCCCCTAGAAGGGAATATAAATGGTGAGTAATCTTGAGGCGACCCGGTAAACCCCTTGGAATCGGTCCTTGCACAAGGATTTTGATACTTTCGGATGTAGATAGGGTAGCCTCTATTTTATCAGGTTGCTAATGATTCCGTGGTGTCTCCATACCCGGTTATGCTGATCATCCGTGACTCACTTAAGAGCCTTGCCAATTATGCTGGGGGAGAGGAATGTTTACCATCCCCAGTCACGTGTTTGGCACGAACACCCGGCGATTAGGAGATGTAAGTGATTCTTTTGGTATTCACTTATTTGTATACCGGCCGGGGGGGATACCGGTTTGAGGTCGTTCTCCGAGGAGGAAGCGCTTCTCCTTGGACAGGCCTCGCTAAAAGTAGAACAAGTGAACTTGTCCAAGTTCAAATGTTCCACGTTGCTTACTCTAACAAGGATTATGCAAGAATTGAAAAACTCCTACATGCACATCAAGCAGATTTTGTTCATTTTCCCAAATTTGATTAAGTGATGTTTGAACTTTGAAATGAAGACACTCGTGATTAGATTTTGATTTGTTCCTTTCCTCAAAATGTAAATGAATTGAACGTTTGCAAGTTATTTCCTTTTGTGCATTCAAGATTTGATTAGCGAGTTGATTTAAGAACTTTGAAAAAGCTTTGTTTTGTCCCTTAGATCACTCAAGATTGAATTTGGCTTGCTTGCTTTGAAAACTGAAACAGATGAGGGAATAGAGTTGTTTGTTCCTTTTAGTGCATTCAAGATTGAGTTTGATTTTCAAATTGACAATGACACTTAGGACCTAAGTTCTTCCTTTTAGCTTCATTCAAGATTTTGTTTTGACTCGTTTGAATGCAGATTTGATGTTCTTTTTATGCCCAAAAAGATATGATCATTCCTACTTTGCATGAATGCATTGTTAAAAATCCTTGATGTTGCAAGGATGCAAATGCCTTGATTAATTTTTTTTGTTTTGTTTGTTAGAACAAATTTTGCAAATTTTAGTCCTTAATGCATTCAAGAATGATTTGGGGGTTCATTTTAAGCACTAAAATAAGGTGTGTATGATTTTGCTTCCTTATGGATATTATTATTATTTTTGAAAAAAAATGGCCATGACCTCCTTGCTAGAAGAAGAAGAAGAAGGAGATGGAATAGAAGAAGAATATAGACAAGAAGAGGAAGAAGAATATAGACAAGAAGAAGAAGAAGGGATCGAAGTGCTCCGTCCACCTATAAGCTTGAAAAATCTGAAAATGGTCTAAAACCATCAGAATGTTTGCAAAGAACCCGTGAAGTGGGTCCCACCGGGCGTGCCAGAATGTAGACTATGATTTTGAACCTGTTACCTGTCTTGAAAGGCTGAAACATTCAAACATTAGACTAATCTAACATATTCATGAACTAAAAAAATAGCATAAGACATGAAAACAAAACCAAAGCCACCTCAAGATTATTGCTAAAAAAACAAGTGCTATAGAGCAAATGTTTGATTTGCTTCAATTAGAGGGATGTGGGTGTGCTCTCTAAGCACTTGGAGCATATTCTAATGCATACTAAGATTGATTTTAGACCAAATATAGGTGTGATATGATGCTATATGCTATGCAAAATAATAAAAGAAACTATGTTAATCCATTATTACTAAGCTATGATGTTCTTTAAGAAAGCTTGAAGATGATAAAAAGAAACTAACAATTAGTATTGTTTATGCTAAGTCTAGAGCTAAATGGACATGATAACAATGCATAAAATGAAAGGTGAATGGATATTTTGCTCTTGGAAATGAGGACTATTTATAGACTTTTGGGAGGATGAATGAGTGGCTAGGATCAAAATCTTTAAGAGAGGCCAAGATTCATTCAAAGGGGAGCACATGGATTGTGCTAGTTCAAGGCCACCTCCTTGTGACAAATGTCACAAGGGCATTGGGTTGAAAGATGGGAGGAATGTGCACAATTTGGGAAATGTGCCTAAGGTCAAAGGGTGTAAGAAAGGGGTGAGGGGCTTCTTAAATGCATCATAAATGCATGTAAGAGGGATAAGGAGGCTTTAAATGCACTTAATGCATGTAAGAGAAGCCTCTAGAAGTTTGTTGACTTTGGGTCAAGCTTAGGAGTTGGCTAACCTTGTTTAGGGAATGTGACAAGGTTAGGGGGAGGATTAGGATTATGATTAGGAGATTTTAGGATTAGGATGGGTGAAGAGGTTGGGTTGAGAAGATTCTAGAAGAGTCTAGAATTCTCCTTGGTTTTATGGAATAAAAGTTTATTCATTCCAAAAGCTTAAGTTTTGGGAATATTTATTGAAATATTTTCAATAAATATGAAAATTAAATATTTAATCTTAATTAAATATTTTGAGTTGAGATTAGGGTTAGAAAAGGTGGGATTAGCCTTTTAATCGAAATTAAGAAGGGATTAGAAGATTTTGGAAGAGGTTAGTGGTTTTAGGAAAAAAGGCTAACTTTTGGTCAAAAAATAAATTAATTATTTTTTTAGGGATTTTTGGTCAATTTATTAATTAAAATAATTAATAAATAGGGGATTAATGTTTAAATAAGATTTAAACATTTTTGGGAGGGATTTCTTAATTAAATATTTTTAATTAAGAAAAAGGGATTTAATGACATAAAAATAAATTAATTAATTAAATAATTAATTAATTAATAAATGATGATGTCATCAGGGATTTTTCAGAAAATAAAAATAATTTATTTTCTAAAGGATTTTTAGGTGTCTACAGTATGATGATAATGGAAATGTAGTTAGTATAGAAGAATGGAAGACATTAATAGATCAGTTGGTAATTAAGCAAGATGCTTTCCTTAATAGTCATAGTACCTTAGACTTGGAGGGATGCAATAGTATAATTGATAGTTTATTTAAAGTTGAAAGTGATTGCATACGGTTTGTCATAGAAGCTAAAGGTATAACTGATTCCATGTGGGAACTATAGATCAAGTCACTACAAGAACTGTAGGCCTACAATTGGCCATCTGATGATGATGTGGCAGCGTGGGACAAAATGACAAAGAGGAAAAAGAAGAAACCGGATATCATAATAATGGAAGATGAAGAAGAATAAAGTACACATGGCACTGGATCATGAATTCAAGGGAGAGAATGTTTCAAACAAAGGATGATGTAAGTTAGCCTGTATTGTCTATCATCATTCATGCTACAAATCAAAGTGACTGCTCTGAAATATCTCCAGACAAAGGTGCCACCTATGAAGATGCTTGTAGTAGTAAACTACTTTTTGTTATTGTGATCATTGTCTTTGTGTTTGTACTTTTTGTCTTTAGTGCAAGTCATTTTCCTAGCCATCTGAAGCTTGTTGCATCCTTTCGAGGATTCCAAGATGGCTAGAAGTATATATAGAATTTTTTTGCTCTTTTTGAGAGGTGGTGAAAGTTTTTGTAAAGAAAGACTGAATATAGAATCTCACTTCTTTGAAGTTTTTGTTAAAATTGTAATGGATATAGTTGAAATTAATCTAAATATACTGAAGTTTCATTGCTATCTCTAGTTGTCTTTGTGTATGGATAATTTTAATTTCTTATGCATTAATTAGTAAGGCTCTTTAATTTGTTATTCACTAGGTGAATATAAAGGTTAAACTCGAGTTTCTCTCAAGGAGAGAGTAAACCTTCAGGGAGGTCTCTAGGATTTGAAAATCTATGCATGAATTTGATGGTAGGGTTGGGAATTGGGAGAGTGAATTGTTAGGAAATTTATTTGAGTTTTAGTATCTTTGTGCTAATAGGATTCTGCAGATGTTAGATTTTGACTCTAACCCAATGAATAAGGCACTTGTTTAGTTTGATTTTCCTCTATTCACCATCATTTTATCATGAAACCATCTCCATTTACTTTCATTTGTATGTTTCTAAAGTATAATTGACTATGTCAAGAGCATAGATCAACTTTGTAATGCTTTGAAGAAGCACTTGAGAAAGGTTATCCTTCCTTGAGTTTAACTCAGAAAAAGAAGAAGGATGAATGTCCTGATGCCATTGTTCCATGTTATTTCAATCATTATTTTCATCATGGTGCTTTGTATCAAGATAATTTGTGTTGTCCTTAGAGTTGTGATATTTTATTGATTCAATTCTAAAAAGAATAGCATAGTAGTGAAGGAGTTGATTCACAATCCAAAGCTCATTTGAGAATAGTGAATTGTTATAGGTAAACCCGCTTGAGTCTTATACTAAAAGTGAAGAAGGCACAAAGCCTTAGTACCTTAGCATTTAAATTGTGCTAGATGTAGCTATTGGGAATGCATGAGTCATAAGTTCAGCAAGTCATCTGAATGTTTCAACCATTTTCAAGTTTAAGTGCTAACAAAAATGGCAACTCTACTGGGGATGCTAACGAGAATATACAATAGATCTATGCAATACCATCTGTTGTGTTTACTGCAGACCAGCATATTATTTTGATTCCCACTTATTTGTGGGTGGCGACTCTAAAAATCTACGTTTACTAGTTTCTAGTATTTGTAAACTTTTGTTATATTTTGTTGTGACACACACCGTGAGTCGGCCAAGATTTACTAGGTCTTATTTTAAGGATTAGTTGGAGAGTAATATGGGTGATGAGCTCCATACCCCTAGTAGGAAATAGTGGTCTGGGATAAATCACATTATTGCTAATTCCCTAGGACCTTTGAGAGAAAGAGTCCCTACACCACTTCCTCATGAAGCTTCTTCTTCTTATGATGACCTAGAACACGTTAAGAAAGTTATGCCTAGTGTTCATTTTCCTTCTCATGAAGAGGAGATAATAGAAGTAGGATTCTTCCCTACAAGAGAAACCCTAGAGCAACTAGGAGAGACTTCTACTGCAGAAAATGCCTTGTATGATTATGAAAAATTGAGAGAGGAAGTGATTTCTTTAAGAAAAAAGGAGCATGAACAACTATTATAAATTGCTAATAGAAGGAAGGTGAGGGAACAACAAATTTATGAACTGCTCATGGAGAAGCAAGATCTAATAAGAAAAACCAAGAAAAATGAAATTTAGGCTAGGGATCTAAGCCAAGATGTTCAGGGTTTAGATAAAGAATTGTTTGGTGACATGGGGGTTCTGAGAAATCAGGCTAAAGGTGTTAAAACTAACCAAGATGAGTTTGAGGGAACAGGACATGTTCTTAGGCAATTACACCCATCTGAAATCCAGAAGAACAAGGATATTAGAAATGCTACAAAAGAAATCCTTGATAAGGGAAAACAAAAACTGGTTGGCATAAATATTAATGAGCCTAAGAAATTTATTGTTACATCTAGTATACCCTCCCAAGCAAGCCTAAATTTGGAAAAGGCTAGAAAAGCTAAGGAAGATCTAGCTCTCCCACTTGAGATGTTAGAATTGGAAGCTACTGCAGATGAAATGAAAAGAAAGATTGCTTTCTTGCATGCCAATATAAATACATCTGCTAGTAGCTTAGTCCCACTTATTCCAGGAATGATCCCATCTAGTTAGCCTTGCAATTCATTTCCAAATTTTCAAACCTCTCATCCTGGACAAAATGCACACGGATCAAATTTGAATACAAATCAAGTTACCCTTGTAACTGGTGGTACAATGGGAAGTACATCTTGTCAAATTGTTGGAGCAACCCCTCCAATCCAACCAAATTTCCAAAGGATACTGGTTCATCTGGATAGGTATAGGCCTTTATTTTTTGAAGGTATCCCTGGTCAGCCTAATGCCATCCCTAATGAGATTAGAAAGAAAATCCCATTATTCACTGGAAACAATGTAATTACTTTTGAAGAACATCTAAAATTCTTCAAAGATAAGATCAATGATTATGAAATTGAACATGAAGATGTTATAATGAAGCTTTTTGTTCAATCATTGGTTGAAGATGCCAGGGATTGGTATAGGGGTCTGCTTGAGAACAGTGTTGCATCATGGGATGAGCTTGTCAGATGTTTCAAGGAGAAATATGTAGAACATGTGAATTCTAGTTACATGCTTAATGAGTTTAACAACATCAAAAAACATTACAATGAAAGCATGTTAGAGTTTAATAGAAGATTTCAGAAGGCCATGTATAAATTGTTCCAAGTATTGATGATGGATGATGCAGTCTGCCTGACTACTTATTTTAACTCTATGGATGGTAAAATGTCTTATCTCTTGAGAGATAATAATCCTCATACCCTGAGGGATGCCTTCAAGTTATCCATAAATATTAAAAGCAAATAGAAGGCATCTGGTCAAATGTATAAGAGGGATGAAGGTAGATTGTGGAAGGATACTAGGCCACAACCTGCAAGGCTATCCAAAGATGATGATAAAATGGACAAAGGAGATAATATTACCAAAGACTTCCCAAAAAAGTTTGAAAAGGGTGGTAGAAATTTTCAAGATGCTAGACCACCTTATCAAAGGCAGGATAGACTCCCTAATTTATGAGATATGCCCTATAAGACAAATTGGAAAGATGGGATACCTATTCCTAATAATAATGAACCCCAAAAGGGAAGAGATACACTGGATCTTTTGAAGAAAAGCACAGCACACAATGTAAAAATACCCCTTGGCGTGTGGCTTGTAATATGCCTCATTTACCTTTCTAATGTGTTGTGGCTCAAGATTTAGGAGAAGGGGCTAATGACTCATATGCAGGAGATTATGAAGAATCTAAAAAGCCTATTTTTAACATGTTTACTACTAAACTAATGGGGGATCTCTTATCTACAAAGGATGAAGAGATCTATTCTAGTGTCGATCAGAAAAGGAAGTTTCTCTCTGATTATGAGCGGCAAGTCTTTACTCACTCTGATCATGATGAGTTTGATAATGACACATACAAAGAAAATATGGTAGGATCAATGTCAGATGAAAAATAGTGGAGAAAGCCTAGTGAAGAGGAGATTAGAACCTTAACTGTGGCTACTATAACTCAAGCCAAGTCCTCATACAATTTGAGGAATAGAAGGGTGGATATTGATCAAGGAGTCCCTAGGTTAGTGTTTGTTAAGCATAACTTTCAGAATAAAGATTGCCCAAAACCTAATATTGTAAATAATAAGAAGGAAGGGCTTGTAACTGAAAAGAAAAGGAATGAGGAAATTATTGTTGATAAGGTTAAAAGGAGAGTTGGTAGGCCAAAAGAGTATCCTAATATTTTTGCAGATCCCCCTACCTTTGATATAAGACATGCCCTGTCTCAAATGAAGGTATCCATTCCTTTACTTGAAATTCTAAAAATTGAGGAGCATAAGACAACAGCCTTGGCTCTCATAAGTGAACAAGGGGTAGCTCCTATTATGCAAGAGAAGGGAAATTCAGTAGAAGAGCCTATTTCAATTGATAACATTTCTTATGTATGTGTTGGAAGTATTGTGACACAAGAGTCATCTTTTATTGACCCTTTCTATGTTACACTAATAGTAAATAACTTCTTGTTAAAAAATTGTATGATTGATTCATGTTCTGCTACAACTGTAATGCCCTATCATGTAATGAAAGAGCTAGGATTGCAAGTTGATACATCTAATGGTAGATGCTATGCTATGGATAACAGGGTAGTGCCTGTAAAGATTGCTACATTCCCAGAGGCCACATACAAAATGGATGTGGATGTTGTTGATACAAAACCTCATTATGGCATGCTATTATAAAGAAAATGGGCTGTAGTAGTTGGTGGAAAGTTGCAACTAGATCTGTCATATGCTACTATTCCCGTCAATGGAACTAAGGTAAAGTTGTATAGGGAGCCCTGTTCTTCAGTCATGGTTGAAAAGGTTACACCAAAGGACTTGAATTTCTTTGTGGACATTGACATGAATAATTTCATGATTAAAGAAATAGTGCCTTAGATGAAGAATACATATCCAATAGTATATGAGTTAATGTTGTAGAAAAATGGACTTTGGCAAATGTTTTTTGATGGTGGATGCTCCAAGGAAGGATCGGGAGTTGGTGTTGTCTTCATTTCCCCATCAGGTATTACATTTAAGTACTCTTTCTTGTTGACTTTTGAATACACTAATAATACTGCTGAATATGAGGCTCTAATATTGGGATTAGATGTTGCCATAAAGCATGGTATCAAATGTTTGAAAGTCCATGGTGATTCCCAATTGATTATAGCCCAAATCAGATCTAAACATGCTGCCAAGGATGAGAGATTGAAATTGTACAAACATGCTGTTTGGGATAGACTAGAATTCTTTCAGGCTTTCAATCTCATTTGGGTAGAAAGGTCCAATAATATCATGGCAGACTTTCTTGCTAATGTTTCCCTCAAAAACAATGATATCACCCTCACTAGTGTGTCCATATTAGATATAAAAAGTAGGCCTGTAGTGCCTGACAATGTATATAATTCGCAAGTTTTTGAGGATGATTTTGATATCCTTAGGTTTCTTTAGGGTTTAGATCAATATGATGGGCAACAAATATATTTTAATGAAGCACAAAAGTATGTTGAAGGGAAAGAGTGTATCATGGGAAATGAGATAGTACAACTATCTTCAAATCACATACCAAAGGGGTTAGTGGAGTTAGAAGGAATGTTCAAGATAAATGATGGTTACTTGTCTCAAAAGTCTAACACAAAAATGGAAGACTTAGAGGAAATAAACCTAGGATTTGAAAACTGCCATCAGATGGTGTACATTGGAAGAAAATTGAGTAGAGAGGTTAGAGGAAATTTGATAAGACTCTTAAAGAGATACAAGCATGTATTTTCTTGGTCCTATGATGATCTTAAGGCATATAGAGCTGATCTGTTTCAACTTGAAATCCCTTTAAAGGAAGAAACCAAGCCATTCAGATAAAAACAAAGACCTATCAACCCTTTATCAGCAACAAAGATGTAGGCTGAATTGACAAAATTAAGGGATGCTGGTATCATTGAGCCTATTAGGCATTCTTCTTGGGTCTCTAATCTTGTGCTAGTAAGAAAAAAGAATGGTGATATTAGACTCTATGTTGACTTTAGGAATTTAAATGTTGCATCACTTAAGGACAATTATGGATTGCCTAACATGGAGGCCATGTTGCATAGAGTAACTGGCTATGAATTATTGTCCATGATGGATGGGTTTTCAGGATACAACCAGGTTCTAGTCAAAGAGTCTGAACAATTCAAAACAATATTCACCACCCCTTGGAGAATGTATGTATATGTCTGCATGCCTTTTGGCCTGAAGAATGCTGGAGCAACCTTTCAAAGAGCTATGGATGTTGCTTTTAAGAAATTGATCAATGTCTTAATGGTTTTGTATCAAGATGAACTGACTTCCTACTCTAAGAAAGCTAAAGATCATTGTAGGCATTTGGAGAAGGTTATTGTCAAAGCTCTGGAGTTTGGCATCTCATTAAATCCCAAGAAATGCCAATTTGTTGTAACAGAAGGAAAATTGCTTGCTCACATAGTGTCTAAAGAAGGGGTTCAAATTGATCCAGAAAAAGTAGAAGCCATCATCAATGTTCTTCCTCCCAAAAATGTTAAAGGTGTGCAATCTTTTCTAGGACAGATTAATTTTGTCAGGAGGTTTATTGCCAATTTTGTTGAATTAGTCAAACCTATTGTGAAACTTTTGAAGAAAGATATCAAGTTTGATTGGAGTGGTGAGACTCAGCAAGCCTTTGACAAGATTAAACAAGTAATCCAAGAGGATCCTATTTTAATATCCCCTGACTATTCAAAACCATTTTCTCTATTTTCCTTTGCATCTTTTCATACTATTGCAGTTGTTTTGTTGCAAAAAGATGAAGAAGGGTTTGAGCATCCTATTGCTTTTTTCAATCAATCATTACAATCTGCTGACCTTAATTATGAGTTAATGGAGAAGCAGGCATACGCACTAGTTAAAGTAGTTAAGGCTTTTAGACCTTATCTACTATGTGCAAAGGTAAATGCATATGTTCCACATGCAGCAGTAAAAGATATTTTGAGTCAAAGTGAGGTTACTGGGAAGAGGTGTAAATGGATCAATAGGATTCAAGAATTTGACATTGAACTCCACATAACCAAACTTGTGAGAGGTTTGGGACTTACCAAGCTCATGGCAAAGGAAAACATGGATCTTGTGCAAATAAACAATGTAACCATTTGTGAGGAAAATGTAACAAGTATAGAGATGCAACCACGGTATACTAATATTGTTCATTTTCTCAAGTATGTTGCTTGTCCACAAGAATTGAATGACAACTAAAGAAGGAGTTTGAGGTTGCAAGCTCAAAGGTATGTTTTAATATAGGGTGATTTATTTTGGAAAGGTAATGATGGAATGTTGTTTCTCTTATTAGATAAGTTTCAATCTGAAAAGGTTTTGAAAGAAATGCACTCTGGGATGTGTGGAGGGCATCATTCAGCTAGGTCTAGAGCTCACAAAATTCTAAGAGCTGGATATTACTGGCTAGTCTTATTTAAGGATACCCACCCATATGTTAGAAAATGTGAATCATGCCAGAGGTTTTCAAAGAAATTAAAATTTCAGGTGCTTTTTTATTAAACCCTATGGTTTCAGAGGCCCCTTTTTCTATGCGCGGCATGGATTTTATTGGAAAATTCTCAGAGAAATCCAGTGGAGGACATAGTCACATTTTGTTGGCTACTGATTATTTTACTAAGTGGATAGAGGCCATCCCAACTAAAAAGGCAACCAGTATAGTAGTTATTTAATTTTTTATGAACAAAATAGTTACTAGGTTTGGTGTTCCTATAAAATTAGTAATGGATAATGCTATGAGCTTTAGATCTCAAGAGTTCACTAATTTTTATGCTAAAATGGGAATAGTTATGTCATATTCTTCCCCATACCATCCACAGGCAAATGGGTAGGCAGAATCTAGTAACAAGAGTATTCTGCAAATTCTTAAAAAGACCTTGGAAAAGAATAAAAGAATGTGGCATGTGAAATTGAAATTGACACTGTGGGCTAATAGAATTGTTGAAAAGAAAGCAATAGGAAAGTCTCCTTTTGAAATGGTATATGGTGTAAAATTTAGGCTCCCTGTGAATAATTTTCTGCCCATATACCAGTTCATAAGAGAAGAAGACATGGAAGTCAGTGATCCATTGTAGGATAGGATGATTAACTAGTGGAGTTGGATGAGATCAGAAGAGAGGGTCAAAAGGAGAATGTAAAACTACAACAAAAAATGAAATATCTCTTTGACAAAAGGGCTACTACTAGAAAGTTCCAGCCAAATGATATGGTTCTACAGTGGAATGCCAGGGCTGAGGACAAAGAAAAACATAAGAAATTTGAATCTTTATGGTTAGGACCTCTCATTATTCATCAAATTCATGGAAAGGATTCATACTTCCTAAAAAATTTAGATGGTGAAGAACAGGAATTGCTAGTGCATGGACAATTCCTGAAGCATTTCTTCAATTGACTGTATCTTTCCATGCACAGTAGTTCTTTGTATATGTATAAGTGTGTTTGTCTTTTTTTTTAGGTTAGGGTTTTTTGGTCTACTACCCAAAGATTCATGGTTTCTTTCTATGAACTTGCATTCAAGCATCCTCAGATAGAGCCACTATTGGGTTTTTATTAGGTTTTCTGAGAACTTTACCCTTGGTTTTGTTTTAGTGTCCCAGTTTAAGTAAATGTTTGGTTAAGGGTTTTAGAATTCCTTAAAAAATTTTATACTTGTGTGGTAAAACCCTTGCCTTAGACATTTCTTCTTTGAAATGGTTATTTCTTTGGTTATTATGAGTGTGCCCTACTTTCTTCTATTTGCTTGTTACTTTTTCGGGTCACTTAAGCCTTCTAAGTCTACACGTGGTTTTTTCCTTTCCTTCAATGAATTGCACAATGTATTTTCCCTATCCTTGAGTCTTTCAGTGAATTGGTGACTGTGGTGAGTCCTTTTCTTAGGTTTTCTTTAGTCACTGAATCTCCCAATTCATGTCACAGTTAATGTTATTGCCCAATGATTCAGCAACTATGTAATCTCCTTTCTGTTTGATATTTGGTGTATTCTCAAAATTATTTGGTGACTTGGCATGGTAGTTACATCTTGTTCTCTAAATCAGGCAATTAAGTTCAAGATTTCCTAGTGATCTAGCAAACGGCGTTGATTGTCTCTTCATCTGGTGGTGATGTTTTAATCTCACAAAGACTGGGTCCTATTCAAAATCATTTAGCAATTTAGCGACTAAGTCTTGTTTGTTTGGCGGCTTTGACAAAGAAATTTGGCAGAGGTTAAAAGTTTACTCTTGTCGCGTAATCTCAAGAAAGGATGGCGGTGCCCACAATTATTTAGTGATTAAGAGAATAAGTGTTTGTAGTATCTCAAAATTAGTTAGTGAAGCTCCAAAGTATTCAACGACTTGGCAAGAAAATAAAAGTTAAGTGTCTTTTCATTTGTTGCTGATTCTCATAATTAAAAGGTGATGGTCAAAGTCTTTGGGCGATTCAATGACAGTCGTTGATTGTGTTTGAGATATACGGTTAGCGCGTAATCTCAAGATGTAACCTATGATATGAAAAGTATTTAGTGAATTGGAGATAGATTTTATTCACTCATTCTCAAAGCCTAACTTTGGTTAAGTATTTCTTTTAGAGAATATGAGGTAACCTTGTTCATTGAATCGCAAGATCAAGCAGAAGTTAAGCTTGGCTTTCTGAGAATAAGAGATTTCACTATTCACCTATTCTCCATATGTGACCATGGTTAAAGTGCTATGTTTCATGGGTTTACATTTTCCTTTGTTCCCTGATTCTCTGGATGAACGTTGAGTTAAGGAAGTGATCCTAAGAATTAGCAAAGTCTTTAGTCGTTGAATCTTTGAATTGGGTGGGACTTAGTGTGAGTTTTAAAAGATTGCCTTTAGATCGTTGATCATCTTTGAGATCAATGGTTGTTGTGAAATCTTGAAGTAAAGTCATGAGTTAAGAAAATGTTTTGAGACTTCTCGAATAACCTTGTCACTAGATCTCTGAATTGAACCCTGGGTTGACAGTTCTTTCAGAGATCATGAGATCCTTTGTTCACTTGATCGCTGAATTATGTCTGGTTAAGTTTTCTTTCTAATCATCGAATCAAGTTGTGTGATGTGGATAAAGTATTATGCCAAGCTAGAAAGAGGTAGAAATCCATCCAATCAGGTTTTAATGAGGGTTTACATCAATAATTAAGGGTTTTAATGCAAAAGTCCATGATCATTACTCTCGCACCTTGCTTTTTGATTTTTTAAATCTTCCTATCAACATCCACTCCATGGCTAGCTTGATTCAAAAGTTGGAAATGTGCGAAATTGAATATTGAAGTGACTTAGCAAGGATTTGTTGTTATTTAGCCACTGTTCGTACTCAATTCTGGAGGTTATATAATCAGGACCTCATTGCTTTCTATGCTCGAAGTCATTCTGAACTTGATTGATAATTGTTGGCGCTAAAGTTGTAGAAGTGAAGAAGTGAAGTTGCAGAGCTATGGTATCACCTTTCTCAATAGAATGAGTCATCTAGAAGTGAGTGATGCATCTTCTAGTGGAGGTACAAAGGAATAGAGCAGAGAAGACAAGGGAAAGTTGAATTATTCTGATGAGTTTGTCAAACTGTTACCAAGTTCAAACCAAAACAAGAAAGCCATTGACATAGCCTTTGAAGACCTTATGGAAAAGTGCATAGATCCTATCATGCCTTCAGGCTCAGGTTACACCATCTTCACATATTTTTATAATAATAGGCATAAAGCAATTCCAATCTATAATTCTTGGGCTCTATGGATCGCTAAGTTGATTATGCCTAATGTTTTCCTTGATATTGACCTGGTTATTGTGTTAGCAAGACTTTATGACCCAATTTCAAAAACTATTAGGCAAGAAGATCAGTCTATTTTCCTTACCTTAGATAGGGGATCCTTCATGAAGGCTTTTGAATTTTATGCTTCTTCTTCCACTAAGATTGGCATAAAAAAAGAGAGAGGGAGAGGTATGCTAGTAATATTGGGACTATCAAAAGTCAAATTGTTAAGCATATGCCCAAGCAAGGTAATTATATTGCCCCTCTCCCTGCAAAAATGAATGCTCCTTATTTGTTTTCATCCCTCAATCATTATATGAAATTCTTGTGTCATGGGTTGTGTAGGGTTTGGGTAATAGATGGGGGTGAGGAAAAAATGCCTACTGAGTTGCTAATGATAATTCTAGATATTCAGAACTCTCTCTCAAACATTGACTATGATTACATCCAGTATGTATTCGATAAGATTCATGAGGGTTTGATATCTATCAAAGAAAATAAAAGACCTATCAAGTTTTTGCATTATTCCCTTCTCATGTACATGATTTTATTCCACCATGTTAATTCCTTTGATGCTAGGATGTTAAGGTTGATGACTACTTTTAATGACCAACCAAACCAATTACAATACTGGTTGAGCACTCGAAATTACACTTCCAATGAGTTTAATTTTTCCATTTTTCAGAATTACTTTGTTCATTCGGTTCTTGGGATGTTGGGTACAGATGTTGTAAGATTATCAACTAAGGTCTTGAGGTTGCTAAGGCCAATTCAATTTGAGGATAAGTGGGAGGGAAATCACAATTGGGGTGATTTCTACTTGGGGGATAATTTCAATGTTATTAGAGTTTATGGCTTCCCTCAACTTCCGCATTTGTTACCCAGATTTATGCCTTCTAGGGTTTCCATGATGGATTTCATATGGAAATTGATGTGGATTGACAAAGAGCACCATGGACCTCATAGAAAGGGAACTTTTACACCAAGGCAGTTCAAAGTGGGTAGTTTCTTAATTGGAAAAAGGGCTTTGGATAAGGTTAGTATTTGGTTAAATCATTTCAAGATGTGTTTAGCCACTTGCAAGTATGTAGACTTTGAGGGTTTCATCGGGATAGATAGGATGACTCTGATTTCAAACATTGGGTCAATTAAGGAGTATGAGGGATTGGATGAAGAAGATGTGATAAGAAATATCTTAGATTTTGATGAAGCCAAGTAGAGGTGGAACAAATATTTTGAGTTGCTTGTTATTCAGAAAAGGCTTAAGAGGGCGAAAATTCCTTTTGGTGGTTCTTTCCCTTAGCTCCCGTATTTGCAAAGAATGGAAAAAATGATAGAAACTCATCGCACCCTATCTAACCAGTTGGAAAGGTTGCTTGAGGATAAATTAGAGGTACCAAGGGATTATTCAACCTCTGAACCTAAGGAGTAGACTGACAAGTCTCAAGAGGGAAGTAGCCCACCTCAGGGAGAGGATGTACCAATAATGGATGTGGCTCAAGATCAATAGAAGGAAGAGGCTACTTTTGAGCCACCTTTTAAAAAATAGAAATTTGAGGTTGGTGAGCCTTCGAAGAGAGAAAGCAAAAGAAGGTACTTGACATTTCTTCAGCTCTTGTGCCTAGTAATAGGGCTTATCACCATCAAATAAGAAAAGCCATCAGGGACGGCAAGAAGATTGTGACAAAAGAAGAAGGGGATTTTCCCTTGTTGTTAGGAAAGGATGAGAGATAACTCTATCAAGAGGAATTTCTTAAGGATGAGCAGTTCATAAAAAGTGAGGAATTTAGAGATTTCCTCATCTCAAGGAAACATGAGGAAGTGAAGAGTTCCCTACCTAAGGATATGCAGCCAAGTGAAGAGACAATGAGGGCCTTAACATCATATGATCCTAGTCTTGAAACAATCACTATAGAGGAGGCTAGAGAAATGGTTAAGTCAAGTGGTATGCTTATAACTCCTGGATGGGACTTGACATCTACCTTCATCATAGATCAAATCAGAAAGCAGCATGAGGGTAGTTTGTCCTATGAGGTCTAGATTGATGATGTGATCAATGGAAGTGGCTATGACCCTAAGTCTGAGGTAGTTGCTTTATGATCTCTAGCTCCAAGAACTTAGAAGCCATCTTTGGTGAGCATTGAGGACAAGATGGAGGGAGATAGGATAGTCCGGACTGTGCAAAATACTACTAATCTTGAGGTGTCAAAGGCAATTGTACACTTTTCCTAGCTTAATGAGGCCAAAACTATCTAGCTATCAGTGAGGTATGATGAATTGTTTGAGAATTCAGTGAAAGTAGCAAAGAATAGCAATCTACAACTTATGATGGTTAAGAAAATGGACGATCAGATTGAGGATTTAAAAATGAGGCTTGAGGAAGCCTCAAAGGCAATTCCTTCCCCTTCTTTGCAAACTGAGGCCCCTCCTCCGATAGATACAAAAATTCCTGATAAGCCTGTTCAGTACTTAGAGAAAATAAGATTGGATGCATCCTTGGATACCATAACAAAGATTGTGCAATATAGGCAAAGTAGAATAAAGGAGAAGATGGAGTCAGTCCATCAATCAGTTAGTCTATTACACAAGGCCAATAATAAGGTAAATGAGTCACTAATCATTTTGGAGCCACTATATAGTGTATGGTTAGGGAGGAGCTTATTGTTTCAAAAACTTGATGGTCTGTAGGAATATAGGCCAAATATTCCTAAAGTAGTGATAGAAGTGTTTGAAAAGTTTGGTTTGGTGAGTGCTATCTCAAAGTTTTTTAAAGGAAAGTCTAACTAGATAAAAGCCAAGTTGGCCATGTTTGATAAGGATTATAGTAAGTAATTGCCTTCAGTGTATGATGATAATGGAAATGTAGTCAGTATAGAAGAATGGAAGACATCAATGGATCAATTGGTAATTAAGCAAGATGCTTTCCTTAATAGTAACAGTACCTTAGACTTCGAAGGATGCAATAGTATAATTGATAGTTTATTTAAAGTTGAAAGTGATTGCATACGGTTTGTGATAGAAGCTAAAGGTATAACTGATTCCATGTGGGAACTATAGATCAAGTCAATACAGTAACTGCAGGCCTACAATTGGCCATCTAATGATGATGTGGCAGCATGGGACAAAATGACAAAGAGGAAAAAGAAGAAGCCAACTGTCCTAATGCTAGAAGAGGAAGAAGAATAAAGTACACATGGCACCTGATCCAAAATTCAAGGGAGAGCATGTTTCAAACAAAGGATGATCTAAGTTAGCCTGTATTGGTAGTCATCATTCATGCTACAAATCAAAGTGACTGCTTTGAAATATCTCCAAACAAAGGTGTCACATGTGAAGATGCTAGTAGTAGTAAATTACTTTCTGTTATTGTGATCATTGTCTTTGGGTTTGTACATTTTTGTCTTTAGTGCAAGTCATTTTCCTAGCCATCTGAAGCTTGTGGCATCCTTTCAAGGATTCCAAGATCGCTAGAAGTATATATAGCAAGTGTTTGCTCTTTTTGAGAGGTGGTGAAAGTTTTCGTAAAGAAAGATTGAATATAGAATTTGACATCTTTGAAGTTTTTGTTAAAATTGTAATGGATATAGTTGAAGATTAATATAAATATACTAAAGTTTTGTTGCTATCTCTAGTTGTCTTTGTGTATGGATACTTTGAATTTCTTATGCATTAATTAGTAAGGCTCTTTAATGTGTTATTCACTAGGTGAATATAGAGGTTAAACTCAAGTTTCTCTCAAGGAGACAGTAAACCTTCAGGGAGGTCTCTAGGATTTGAAAATCTATGCATGAATTTGATGGTAGGGTTGGGAATTGGGAGAGTGAATTGTTAGGCAATTTATTTGAATTTCAGTATCTTTGTGCTAATAGGATTTTGTAGATGTTAGATTTTTACTCTAACCCAATGAATAAGGCACTGGTTTAGCTTGATTTGCATCTGTTCACCATCTTTTTATCAAGAAACTATCTCCATTTACTTTCATTTGTATGTTTCTGAAGTATAATTGACTATGTCAAGAGCATAGATCAACTTTGTAATGCTTTGAAGAAGCACTTGAGAAAGGTTATCCTTCCTTGAGTTTAACTTGAAAAATGAAGAAGGATGAATGTCCTTATGCCACTGTTCCATGCTATTTCAGTCATAATTTTCATCATGGTGCTCTGTATCAGGATAATTTGGGTTGTCCTCATAGTTGTGATATTTTATCGAGTCAATTCTAAAAAGAATAGCATAGAAGTGAAGGAGTTGATTCATAATCCAAAGCTCATTTGAGAATAGTGAATTTATATAGGTAAACCCGCCTGAGTCTTATACTCAAAGTGAAGAAGTCACAAAGCCTTAGTACCTTAGCATTTAAATTATGTTGGATGTAGCTGTTGGGAATGCATGAGTCACAAGTTCAGTAAGTCATCTGAATGTTTCAACCATCTACAAGTTTAAGTGCTAACATCTGGTTTTGAGGTTTTTTCTGCTGGATTTGGCTCTAGTGGACTGGATCCCAATCCTATTTGTCTTTAGTATGCTTAACATTTTATCTTTTACTCTCTACTTTTATGGGGTTTTGGGTCCCCTTTAAAACCTATTTTATCTTGCAATTAAAAACATGATAAGTACTGTCAAAAACTAGTTGACATCAATGACACCATATTGATTGATTTAATCACCTTACATATTATTTCAGTACTCGGTGATCTCTAACCTTCGTTTCTTTAGTTCATTCATATATTCAATCAGTTGTAGTTCATCACAATAGCAATCACATTTAAATCCCTAACACTGGAATTAAAATTTAAAACCCTAAATTAAAACTTTAAAACCCTTAATAGTAATTTTGACATGCAAGGAGGCAAAAAAAATCCCAAAAAAAATCTTCTTATTGCAAAATATAAAAACCTACAAATCCAAATTTTCCAAAAACTCTTAAAATGAGTTACACTAAAAATGCCTTTACCTTAGACATAGAATGGCACTCGACTAAGTTGAAATCCATAACAAAATCTAGAAGCAGTAGACATGGAACACCTATAATACAAAAAATGAAAGAAAATTGCAACACATTTACAAACCTCACTAAACAATGTAGTAGATAGCTTATTAAACCCTTAACATTTATTGTATTAAAACCAACTAAACTTGTAAAACTTGAATAGAAAAATACAAATATGCATAGTAGGAGTCTGAAAATAAAGAAGGATGCTTGAAAACAAAAAAATATATATATTCCTTCACTATAAACATGTAACTAACACTAGAACATAGAACATAATAGTTAGATTCCCTTGTCATTTAGAGTGTAAATGAACATAGTATGTCACGTTCAAAAGTGCAAAGAAACACACAAATGCCATTTGAAACCTAATACATGCAAAATAATAGGTAGTGGAAGTATGTGTTAGTGAAACAAGAAAAGAAATCCAAAACAACATAGATTTAAATGGGTCCAATGGCGAGAGGTGACCTTAGTGAGGAGATTTATCCTCACCTTTGTCAAAGAATAGATGGTATACATGCTCTCATGTCTCCTCCCACAACTCGCCATCATGGTCTACCTCCATTGTCTCAAAATATCAAGCATCACAAAGAAAGACGATGATATTTCCTACAACTAGAAAAGGAAGTAGAGAAAATGGGAAGAAGTCAATTGTAGTGAGAGGAAACTGGAAGAGCGGTAAACAACAAAGTGTAAAAATTGCAAAGAAACCCTGAAATAACCTGCAAAGTAAAAATGGAAGGTGGTCCATTCACGAGTAAATAATGGTGGCATTCTATATTTGAAGGGTTCTTTATCGAGCACATTTAAGCTCCTAACTGATGGAAGACTCCAGAATAGGTGAGCACAAAAGGAATGTTAAGTGTTTATATCTGCATAGAAGAAGGCATATTGAATGGAATTGCAATGAGAAATATAGTCCCATTAAGGGAAATTGAGGTGACTTGATGCATAGTAAATGTAGAAGCATGTTGTAGAATAAGGTGGCCACAAGAAGTATTGGCAATCAGGGTGGTGGATAGGGTGGTGTGTTGGCTACACACCAAGTGTCCACCATGAGTTGTACCCAAGGCCAACTGTCTACAATCACCTTGATGACCACACATGTCTCAGTCAACAATTCAAAGTGGTGAGTTTTTCCTATGTTGTGCCAATCATGTCTCGACACATGGCTAGGCATTTCCAAATGGGCTCTACTTTTAATTTTAGATTGCCAACTAGGTTAGCTGACGTGGCAAATTGAAAAGGTGGTTGTGGGGTCCACATAGACCCCAATGTTAGGGTGCACACATTTTGACTCATCTCCCCTACTATGCTCTTTGTGCAACCTTGTGTATACAATTAATATTCCCTCACAATGTATAATCCTTCATAGTTTTAAAGACTCTCTTCTATGGGAAGATAGACCTAGATGCTAAAATCATAGGGGTCCTGCCAATGTTTGTCTATACATCATATAAATTTAAACTAAGAGAAATATACTACTAATCATTCAATGATCTGAATTTTAAGATACGAAGAACTTTAAACTTCTGCCGAGTTGCTTACGCAATTTTCATGCAGAGTATTGATATTAGGATTTCTCGTTAGTGTATCGATAAATGGCAATAACTATTTATTAAACACATCACGCATATCTTTTCCGAAATGGTGGACATGAAAGAGTAATCAATGTTTGATTTGACTTCCTAACAAGCCAGTGTTCAGAGGAAAGATATTGTTTCGTTTTCTGTCTTACTCCAATTATAACTAGTGGCTGTCTCTGAACCAATATTGGTATCCATAATATGAGAGAAATCAGTAAATGAGAAAGTATCCTGACCGTCTCCCAGCAAATACTGGCAAATGCTGTGAATGTCCTTGCTTGCTTATTTCTTTTTTTCGATTTCCAAAAATAGATTGTTGAAGGGCTAATTTATAACCTTTTAAGAATCTAAAACAAAGCATTGGCCTTCCCTCCGGATTCAAACTTCCACTATGGTCAGACTGTAATTATTTACATTATCACTGGATGTCCAAATCGATTTTGAACGTGGCAAAGTAGCTTTCCTTTAATAGAATACGACATTTTAAAATATTTCAGGTACTCAACTTGCTCATTTTATATTCGTTTATTGCTTGGTCTTTGAGCAGCAAGTAGTGTGGATGATGAGGTCATCATGCACGGTTTGTTCCCTTTGCCTTCGTCAAATAGTTTCATCATCATCTGTATAGACAAATTTATTGAATAATGATAGCATACGCAACAATAAATATTCTGCTTTGAAAAGGAATTGGAGAGATTCAAAGTTTCACGCTTCAGAAAGCCATCCTCATGGCTTTTGATTTTACTTGATCTTAAACTATCCACCCGTGCAACGTCTCACAAGCATTCAGTCAAATAAAGCGAAAGAAATAACGAGTTTAAATTTTAAAATAGAGGCTCCAACGCAGGATCACCCTCTAACATTTGCAATTTTGTTTTGTTTGTTTGTTATTGATCAAAGATTTTACATTTTAATGAGCAGGCAAGAAGTTCAGAGAAAGATTTATGTTTAAAAAGAAATAAGAATGATAATATAGATAATTAAAAGTATTTTCTTTTGTTATAAAGGTTACATAAAACTATAATTATAAAAGTAATTTATTGATTATAAGATCAATGATAATAAATAAAAAATTGTAAAGTTTCCAACAAGAGATCATAATCTTGTGTCTTTTCAAAATAAATTAGATCAAAAGAACCTAGGAATTTATGGTGTCTTTGTATATCTTTAAGCGTCACTTGATGAGTTTCCTTTACCCCCACTTTGGGTAGGACTAACACCTAGGCTAGCTTGCGTCATTGTGCCCTCTTAACAGTTGTTTTGTGTGTTGTGTTAGCATTTTTCTTTTTATATCTCTTGATTGTATCTATATGTTTTCTCTGAGCTAGATGATATTGGAATGTAGCTAACAAATATCAATCATCCCATGCTACATTGATGAAAACCTTTATATGTCTTATCCAATACATAGGGGTGATTGAGGGTTCACAAGAAGCTCATCTCTCATTCTCTCTAACTCTTAGGCTAGAATACCTAAGAATCTATTATGGATTAATATTCACCACTTACTCATAGCCTTTGCACACACACACACACACACACGAAAGCATAATTAAATACACCAAATTCATAAATTGTGAGCTATTAAGAAATAAAATATAATAAGATCAAAAGCAATAACTCATGGGTAACTACCTTGGGGTCAACTAAAGTTCATGTAGTCTTAGCTTCCTCTACATCTAAGCCTCTTCTTGCAATGTTCCTCCTTCTCTCTTTCTTTCTCCTTTGTGGCCACTATCTACATCTACTAGGAGAACAAGGAAGTGGCCACAATCCTACCTAAACTAGATTTTAGGGCTTCCTTGGCCTTCTATACGAGTCTATTTTGATGCCCTTATTATTATTTGTTTCCCTCTTCTTTTTGACATGTATTATGTAGAGAATAATATTTATTTAATTCTACTCTATTTTAGCAGAATAAACTCTAATCTCTCTCTACCATCAACATAAATAACATTAATTGGGGATTATTATGTACACAACATAGTGCTATCTAAACTACCATGAAACCCTCCAAAGTGTGCATGCTAATATTTTTTCTCTCATTTCTCTATTCACGAGGTAGTCTGGAGTGCTTTATATACTCTCGCTCACATGTTTGCATGTTTCTATAACAATTTCTATGATACCATGTAAGAATTTCTTTGATTCTATGTAAGAATTTCCCTAAGGCAACAACCCAAGATCTAAATCCCAATGAATAGCATGAACAAGAGAGATAAGATGAATAAGAATAAAATATATTAGCATCAATATGGTCAAGCCAAAATGATAAATACAATGAAAAAATGTCTTCTTATATAGGCAAGGTAATAAGAGTATATGATAAGAACAAAATAACTTATCATCCATACATAGTGGAAGCACATGTCCACCAAATATGGATCATCCTCCATTGTGCAATGAAGTATGTGAAACAATTTAAGGATAAGTGATAAGTGCACTAAAAGAAGAGATGACGCATAAAGAGGAATATCATAACTCATATCTCAATCTAAAGTAGAATTTCTCCTAAACCATGTATAAAATAAAGGTGTAAACTATCAAGTATCTCTTGCACAAACTACTATACAATGCATTAACCTAAGTAAGCTCAAGTGAAGTGTAATTAACAATATTTAAAATTACATCAAAAACCCCTCTTAAGTGCATCTTAGGAGAATGTTGTTAACCTCACACTACTAGATGGAAATGCAAGATGTGTCCCAACTACTAGGCCGTGTTAGGTATCCATGTACAATATGTAGGAGAAAATACAATGCAATCTCTCATAATGCAGATAGAGGGAGAAAATCCAATGGGAAAAAATCCCCACCTCTCTAGAGAGAGAGAGAGAGAGAGAGAGAGAGAGAGAGAGAGAGACCTCCCTTTTAAGAGAGAATGGAGAAGTCAATTGACCCACCCTAAGGAAATTTTTTGCAGCCCCAAGAGAGCTTGTAGATGAAGGTACTTTCTCCCAGTTAAGGGTTTGGTAAAGATGTTTTCAATCTTTTCCATTGTAGGAAAATAACACAAATCAATGACCTTCCTTGTATCAACTCCCTAATATAGTGCATGTGGACATCAATGTGTTTGGTCCATTGATGATGGATCCAATTCTATTTGATTTGAATGGAACTCTAATTATGACAATGTAGAACTTTAGGCATGGGTATACTTTAAACAAACTCCTACAAGATATGTTGAAGCCAAATAGCCTTAGTAGTTGCATTCTTAACTGCTTTATACTCAACCACAATTTAAGGAAGAGCAATAACATGTTTCTTCTTAATCTACCAACAAATGAGGCCTGTACCAAGATGAAATTTGTAACCTAAAGTAGACTTATGATCATCAATATTTCTAACCCAATCTAAATCTATGAAGCCAACCAAGTCTAGTACAATGCCTGCTACATATTTTAAATCCCATAAGTATATGTACCTTGTATGTAGTGTATTATGTGTTTGTTTTCCTTCCAATGAAACTCATCTAGCTCTTGCATGAAGTGAGAAACCATACCAACTTCAAAGGATATATCAATATATGTATGTATGAAGTAGATGCAGCTTCTAATAAACTATCTGTATAATGTCGCATCAATAAGTGGTGTGGAACACTTGGCCTCAAGCTTGAAAGTTGTGAAAGAAAGGTATTTGGTGCAGGATTGTAATCAAACATGTAGAAGTGAGAAAGTAAGTTAAGAGGTTACTTGGGTTAAGAAAGTGTGATCCCTACTAAACACAATATGATCCCAATACCAAGGAAGTAGTGCAATAAGCCCAAGTCAGACATAGAAAATCCTACAAAGAATATTTGAGTCTACAAATGATGCATGAAGTACTTTCCATAATTATCAATTCATTCACATAGAGGACAAGTATCAAGTGTGAGTCATCATATCATAAAATGTAGACATTCATTTTTAAATGAAACCTGGTGAATCTTTCTAAGAAAAGAAAAAAATCCATCTTGGCATAACATTTCCTAAAAGCCTATTTGAGGCCATAGATTGTCTTCCTCAATCTAAAAACCAAAGAAGTATCATGTATGAATCCCTATGACTACTCCATATAAATATCCTAAATTAAGATCCCCATGTAGAAATTTACTCTTTACCTCCATCTGATGTACAACCCAACCACATGTTGTATCAATGACTAGAGTCAAATAAATAGAGTTCATCTTGGCTACACATGGAAAGGTCTAAGTATATTAAATTCCTAGAACCTAGGAGAAACCTTTTGGCACAAGCCTTGCCTTATACTTATCCACACTTTCATCCATTGTAAACTTGCTATGATAGATCAAATTATATAGAACCATATTTCTTCCCTTAGGAAGAGGAAATAAGTCCCATGTTTGACTCCTCATCAAATAATTATACTCTTCCTCCATGGACGAGTCACACTTGGGAACTCCTGAAGCTTCTTGAAATGGTTATGAATTGAAAGTTGTAGTAATGTATGAATGTAGAAAAGATTGATTTTGTGACTTTGACCTTTCAGTGTCTGGAGGATCCTCCATAAGTGCACATATTGAATCAAGAGTCCAGTGAATCCAACGAGGTCTAATTGAAGAATCATATGGAGTATTCTCAACTATAACTGGACCTGGCAAAGGTGCAATCCTATAATTCAGGGTTGACAGAGTTTCATCATTTGAATAGGTATGATCACTATGCTTATTATTTGAAGGAAGAGGATTATGAATATCGCATGTGTTGCAGGAACCATAAGTTTAAACCAACTCTTTATGAACCAACTCCAGTATAATTGATGCTCTCCAAGACTTCCCTTTTTCAAACTTCTCTTCTATATGCTTACCCATTAAACAACTTGAACATACACCCTCATAAAACTTGATTGTAGGTATACCTTTGACCATGTTCTTTGTGCTAAGATACTAAAGATCATGCTAGATGAGTGTCCAAAAACTCATTTCATAACCTACCTTATGAATTTTAATGTGTCACCAAGGTTGTGTAAGGAGACTTAGGCACAAAGTGGAAGAATGCATAAATCCTTTTACTATGATTTTATTTTCCTATTGTAACCAAATCGTCATCCTTAAGATTTATCACCACAACTGAGTCAAGAAGTAACTCAACTTTCTCTCCATGTCCATAATGAGTGATTGGTAAATTGAAATAATATTGGTACTTAAGCTAGGGACATAGATAACTATTAGGCTGAAAATGATGCAAGTGAACTAAGAGGGGGGTGAATCAGTTGTAAACACCTAAAAAATTTAATTTCACTTTAGCCACATAGATTTGAAAGAAACATTAATGTGAAATCCAACACATATAACACAAAATACCAAGATTTGTTCTTAAGGAAACTCGATTAAGGGAAAACCCTAGTGTGAGTGAAACCCACAAAATAAATATACTCTACTAAAAGTATTATCCAGTTAAGAGAAAATGGAGAACAAAGGATGCACTTGCAATCATAGGCTTACAACCCAATTTGCGAGCTTACTACCCAGAATATACTGCTCAGTCAGGTTCATTGATCTATCTCTAATTACAATACGGTGGACATATAGTCATTTACAACTGAAGTGACAAATAGGATCTCCTGTGCCAAAATAGTTCCAATGAAGTACAAATTATACCTTAAGTGGAAAATACAAATGCATACACTCTTTCAATTTTCTTCTCATAATTACAATATAATTTCTCATTTATACCTATTACAAAGAATAATCAACCACTAGGTCAGCTAAGACCTATTACAATAAAAGATATAAACATCATGGGTATGTGCAGGCTCACAGTATGCCAAAAAGTGGTGATGTGAAAAAGAAGTCCTAATTGATAGACTCTGCAAAAAACAACCATAACTTTCAAACAATATAACATTTTCAAAATTTTAAATATACATGACATTCTATGCTTCACCTAATACAATAATAATAAACAATTCTTTCAATTTGATGAAGTTTAGACTAAGTTAAGGTGGTCAGATATGAGAGTTTTTATATTTAGGAAAATTTGTAGTAGAAAAATAATAATTAATTATTTACTTGGAAAAATGGAAAAAAAATACAAAAATATATACATCACATCCAAACATGAATCTTCTACTTTTAACTACAATCTTATAAAAAAATATTATCATTTGATTTTGTTTAATGTGGTCAGACACACACCTACATGTTATCTTTCTAGTCCCAATTGATAGACTTATTGAAAAATAACTATAACTTTCAAACTATATAACATTTTTGAAATTGAAAACATTATATGCTTTTCCTACTACAAGAAAAAAATAAAAAAATTTCAATTTGATAAAGTTTAGACTAAGTTAACGCGGTCAGACTTGAGATTTTTTGTATTATGGAAAAGTTGTAATAGAAAAATTATAATTAATTATTTACTTGGAAAAAAATTACAAAAAAATATGTGCCATATTTGGACATGATTCTACCACTTATATCTAGAATATTGTAAAAAAAATTATCATTTGAATGTGTTTAATGTGGTCAAACAAAAACCTAGTTCTTATTTTTTTCCTGAAATTTTCATATGACTAAATTAAAATTTGAAATTTTCAACATATAGAATAATTTTTTTTCAAAAAGACCTAGTATCTTAGAAACTAAATTCAGTTTTATATAGATTCTCTTCTTACATATTTTTGATATAAAATTTATAACTTGTTCAATTTTTTATGTCAAGTTGCCTAAACCTAGTTTTCTGAATTTTCATTGCCACTAAAGGGCCTAGTTTGGCATACCATGATCCTGAACATACCCTTATGCTCAATCTCTAATGCAATCCAAATCAAGTCTGTCAAGACTTAGATATGACCCAAATCTTCAACAACGAGCACAATTATGTTTCACCATGAAAGCATTAAGAATCATAACATGTTACTCCATCAAGTCTGCTAGACCTAAATCAAGAAACACCAACACGCTACCAAAGAAGAAAATCCGATCACGTTAATCAATGTGGGAGAATAGAATGATTGTCACACAAGAAAAAAACACTAAGAAGCATCATGAATAACATCTAGAGCATTCACATCATCTTCAATATGAAATCCAGACTCATATTTATCTCTGATCATCGAGAACACTAAAATACTGAACTCTGTCATAATAAAACATAGCTTTCTATACTCTAAATCATGAACAACACTTTATATGATCACAATGATAAGGCACCATGTAACCACCATCTTCAAAACCTCTAAAATATCAATTCCAATACATACCAAACAAAATACTTATCCATTGTACACAAGAACACTATAATATCAACAACCAACAACTCAATCATACCTCACTCAAATTTTCATCAAAACTTTTGTGAGCCTCTGTAGAGCATATCCAAACACCTCTAAAAAACACCTTATGATCACAACTCAATATTTTCAACATATTAATTGATCAACTAAAATCCTCTTCACTCAACATACTGAACACCCTCTCAAAAACACCAATTAGTATGTTGACATCAATGATAAAATATCAATATCACCACACCCAAGCACCAAACTTTGACATTATCAACAAACTTCCAATAATATCCCACTTTGGTATTTGATTGCAACATTTTTAGTGAAAAATTGATCAATGCAAAAACAATTTACTATATCGATTTGATCACTCTAAAATTATAGTCACAATATATCCACTCAATCACTCTAAATATCCAAGTTCAATACAATCTGTCCTAGGTGTAGTTAACTCTATTTATCACACAATATCTCCCCCTTTTATAGCAATAGAAAATGATCAAAGACATCAAAAGAACTAAACTTACCTCAAAACACAAAAATATGAAAATTTCATTACCAAGCCATAATAGCCAAGAGACTTCTTCCCCTAAGGAGTAGTCCCCAAATTCATCAATCTAGTGAATGATATTCTAATAGTTTTTTTCTAGATTGATGCCATCCTCAACATCATTAGTTCTGATCAAGAGGGACTATGACCCAAAGCTTCTCCCTGTGATACTCAAATTTATCCTTTGGCAAAGGATTTGTAAAGATATTAGCAATCTGTTCCTTGGTAGACACAAACTCCAACATCACTTCATTTTCACTAACTTTATCCATCAATACATGATACTTAATAGAAATATGATGTCTTTGAGTGTAATACAAGATTGTTTGAGTTATTTATAGCACTAGACTTATCACAGTGAATAAAAATAGTTTCATCAATATTTGTCCTTATATCCTTAAATCTTTGCTTCATCCAAATAGATTATTTATAGTTTATTGTAGCAACAACATACTCATACTCAATAGTAAATTGGGAAATACAATCCTACATCTTACTAGTCCAAGAAAGTAGTATTTTTCCCAAAAATAATGCACCCCCACTAGAACTTTTTCTATCATTCATATTACCTTCCCAATCAGAATCAGTGTATGAACATAGAGTAAAGTCATCAACTTTTCCATACCATAATCTGTAGTAAACTATACCCTTCAAGTATTTGAAAATTCACTTGAAAAAAGCCATAGGAGATTCCTTTGGTTCAACTTTAAATCTTACAACAATTCTAATAGCATTCGATATGTCTAATCTAGAATGAGTTAGATATTACAATATACCAATCATAGATCTATATAATATCTGATTATCACAATGAGAATCACCATCCTTAGTATATTTATAACCGGTAATGATAGAACTTCCTACTAGTTTTAAATCTTCCATACAAACTTTCTTCAATAATTATATGACGTACTTAGATTGTGTAATAAAGATTCCTTTATCCACCTATATAATTCACAATCCAAGAAAGAATCTAATTTCACCTATCATAGACATGTCAATTTCTTTTTTCATTTCATTAGAAAGACCTCTACTCAACTCATCATTACCATTAAATATGATATCATCTACAAATACTTTAGCAATCAAGATATTATCATCAACTATTTTGAAATATAAGTTACTATCTACAGTACCCTTGCTAAAACCAATCTTTGTCAAATACCTATCCAATCTAGAATAAACCATATAGAGATTTCTTTAATGCATATAGAGATTTCTTCAATTTATAAACCATATATCCTTCCTTGGTTAGAGTAAAACCATTAGGTTACTCAATATAAACATCTTCCTCTAGTTCACCTTTTAAGAATGCAGACTTAACATCCATTTGATAGACCTTAAATTTTCTATAAGATGCATATGCAAGAAGTAATATAATAGCTTCAAGTTTAGCTACAGGAGAAAAATTCTATGTAAAATAAATACCTTCCATCTATGAATATCCTTTGCATACTAGTCTTTCTTTTTTCTAAATAACTTTTCCATCTTCATTCAGCTTGTTTCTAAATACCCATTTAGTACTTATCACATTTTTGTCGAAAGGTCTAGGAACAAGAATCCAAGTCCCATTCTTCTAAATTTGATCAAGTTCCTCTCTCATTGCTTTCATCCAAATCTCATCATTACATATTTCTTTAACATCTTTAGGCTCAAATTTAGATAGTAGACATGTTTCATCTCTAGCAATTTTTCCTCAATTTTGAAAACCTTTATTCTTACCACCAATAATGATATCTTCAGAATGATTAATCCTTACATACCATGGATTTTTCAGTTTAGGCTGCATGGCGTACCCTTTGGTGTGAATATTAAATTCATTTTCTTTAGGCTCTTTTTGCTCTTCTAGTCCATCCTAATTCTCATTTTGCACTTCCATAATCTGATTGTCTTCTTTAGTCATATCATACCTATAAGTTCCTTTTGATCTCTACAAATTCTCATCAACTCTAACATTTGTACTTTCAACATTCTTCTTCATCCTATAGTTATAATATTTATATGCTTTTCTCTTTAAATAGAATACCCAAGAAATATTCCTTCATCACTTCTAGGATCAAATTTTCCAATATCCTCATCTTCCTTAATATATAGCATTTACTTCCTAAAATTCTAAAATATTTCACTGTAGGAATATGACCATACCATAGCTCATAAGGAGTCTTAGTAGTTCCCTACTTAATATGTACTCAGTTTAGTGTATATATTGTGGTGCACACTACTTCTCTCCTTCAGACCTGTGGAACTTTTCCTTCAATTGTCATAGTCCTAGGTGTGTCTAGGATAGTCCTATTCCTTCACTTAGCAAAACCATTCTATTGTGGGGTTCACAGAGTAGAAGTATGTATCTTTATCCCATGTTCTTCAAAAAATGCATAAAACTTACCAAATGTAAATTCTCCACCTCTATCTGATCTTAGGCACTTCAATATTCTTCCAAATTTTGTTTCCACCATTGCCTTGAATATCTAAAATTTCAGAAAAATATTTTGATTTCTCTTTCAAAAATGTAACCCACATCATCCTTGAATAGTCATCAACAAATAGCATAAAATATCTATCACCATAATAATTTCTTGTCTTAGTAGGGACACATAGATCTATATGTACCAAATCTAAGAATCCATTTGGAGAATATGTCTTTATATTCTTAAAAGAAGATGTAGTCAACTTAGCCAATTGACATTCTTTTCACATATGGTTAGGCTTCATTAGTTTATGAAAATCTCTTACAACATGAATAGTGCTAACTTTCACCATATTATCAAAGTTCACAAGACAAAATCTTCTACACCATAACCAACTATCATCAATCTTAGAAATAAAATATTTGTTTTGAACAGTTCTTAAATGGAAGAGATTATTACCAATTTTTGTACCAGATGCAATAATATTTCTTGTACTTCCAATGGTCTTGCAGATTTCATATATGAATTCCAATTTGTAACCTTTATCCAATAGATATCCAACACTCAACAAATTATGACTTAAACCTTCAACATACAAGACATCATCGATATTGTTTTTACCATCAATAGTAATATATCATTTTGCTTTAGTCAAACAAGGAGAATTATTACCGAATCTAACAATACCATCATCATAGTCCTCAAGATTCACAAACTTATCCTTATCACTAGTCATATGATGTGAGATTCCATTATCAATTACCCATCTGTCTCTTTTAACAACTCATGAAATAAATGTTTTTAATTTATTAGGATTATCTTCTTTAATAGAAATAAATACAATTTCTTCCTCACTAGAGACATGGGTGGCTACAAGAAGTTGAGTCCCACTTTTGGCCAAAAAGTGGAAGTGTTTTCTCTATTTTTCAAAATTTATGTCAATTGATGTCGAAATTTGAGGCACTTAAAGATTGAATCTTGGAAAAATTCATTAATATAGAATTTAGTGCTCAGAGTCTAGTTTTCAAATATGTAATTTATTTCAATACCCACATGGTATAAATTAAATTTTAGTATGCAAGTTTAAAAATACTTTTTCAAAATGCATGTTTCAGGACCACACCTTACACCTGTATGACCACCCTTTTTTGAAGTAAATGAATGTATTTTTGTGAATCCTTTTGTGAAAAGGTACCTAACACACCAAACATTGATGAGAATATTTTATCTTTTTTTTTAATTTAATATATTTTTTATTAATTTTTAATTGACTATAAAGTACATTTTCAAAACCTCTCATGTACGGCCAGCATAATTTGATGATAACTTCACTTGTTTCAAATTTTATTTATTTGGAAGGAAATTCTATGTAGATTAATGTCATATAACTCATTTTTCAAAAAAAGTAAAATTAAAAAAGTTATTAAAGTTTTAGATAACTTGACTATTTCAAGTTTAGGTACCACGTTGGCTTAATAAATATTGTAAAAATATTAAAATTTATCATATCACTATAAAATTTATATTTTTATAATTTTCACAATAAGAGCTAAAATGGGTTTTCGTTTTATCAAAAAATTCATTCGGGAAGGTGTCAAAAAACTTTATGGCAAGGCAAAAATTTTATACTGAAATGCCTTGGCCATATTTTTGTAGGACGTGGTCCCACCAAGCCTATCCCAAACCAAAAACCAAACCAGTGGGTATAGTTCCCTCTCTTAGTTTTACATAACGGGTGCCCATTTTGTGAAATTACAAAATGGGTGACCATTTCATTTAAATATCGGGCACCCGTTTCATTTAAATAATAGGTGGCCATTTCATAAAGAGTCGTTGCAATGAAAAATAGGACTGTGGGCCTAATCTCAATGATTGACAAATTTTCAATCATCTTTTTTACGATCTGTACGAGGCAAACAAAATATTTGCATCAACGTTCTCTTCCTTTGTCTTGTTTTGGATTTGACATTCAAAAAGAATTGTTTGAACTCAAATCTTGGTGCAAAAATGGGATCAAACCAATGCATAAAGAGGCTAAGGAAGGTTCTGACAGCTAGGGAGGTTGCAGCAAATAAAGAGGAGGCAAAATGACAATGGGAAAGAAGTGAAAGACTTCATTTATTGAATAATGTTACAACATCGAGTTCAACAATTATTTCAGAAGAGAAGGACAATGAAGACACCATAATGGATTCAGAGGTTGAAGAAAAATATTCACAAGCATCTTCTAATCCAGTATTGGATATAGGTATGTCTTCACATCCAAGTGTAACTTATTCTAATAGTGAAGTTCACGAATTGCTAGTAGCAGGTTACAATTTAAATTTTATTCCTGACAATAGATTAACAAATTTAATTGCACATGAGATTCCAAAAATTAGTAATGTTAATCATAGTGATAAAGTAACTAAAATTCAAACCCCGAATGAAACTAAAAATTAAACAACAATTGAAATAGAAATCAACAATGTGGATGTAGACATAGAAAGACTGATTGAGAAAGAAAATTATTTAAAAGGTAATGAAATAAATGAACAGTTTGAAATAAAATTTGATGTTCTAGACAATTTGTTGGAATTAGGAGAGATAGGTACTAAGAGGGGAGGGGTGAATCAGTGCCTCCAAAAACTTTACTTGTAAAACCTTTCAGATCTATAACTATATACTGTGATAACCGATCAAAATAACTTGAATCTAATCGCATAAATCAATCATCTAGTTAACTTAAGAAAGTAAACAACATGAAATCAATATGACAACCACATAACACAAGTATTTTGGTAATGTAGAAACCCTTGTAAGAAGGTAAAAACTACGATGGGGATGACACCCACAAATTCTTCACTATTGCCGATAGAAAAGGTTTGCCTGTTAAGGCTACAAGTTTTGATCACTTCTATTGATCTTACCCTATTAGGAGTCACATATTAGATCAACTAGATCTACCTAGTTATAGGATTTAGAAAACACTAATGAAGTGTGTACTCAGTTAAGAGATTTACATAAGAATGTTAAGTCTACTCTGTTAAGAGATTTTATCAAAAACTCTACTACAATTGTCAGAAAGTAATAGGTAATTACCTGCTAGTTGACAACTCAATTGTCTAAAATAGATCAATAAATGCTCATAAAATATCACCTTGACTATGATGATTCACTACTCTGTTATGCTCGGTAGCCTTCTCTGATTTTGCTCAATCCGATATCCTTTGTACTTTGTTTTGCTATGTAAACTGATTGACTTGAAGTTAGGCAATGGCTTCAAGTGCTCTGTGATTCATATATATCAGTTCAGCAACCTCATTAAATGGTGTGAACATACAAAATATATAGTGTTCTATTTTTGCCGCTTTAGCAAAAATTAGGTTACAAAAATAATCATAACCCTAAGATCTATGGTGCAAAATTAACCTAGATCAACTATTACAATAAGATAAACATTACATTTAATGAGTATCTTTTACAATAAATGCTCCTTGATCTTGGTAAACCATTTTACAATCTGTTGTAACCATTTGCATAGAAGAATGTGCCATTTCAGATTACTATGCCATTTTCTGTGATCATTAGTAAACACTGTATAATCTACTTGGTGTATACTACAATGCTCAGTGTTTACTGTCCATCGGTGTTAGTGTTGCTGGTGCTCGGTAAACTATGTGATGCTCAGTGTAAAGGCTTTACTGACTGCTCTATCTTACTTCTAGTTACTAACCAGCTCAATATAAGTAACCGACCGACCTGTTTACTATCCTTTGATACTAATGACAACCTTAAATGCTCAATAGAGATTAACATTTTCCCCCTTTGGCATTAGTATCAAAACTTTGAATGTATATAGACAAAATGTTTCTATATATTCCTTATATCTCCACCATATACATATCCACAACAAAAATGTTTCTAAGTACAAAGTACTCACCCTTGGTGCATGCTCCCGGTAATATATACATATCAAAGTATACTTATTTGGCATATACATGTTTTCCCCCTTTTTGATAATAATGCCAAATACAAAAAAATAGAATGTATACTTACATCTTACCAAAAATGTTTGGATGGGTTTTCTTTGCAGACTCCAAGAGGTTGTCCCACTCCTCTTTCAAGTTGGTAAGAGCAATATGCTCAAGATCAACTTGTGCATGCATGTCAAAGATATTATCTAACACTGAAATCTCTGGTGTTGCTACAAGTTGTTCATCTTTGACAATATGTGCTTCAAAAAAATTTAGGTATGGAGTGAGTTCCATTTGTAACTCTGTAACCTGAACAATGATGTGCTCTTCTTGTTTCCTTAGATCTGCTATCAACTGCCAAAGTTCCTAAACTCGGTGAATATGCTTTAAGAAGGCATTCAGCTCGGTTATAGCTACTTGTGTACTTAGCTTTATTTGTGCTTCTAAACCTTTTATCTTTTCATTGACTTCTATAGTGAAGGTGTCTGAAGTACAAAGCTTGATCAAAATTTGACAGATTATCTGGGTGATAGATTTTACCTCGGTAATGACCTCAGATAATTTTAACTTTTTCAGTGCCACTTCTATGCTAATCCTTTTTGCCAATTTGTCCTGAATCTTTGATTCTTCCCTTTCTTCTATTCTTTTGTCTGCATCTATATCAGGGGCATTGGTTTTGTTGGTGAGTGTAGCAAGTTGATCTATGATTGGAGTATTCTCATCAATATTTGTCTCTGGTACTATCTATTGCAGAATATCCCTCACATCATGTAACACTTCTTTTCATTTGTGTTCTTGCCTTAACTTTTCTTGTGCCACTTTCCTTGAACATAGTTCCCCATATCTACTTAGTTCCTCGGGGCTTAGGGTTCTTAGGTCACATTCTGGTATAATTATGACTTCATCAATGGTGACCAGCCCTTTTGCTTTCTTCTTCTTCTTCTTCTATGCAAGAGGTGACTTCTTCTCACTAATAACAATAGCTTTTTCTCCACTCTTCAAAGTATCTTTCCCAATTGACACTATATCTTCCTTCTTCTGCTCCTTGGTAGATGGTGTGGGAGTCTTGGTTGTAGTCTCAGGTGGGTTCACCTTGGTTGACTTTATTTCTTCTGGTTCCTTTGTTTCTATAGACTGTGCCTCTATTTTGGTAGGCTCATTTGTATCTGTAGGTTTCTCAGGTGCTTGTATCTTAGTTGTATCTTTATTTTGCTCAGGATGAGAAGCATTGGGTTGTACTTGTGAAAGTATCTCAACTGCCTCTCCAAGTACAGGAAGTTCACCCGATAGAGATGTGAACACACTATCAGTGTCTAGTGCTTCATCTTTGTTTGGTGCAATTCTCACATCTTCATCATCCTCATCATCAGGATCACCATTAGTGATGTCCTTAATGAGTGCATCGTCATCAGTTTTCTTCTACAAGTGGATCTTTACTTGATCTGGTGCATCCTGTGAAATTCTTATTTCATCCTTTTATTCGGTGATATCAATTACCATGGTAACTGATATACTAGTGTCCTCTATTTTCTTTCCTTTGTTATCATCGATGAAAATACCTTTACCTTTTGAACTCTGTCTCTTCTTAGATAGTTTTAGGAATGCTTCCCATTCAGCTTTCTCTTCTGCTTTCAAAATTGATGTCCACAAAGAAACACATGTGACATCCATATCACCCACATTCTCATCCATTATCTACATAGCTCTATTCTTGACTAGAAATTTAGCCTGATACTTTGTCATGTATTCACTTACAATAGCATAGCTAAAGTGTGAGGCTGGACAACTTAACGAACTTTCTCTTTTCCTTTTCTCTGTATCTAGTGCAATAGCCCATCTCTCATTTATTTTTTCATCAAGTTCCTTTGGTAATTGACATGTGAATTCCATTAGTACTCTCTTGAATTTAATCATCATCTGGATGATAGCATGTTCTAGCTTTGTCTTGTCCTCAATTGACATTTTGTCAAATTTTTCTATGCCTACATCTGCAAGATTTCCATTTTCAATTATATCTTCAATTATTTCTTCTATTGTACTTTCCCTATTACGAACTAACTTGAAATGATTAGGATCATTTTTAGTTTTTTTGTCCTCTATATCTTCTTTATTTCTTATGTATTTCCTCTTTTTCTTCAATGGCTCAGCTACTTTCTTGTTCTTTCACTTTATGTATTTCTTCGTCGGTGTAGCTGCCCTTCTTTTTACTACTTTTACTGCTTCTTCTTTCTTAGTAGATTGTGCTATAGTTGACGAACATGTCTTCATTCCTTCAGGTTCTGGTAACTACATTTCTTGTTCAACATTGGTGGGAGGAACTGGTGTGTGATCCTTTTCTTTGTCTGACTTAGTTTCCTCACTATCATAGGGCTTGTCAGCTAACTCTAACTAACCTTCAGTTGTTTCTTTAACCTGTGACTCCACAGATGAGGTGGGTGCATTCCCATATTTTGCTGTGAGATCTTTTCTCATTTTCTTCCCCCTTCTAGACATTTTTCTGATCTCTATGTCTGTAGTGATTCGTGACTTAGCTTCCTCATATACGCCAAACCTACTGGCAGTGATGTCTATCGATAATGCCAACAATGCATTAATAGATATCAAAGTGAAATCATAGTTCATTTCATATCCCATTGGTGCCAGCCATTTTGTTCTTAGTTCTACTGCCTTTATCATTGAGTAGTCTGTGTTGACTACAAAACCTATGTCATCTTCAAATTTACTTACTAATTCCCTTGGAATTCTACTCCTTTGATGCATTTTTGTCTGAAATTCTTTGAAATATGCATTAAATTCCTTATTCAGATTATTTCCTAGACTCTTCATCATTTCACCAATTTGTGCAGTTATCTGTTTGTCTGATTGCCAGTTTACCTTACCAATACCAGGTACATATTTTTGTAGATAGCAAAATGTACAGACAAGGAGTGATCTGTACATACATGTGTTAGAATTCTTTGATCTTATTGTATTCATATTCTCTTGCAGTTGGTGCAATAGCATTTCGGCAAGATCTACCTAGTGATCTTTCTTCACAATTTTATATGCCATGTCCACAGCACTACAAGGTACACTATTTAGTCTGCTAGATTGAAATATCTTCTACTCAATGACATGAGCTACGAATTTTACCACTGGGTCTTTGATGGTTGATATTTTCAGTGCCCTACCATCCCATTGAGCTCTAGTGTTCTTTTCAATGTCGGGACGAGATGAACTTTGAAAGGCTTTTTCTTTATTGGTTGTAAGGTACCCAGTAACCCTACTGATAATCTTCTTTGTAACCTCAACAGGTTTGTCTAGCTAGAATTTCCCATCATGAAACCTGCTCAATAAAATTCTTATCCAATCATTATTGAATGTTTGCGGGAAGTGTGTAAAATGTGATAACCCTGACTCCTCGATCTTCTTATAATCAGATTTTATCTTTCCATCTGGTCCACAAACTTGTTGATAAGTAGCAATGGTCTCAAAATCACCTACTTCTCTAATTTTGTAGTGAATATAGGCCCTAACTTCTTCTGCTAACAAAACCCTATTTGGAATACTTAAAATGCACCCATATCATCCATTTGTGTTGTGACCTTGGGATGCAGTTTGAATTTGGCCTTGGAAAAATTTTCCCTAATAATTAATTCTACTTCCTCTTCAATGTTTTGTGATTTTCTTGCAGTCGATGTTGATGCCATAAATTATTTCTTAGGGTTTGGGCAAGCAATAGATAACCAATGTTCGATAGGCAGATGAATTTACTCGATATCGTCAAAGAATTATTGTCGGTTTGATCTACAGTACCTTTAAATCTTTTCTGGAAAATCTTTAGCTCAAACTCCTCTCTATAAAATCTCTATTCTTCAAAATCGCAATGTAACAATGAACTCTTTTTCTGCATATTTATAGATTTTTTTGATATTCCTGCTCAAACTTTGGTGCATTAAATGCGTGACCTAACTTTTGATATGAAATAGATGTCAACTCGGTAATGTATACAATTTTCTTTCCTCGATTAATATAGAATTTCTTCATTAGTTTGCACTATTTTCAATTAACCTTGTATAGTGATCACCGATGGGTAATCAACTCTTGTTTCTTTTTTTACTGACTATGTGACATTTGCAAACTCACAACACATGAACCACACTGCATCTTTATTCATGTAGATTTGGTATTTGTACATCATATATAATGAACTATATGTAAAATATGACCATTTAAAATGTAAGTTCCATACGTACCTTTGTCATCTTAAGTGGAGGTACTGATGTCACCCAATCCAGTGGACGAGGTTTCACCGATAGTGTTACTTGACTCAGCATTCTCATTAGATGCTTTCTTCCACATTGTGTTCCTTAACTTCATAATTTCTACAATGTTATATCCACTCTCAAATATATGGTTTTCATCAGGTGCTCAATCTCTACAGTTCTTTCTTATATGACCGACCTTGTGACAGTGCATACATGCCATTACTGCATTTGTCTAGTTTCTTGATTGTCCAATCCAAGTCTTTCTATAACAGTTTGCTGCAATATGTCCATACCGACCACATACAGTACAATTAGTCCATGTATTATAATCCCAAACATACAAGTTACCTTGTCTCTTCAGTTGATATGGCTTTCATTGTAGTTTCTCTTTAGGTGTCCAAACTTGTTTCATTTTTGCCTTACAATCCCTTGCAGTGTGACCATGCTTATTACAAGTATAGCATATTTTCTCTTCAGTAGTATTATTAGCAATGTGATTCTTCTTAGCTCTACATTCATAAGCTGGATGTCCAAACTTACCACAGTAATAACAATATCCATTGAATTTAGGAATGACAAGAGGTTTACCTTGTGCTTTGCTTCTACACACATTAGATGTATGTCCTAGTTTTCCACAGTGATAACATGTCAACACTTTAGGTTTCTGACTTTGATTATTGTTGACTTTTTCAGCTTGTTGTGATCATCCTCCTTCACCGGTGTAACCTATACTATCTTTTCTTTCGAATCTTTTCTGATTAGTCAAGAAATCATCAATCTTTTTAGAACTGTCCTCAGCTATCTTCTTCATTTCATTGTGTTTCTTTTGTATCTTTATTTCATTTCTCAATTTTTCATTATCTTCTCTGAGTATTGCAACATCTTCAAGTCTTCTTGATAATTCTCCATTTACTCAATTCATTTCTTGATTAACTATTGTCATCTGATTTGATACTTGGAAGTGACGATCAGTGAGTCTCTGTATTTCACTTTCTTTTGCTTGAAGTTGTTCAGTCATCAGTCTTCGGTCTTCAATACTAGATTCTGATCTTGTTTAGCTTGTCTAGCATTGTTCATGATTTCCACCATTCTCACCATTTGAGATTCATGACTGATTTGAAGTGCTTTCACTTGCTTAGATAGATGTTGATTCTTTTCAGATAAATCATAGATTATTCTTTTGGATCCATCAGAGATGCTTCCAGAGCTTGATCCAATATGATCAAATATTTCATCAATAGGTTCTTCATGATAACTGATTTCATTCATCTGAATTGCAAGGTTCTTCCTTTCAACTAGTAATTTCTTCAGTTCTTCCTTGGCCTATTTATAATGTTCCACAAACATCTGTATTTGTATCTTCTGATTCTCAATAGTTTTGTCAAGTTTGTATCTCTCCATGACTTAGATCTTTACCCTTCAGTGGTTAGAATGTTCAACAAGAGAACTGAGCTTTGATACCAATTGTTGGAATTAGGAGAGATAGGTACTGAGAGGGGAGGGGTGAATCAGTGCCTCCAAAAACTTTACTTGTAAAACCTTTCAGATCTATAAATGTATACTATGATAACCAATCAAAATAACTTGAATCTAATTGCATAAATCAATCATCTAGTTAACTTAAGAGAGTAAACAACATGAAATCAATCTGACAATCACATAACACAAGTATTTTGGTAATGCAGAAACCCTTGTAAGAAGGTAAAAATTGTGGTGGGGATGACACCCACAAATTCTTCACTACTACAAATAGAAAAGGTTTGCCTATTAAGGCTACAAGTTTTGATCACTTCTATTGATATTACCCTGTTAGGAGTAACATATTAGATCAGCTAGATCTACCTTGTTATAGGATTTAGACAACACTAATGAAGTGTGTACTTGGTTAAGAGATTTACATAAGACTGTTAAGTCTACTCTGTTAAGAGATTTTATGAAAAACTCTACTACAATTGTCAGAAAGTAATAGGCAATTATCTGCTAGTTGAAAACTCAATTATCTAAAATAGATCAATAAATTCTCATAAAATATCACCTCGACTGTGATGATTCACTACTCTATTCTTCTCGGTAGCCTTCTCTGATTCTGCTCAATCTGATATCATCTGTACTTTGTTCTGCTCTGTAAACTAATTGACTTGAAGTTAGGAAATGACTTCAAGTGCTCCGTGATTCATATATATCAGTTCACAAACCTCATAAAATGGTGTGAACATACAAAATATATAGTGTTCTATTTTTTCCACTTTAGCAAATATTAGGTTACAAAAATAATCATAACCCTAAGAGCTACGGTGCAAAATTAACCTAGATCAACTATTACAATAAGATAAACAATACATTTAATGAGTATCTTTTACAATAAATGCTCCTTGATCTTGGTAAACTATTTTACGATCTATTGTAACCATTTGCATAGAAGAATGTGTCATTTTAGATTACTATTTCATTTTCTATGATCATCGGTAAACATTGTATAATCTGCTCAGTGTATACTACGATGCTCAGTGTTTACTGTCTGTCGGTGTCGAAGTTGCTGGTGCTCGGTGTAAAGGCTTTATCGACTGCTCTATCTTACTTCCGGTTACCGACCAACTCAATATAAGTAACTGACCGACCTATTTACTATCCTTTGATACTAATGACAACCTTAAATGCTTAATAGAGATTAACACAATCTAAGTGGTTTGGTTTCATGGAGATAGATTAGGACACATGCAAGAAGATTGTTTAGATAGCTTTTTTATAATAGGAAATTTGGATTTCAATGTCAATTAATGTTATAATTAATTAAAATTTCTAAAATGTGAAAAGTGATGAAGGGTTTAGGCATTTATGTGAAATCTAAGAAGAAGGGGGAGTGTCTAAAACAAATTGTATCAACTATTGCTAGTGCCTTTGACACAATTGGAAAGAAAATTCATTCTAAAGATAGTAATGTGGTACGATGAGAAATAACAACAACTTTAGTAAAAAAACTACTATTGATAAAAGAATGATTTCAAACATAAGTGGATATCTTAATATTCATCGTAAAAATTTAACAATAATTGTAGAGAGAAGAGTTAACTTTGAAAGTGATTCGGCAAACCATTTATGCACCTTCAGTAGTAGACTCCCAAGGTCTAACATGAAACTTATTGGTGAAGTTAAAACTTTGATTGCAAAATTTAGGCATGATAATACAAGAGTATCCCCTAATGCCAGAGATGTTCTTAAATTAAGAGCTAGTTCAAAAGTTCATGACCCACATCCAATAAAACCTTTTAGATATGACTCAAACAAAATTGTATAATATATTTTTGGATGATAAGGTGTTAACTATTTGTATTAGTCAAAGATCTTTTGAAAAATGTAAACCATGGTATGTAAGGATTAACAAAGAAAGAATCACCTATTATTGCAAAACTCATGTTCAATTTCATTATCATAATGATGTTTTTTGATCTATATGTTCTACTATGCATACTAATGAAATATTGTAGGAATGTGGTATAAATATACCACCTCAAATTGTAAAGGAGTTTATATCAAATTTATTTTGTAACCCACCTAATGAGAAATTTTATCTTTTGAATGCATGTGGCAATCTTACATTATTAGATGAATATTTGCATGAAAATATTTCATTTGATTTTGGACAACAATTAGTTGATGTACAAAGATTTAAAACTATTGAGTATCCATTGAAGGATGGAAAAGTTGGAAAATGGTGTGACCTAATAACTAAAAAACTTAGTGTTAATGCTTTTATGAATGAAGTCAAGAATATGGTCATACCTAAATATGTGAAATACTCTCAAAATTCTAGATGGCTTGATGGACAATTTCACATATGAAAGAATACATTTCCAATTAGTAGTATACTTCCAATCATTGACTTTGCATAGAACTACATGCTTGCACCACAAGATGAGATCCAATTACAATATTATAATTCAGTGCAAGTAATAATTTTTGTTCATATTGTCTATAGCCATGGACCTTATAGTACAGAAGAGGATAGAAAAATATTCAGAGAGTACCATTTTTATATGAGTGATGGGTATGTGCAAGATCATGAGGGGCCAAAAAGTGGCGATGTGAAAAATATTCACTTTTCACTTGTCCAAAAGCGCATGAAAGCGCTTGTTGACTTTTTAGTAGGCCTAGGTGTCAGTACACCTGGGCAAACCTAACACCAAAGCATGAGCTTAATCGGGTACCCGATTTTTCTGAGTATGAAAAAATGGCAAGATTATATGAAAAATTTAAACTTTTCAAAATCACGAAAATCGGGTACCCGATTTTCCCAAGTATGAAAAAATGGCGAGAGGGTGGCAGTATATGAAAAAATTGAACTTTTGTATATAATGTTTAAATATGTATTATATATATAATTATATATTAATTTATATATTTTATATTATTATATATTAATATATAATTATATCTATAATTATATATTAATTTATATATTTTATATTATAGATATATATTAATATAAAGGGGTTACCGAGACTTCCTAAGGGTCCTAGTATGCCTTATCACATGTTAGGACCCCTAGGAAGTCCCCACGGCCCTTTTTGACACATTGGAATGCTGGAGTGTGTCAGAAGGGGTCCCTTCCAACACACTCGAGCATTCCAATATGTCAAAAGGGGCCGTGGGGACTTCCTAGGGGTCCTAACGTGTGATAAGGCATACTAGGACCACTAGAAAGTCCCCATGACCCCTTTTCACACATGTGAACCCTCCAATGTGTCTAAAGGGGTCCTAGGAAGTCCCCATGACCCCTTCAGATACACTGGAGGGTTCACATGTGTCAAAAGGGGTCATGGGGTCTTTTTAGTGGTCCTAGTATGCCTCACCATGCGTTAGGACCCATAGGAAGTCCCCATGACCCCTTTTGATACATTGGAATGCTTGAGTGTGTCAATAGGGGTCATGGGGACTTCCTAGGGATCCTAACTTGTGATAATGCATACTAGTACCCCTAGGAAGTCCACATGACCCCTTTTGAAACATTTGAATGCTCAAGTCTATTTGAAGGGGTCGTAGGAACCCTTAGGACACACTTGAGCATTTCAATGTGTCAATAGGGGTCATGAGGACTTCCTAGGGGTCCTAACATGTGATAATGCATACTAGGACCCCTAGGAAGTCCCCATGACCCCTTTTGACACATGAGAACACTCAAGTGTGTCATAAGGGGTCATAAGACCCTTTGGGACACATCTGAGTGTTGAAATGTGTCAAAAGGGGTCATGGGGACTTCGTACGGGTCCTAGTGCACCTTATCACACGTTAGGACCCCTAGGAAGTCCCCATGACTCCTTTTCACACATTAGAACCTAAAGTGTGTCCCAAGGGATCGTAGGACCCCTTTGGAAACACTTGAAAGTTCATATATGTCAAAATGGTTCATGGGAACTTCCTAATAGTCCTAGTATGCCTTGTCATGCATTAGGGCCCCTAGGAAGTCCCCATGACTCCTTTTGAAACATTTGAACACACAACTATGTCTAAAGGGGTCATAGGACCCCTTAGGACACACTTGAGCATTCAAATGTGTCAATAGGGGTCATGGAGACTTCTTAGGGATCCTAACGTGTGATAAGGCATACTAGTACCCACAGAAAGTCCCATGACCCCTTTTGAAAGATTTGAATTCTCAAGTGTGTCTGAAGGGGTCGTAGGACCCCTTAGGACACACTTGAGCATTCCAATGTGTCAATAGGGGTCATGGGGACTTCCTAAGGGTCTTAACATGTGATAAGGCATACTAGGACTCCTAAAAAGTCCCCATGTCCCCTTTTGACACATGAGAATGCTCAAGTGTGTCATAAGGGGTCATACGAGCCCTTGAGACATATTTGAGTGTTGAAATGTGTCAAAAGGGGCCATGGGGCCTTCGTACGGGTCTTAGTATGCCTTATCACATGCTAGGACTCCTAGGAAGTCCTCATGACTCCTTTTGACACATTAGAACCCTCAAGTATGTCCTAAGGGGTCATAGGACCCCTTCAGACACACTTGAGGGTTCAAATATGTCAAAATAGTTCATGGGGACTTGCTAGGGGTCCTAGCATGCCTTATCATGTGTTAGGACACCTAGGAAGTCCCCATAACCCCTTTTGAAAAATTTGAATGCACAACTATGTCTGAAGGTGTTGTAAGACCCCTTAGGACACACTTGAGCATTCCAATGTGTCAATAAGGGTCACGGGGACTTCCTAAGGGTCCTAACATGTGATAATGCATACTAGTAACCCTAGGAAGTCCTCATGACCCCTTTTGAAATATTTGAATGCTCAAATGTGTTTGAAGGGGTCGTAGGACCCCTTAGGAAACACTTGATCATTCCAATGTGTCAATAGGGGTCATGGAGACTTCTTAGGGGTCGTAACACGTGATAAGGTGTACTACGAGCCCTAGGAAGTCCCCATGACCCCTTTTCACACATGAGAACACCCAAGTGTGCCATAAGGGGTCATACCACCCCTTGGGACACACTTGAGTGTTGAAATGTGTCAAAAGGGGTCATGGGGACTTCCTAGGGGTCGTAGTATGCCTTATCATGTGTTAGGACCCCTTGGAAGTCTCCATGACCCCTATTGACACATTGGAATGCTCAAGTGTTTCATGTGCCAAAAGGGGTTGTCTGCACTTCCAAGGAGTCCTAGTACACCTTATCACACGTTAGGACCCCTAGGGAGTCCCCATGACCCCTTTTGACACATTGGAATGCTCAAGTGTGTCTTAAGGGGTCGTAGGACCCCTAAAGACACACTTGAGCATTCCAATGTGTCTTAAGTGGTCATGGGGAATCTCTAGGGGTCCTAAGGTGTGATAAGGCATACTAGGACCCCTAGGGAGTCCCCATGAGCCCTTTTGACACCTTGGAACACTCAAGTGTGTCTTAAGGGGTCCTATGACCCCTTAAGATGCACTTGAGCATTCCAATGTGTCTTAAGGGGTCATGGAGAATCTCTAGGGGTCCTAAGGTGTGATAAGGCATACTAGGACCCCTAGGGAGTCCCCATGAGCCCTTTTGACACATTGGAATGCTCAAGTGTGTCTTAAGGGGTCGTAGGACCCCTTAAGACACACTTGAGCATTCCAATGTGTCAAAAGGGCTCATGGGGACTCCCTAGGGGTCCTAAGATGTGATAAGACGTACTATGACCCCTAGGGAGTCCTCATGACCCATTAAAAGACATTGGAACACTTTAGTATTCTAATGTGTCTTAAGGGGTCATGGGGACTCCCTAGGGGTCCTAACGCATTATAAGGCATACTAGGACCCCTAAGGAGTCCCCATGACCTCTTTTGACACAATCGAACACTTAAGTGTGTCTTAAGGGGTCCTAATACCCCTTAAGACACACTTGAGCATTCCAATGTGTCAAAAGGGGTCATGGGGACTCCCTAGAGGTCCTAAGGCATACTAGGACGCCTAGGGAGTCCCCATGACCCCTTAAGACACATTGGAATGCTCAAGTGTGTCTTAAGGTGTCTTTTGACCTCTTAAAACACACTTGAGAATTCCAATGTGTCTTAAGGGGTCATGGGGACTCTATAGAAGTCCTAACGCATGATAAGGCTTACTAGGACCTCTAGGGAGTCCCCATGACCCCTTTTGACACATTGAAATGCTCAAGTGTGTCTTAAGGGGTCCTATAACCCCTTAAGACACACTTGAGCATTCCAATGTGTCTTAAGAGGTCATAAGGACTCTCTAGGGGTCCTAACATGTCATAAGGCATACTAGGACCCCTAGGGAGTCCCCATGACCCCTTAAGACACATTGGAATGCTCAAGTGTGTCTTAAGGGGTCGTACAACCCCTTAAGACACACTTGAGCATTCCAATGTGTCTTAAGGGTTCATGGAGACTCTCTAGGGGTCCTAACGTATGATAAAGCATTCTAGAGGACCCCTAGTGAGTCCCCATGACCCCTTTTGACACATTGGAATGCTGAAGTGTGTCTTAAGGGGTACTAATACCCCTTAAGACACACTTGAGCATTCCAATGTTTCAAAAGGGCTCATGAGCATTTCCTAGGGGTCCTAACATATGATAAGACATACTAGGACCCCTTATGACACACTTGAGAGTTCTAATATGTCAAAAGGGGTTATGGGGACTTCCTTGGGGTCCTAAAATTCCTTATCACACATTAGGACCCCTAGAGAGTCTCCATGACCCCTTAAGATACATTGGAATGCTCAAGTGTGTCTTAAGGGGTCGTAGAACCCCTTAATACACACTTGAGTATTCCAATGTGTCTTAAGGGGTCATGGGGACTCCCTAGGGGTCCTAACGCATAATAAGGCATACTAGGACCCTAGGGAGTCCCCATGACCTCTTTCAACACATTGGAACAATTAAGTGTGTCTTAAGGGGTCCTAATACCTCTTAAGACACACTTGAGCTTTCCAATGTGTCAAAAGGGGTCATGGGGACTCCCTAGGGGTCGTAACACGTACTAGGACCCTAGGGAGTCCCCATGACCCCTTAAGACACATTGGAACGCTCAAGTGTGTCTTAAGGGGTTTTATGACCTCTTAAGACACACTTGAGCATTCCAATGTGTCTTAAGGAGTCATGGGGACTCTATAGAGGTCCTAACGCATTATAAGGTGTACTAGGACCCTTAGGGAGTCCCCATGACCCCTTTTGACACATTGGAATGCTCAAGTGTGTCATAAGGGGTCCTAGTATGCCTTATCATGCGTTAGGACCCCTAGAGAGTTGTCATGACCCCTTTTGACACATTGGAATGATTAAGTGTGTCTTAAGGGGTCCTAATACCCCTTAAGACACACTTGAACATTCTAATGTGTCAAAAGGGGTCATGAGGACTCTCTAAGGGTCATAATTCTCAAGTGTGTGTTAAGGGGTCCTACAACCCATTAAGACACACTTGAGAGTTCCAATGCGTCAAAATGGGCCATGGGGACTCCCTAAGGGTCCTAGTATGTCTTATCATGTGTGATAAGGCGTATTAGGACCCCTTAAGACATACTTGAGAATTCTAATGTGTCAAAAGGGGTCTTGGGGACTCCCTAGGGATCCTAAGGCATGATAAGGCATATTACGACACCTAGGGAGTCCTCATAACCCCTTTTAACACATTGGAATGCTCAAGTGTGTCTTAAGGGGTCCTAATACCCCTTAAGACACACTTGAGTATTCCAATGTGTTTTAAGGAGTTGTGAGGACTTTGTAGGGGTCCTGAGGTGTGATAATGCATACTAGGACCTCTAGAGAGTCCCCATGATCCCTTTTGCCATATTTGAATGCCCAAGTGTGTCTTAAGGGGTCCTACAACCCCTTAAGACACACTTGAGCATTCCAATGTGTCAAAAAGGGTCATGGGGACTCCCTAGGGGTCTTAGTACGTCTTATCACGCATTAGGACCCCTAGAGAGTCCCCATGACCCCTTTTGACACATTGGAATGCTCAAGTGTGTCTTAAGGGGTATTAGGACCCCTTAAGACACACTTGAGTGTTCTAATGTGTCAAAAGGGGTCATGGGGACTCCCTAGGGTTCCTAGTATGCCTTATTATGCGTTAAGACCCGTAGGGAGTCCCAATGACCCCTTTTGACAAATTGGAATGCTCAAGTGTGTCTTAAGAGGTCCTAGGGCCCCTTAAAACACACTTGAGCATTCCAATGTGTGAAAAAGGGTCATTGGGACTCCTTAAGCATCCTAGTATGTCTTATCACGCCTTAAGACCCCTAGGGAGTCCCCATGACCCCTTTTGACAAATTGGAACGCTCAAGTGTGTCTTAAAAGGTCCTAAGACCCCTTAAGACACACTTGAACATTACAATGTATTGAAAGGGATCATGGGGACTCCCTATGGGTCTTAGTAAGTCTTATCATGCGTTAGGAGCCATAGAGAGTCCCCATGACCCCTTTTGACATATTGGAACCCACAAGTGTGTTCTAAGGGGTCATAGGACCCCTTAGGACACACTTGAGGGTTCCAATGTTTCAAAAGGGGTCATGGGGACTCTCTAGGGGTCTTAGTATACCTTATCACACATTAAGAACCCTAGAGAGTCCCCATGACCACTTTTAATTCATTGGAATGCTCAAGTCTGTCTTAAGGGGTCGTAGGACCCCTTAAGATAGACTTGAGCATTCCAATGCGTCAAAAGGGATCATGGGGACTCCTTAGGCATCCTAGTACACCTTATCATGCTCAAGTGTGTCTTAAGGGGTCTTCTAACATGTCCTAATACTTTCTAAAGGGTCATCATTCCATCAAAGTTGCATTTGAAACTCTAATGACCCTTTAACAGGCCTGCCGACCCCGATTCGACATGTGGTGTCCCGAGATCACCCCATGGACCCCTTTTGAGTTCTACTAGACAAAAGTCATCCAAATTTAGTTTGTAGATCCTCTGACATGTCCTAATGCATTGCAAATGGTCCCCATTCCATCAAAGTTGCATTTGGAACCCTAATGACCCCTTAACATGCCTGTCGATCCTGATTTGACATGTGGTGTCCTTAGAGTACCCCATGGGCCCCTTTTGAGTTCTACTAGGCAAAAGTCCTCCAAATTTGGTATGTAGGTCCTCTGACATGTCTTAATGGGTTCCAAAGGGTCACCATTCCATGAAAGTTGCATTTGGAACCCTAATTACTCTTTAACAGGCCTACTGACCCCGTTTCGACATGTGGTGTCCCGAGAGCACCCCATGGACCCCTTTTGAGTTCTACTATGAAAAAGTCATCCAAATTTGGTACGTAGGTCCTATAACATGTCCTCATGTGTTCCAAAGGGTTTCCATTCCATGGAAGTTGCATTTGGAACCCTAATGACCCCACAATAGGCCTGTCGACCCTGATTCAACATGTGGTGTCCCGAGAGCACCCCAAGGACCCCTTTCGAGTTCTACTATGGAAAAGTTATCCAAATTTGGTACGTAGGTCCTATGACATGTCCTAATATGTTCTAAAGGGTCATTGTTCCATAGAAGTTTCATTTGGAACCTTAATGACCCCTTAACGTGCCTTTTGACCCTGATTCGACATGTTGTGTCCCGAGAGCACCCCATGGACCCCTTTTGAGTTCTACTAGGCAAAAGTCATCCAAATTTTGTACGTAGGTCTTCTGACATGTCCTAATGTGTTCCAAAAGGTTTTCATTCCATTGAAGTTGCATTTGGAATCCTAACGACCCCTTCATAGGCCTACCGACCCCGATTCGACATGTGGTGTCCTGAGAGAATCCCATGGACCCCTTTCAAGTTCTACTAGTCAAAAGTCATCCAAATTTGGTATGTAGGTCCTCTAACATGTCATAATGTGTTCCAAAGGGTCGCTATTGAATAGAAGTTGCATTTGGAACCCTAATGACCCCTTAGCAGGCTTGCTGACCTTGATTCGACATGTGGTGTCCCGAGAGCACTCCAAGGACCCCTTTCAAGTTCTACTAGGTAAAAGTCATCCAAATTTGGTACATAGGTCCTTTGACATGTCCTAATCCATTCGAGAGGGTCATCATTCCATCAAAGTTACATTTGGAACCCTACTGACCCCTTAACAGGCCTACCGACCCCGATTCGACATGTGGTCTCCTGAGAGCACGCCATGCACCCCTTTCGAGTTCTACTAGGAAAAAGTCATCCAAATTTGGTAGTAGGTCCTATGACATGTCCTAATGCATTCCAAAGGGTTACCATTCCATCGAAGTTCCATTTGGAACCCTAATGACCCCTTAACAAGCCTACCAACCCCGATTCGATATGTGGTCTCTCGAGAGCACCCCATGGACCCCTTTCGACTTCTACTAGGAAAAACTCATCTGAATCAAGAAATTAGGTCCTCTAACATGTCCTAATGTGTTCTAAATGGTTAGTATTCTATCAAATTTGCATTTGGAACCCTAATGACCTCTTAACAGGCCTACTGTGCTTGATTCGACATGTGGTCTCCTGAGAGCACGCTGTGGACCCCTTTCGAGTTCTACTAGGCCAAAGTCATCCAAATTTGGTACGTAGGTCCTCTAACATGATCTAATGCATTCCACAGGGTCACTGTTCCATCGAAGTTTCATTTTGAACCCTATTGAGCCCTTAACAGGTCTACCGACCCCGATTCGATATGAGATCTCCCGAGAGCACCCCATGGACCCCTTTTGAGTTCTACTAGGAAAAAGTCATCCAAATTTGGTATGTAGATCCTTTGACATGTCCTAATGCATTCCAAAGGGTCACCGTTCCATAAAAGTTGCATTTGGAACCCTAATAACCCCTTAACAGGCCTAGCGACCCATATTTGACATGTGGTCTCTCGAGAGCACCCCATGGACCCCTTTCAAGTTCTACTTGAAAAAATTCATCTGAATCATGGAATTAGGTGCTTTGAAATTTTATAATGTGTTCCAAAGGGTCACCATTCCATCAAAGTTGCATTTCAAATGCTATTGACCCCTTAACAGGCCTACCGGCCCCGTTTCGACATGTAGTCTCCCGAGAGCACCCCATTAACCCCTTTTGAGTTCTACTAGGAAAAAGTCATCCAAATTTGGTAAATAGGTCCTATGACATGTTCTAATGTGTTAGAATGGGTCATTGTTCCATCAAAGTTGCATTTCAAACCCTATTGACCCCTTAATAGGCCTAATGACCCTGTTTCGACATGTGGTCTCCCGAGAGCACCCCATGGACCCCTTACGAGTTCTATTAGGAAAAAGTCATGCAAATTTGGTACATAGGTCCTATGACATATCCTAATGTGTTCCAAAGGGTCACTATTCCATCAAAGTTTTATTTGGAACCTTAATGACACTTAACAGGCCTATCAACCCTGATTCGACATGTGGTCTCCCGAGAGCACCCCATGGACCCCTTTCGAGTTCTACTAGGGAAACATCATCCAAATTTGCTACGTAGGTCCTTTGACATGTCCTAATGCATTCCAAAGGGTCATTTTTTCATCAAAGTTGCATTTGGAACCCTAATGACCCCTTAATAGGCCTACTGACCCCGATTCGACATGAGGTTTCCTGAGAGCACCCCATGGACCCCTTTCGAGTTATACTAGGAAAAATTAGTCCAAATTTGGCACATAGGTCCTATGACATGTCGTAATATGTTCCAAATAGTCACCCTTTCATCAAAGTTGCATTTGGAACCCTAATGACCCTTTAATACGCCTACCGACCCCGTTTCGACATGTGGTCTCCCAAGAGCACCCCATAGACCACTTTCAAGTTATACTAAGAAAAAGCCATCCAAATTTGGTACATAGGTCCTCTAACATGTCCTAATGCATTCCAAAGGGTCACCATTTCATCAAAGTTTTGTTTCAAACTTTGATGACCCTTTAATAGGCCTACTGACCCGTATCGACCCTGATTCGACATGAGGTCTTCTGAGAGCACCCCATGGACCCCTTTCAAGTTCTACTAGGGAAAAGTCATCCAAATTTTTTACATAGGTCGTATGATATGTCCTAATGTGTTCCAAAGGCTCATAATTCTATCAAAGTTTCATTTGGAACCCTAATGACCCCATAACAGGCTTACCGACCCCGATTCGACATGAGTTCTCTCGAGAGCACCCCGTGGACCCCTTTCGAGTTCTACTAGGAAAAAGTCATCCAAATTTGGTATGTAGGTCCTATGACATGTCCTAATACATTCCAAAGGGTCATTGTTCCATTTAAGTTTCATTTCAAACCCTAATGACCCCTTAACAGGCCAATCCACCCCAATTCGACATGTGGTCTCCCGAGAGCACCCCATGGACCCCTTTCGAGTTCTACTAGGCAAAAGTCATCCAAATTTGGTACGTAGTTTGTATGACATGTTCTAATGCATTCTAAAGGGTCATCGTTCCATCAAAGTTGCATTTGTAACCCTAATGACCCCTTAACAGGCCTACCGACCCCGATTCGACATGAGGTCTCCTGAGTAACCCATGGACCCCTTTCGAGTTATTTTGGAAAAACGTCATATGAATCATGGAATTAGGTCCTCTTACATGTCCTAATATGTTTCAAAGGGTCACCATTCCATCTAATTTGCATTTGAAACCCTAATGCCCCCTTAATAGGCCTACCAACCCCGATTCGACATGAGGTCTCTCGAGAGCACCCCATGGACCCCTTTCGAGTTCTAATAGGAAAAAGTCATCCAAATTTGGTACATAGGTCCTATGACATGTCCTAATGCATTCCAAAGGGTCACCATTCCATCAAAGTTTTATTTGGAACCCTAATGACCCCTTAATAGGCCTACCGACCCCATTTCGACATGTGGTCTCCCGAGAGCACACCATGGACCCCTTTCAAGTTTTACTTGGAAAAAGTCATCCAAATTTGGTACATAGGTCCTATGATATATCCTAATGTGTTCCAAAGCGTGACCGTTCTATCAAAGTTTCATTTGGAACCCTAATGACCTCTTAACAGGTAGGTACCGACCCTGATTCGACATGTGGTCTCCCGAGAGCACCCCATGGACCCCTTTCAAGTTCTACTAGGCAAAAGTTATCCAAATTTGGTACGTAGGTCATCTGATATGTCCTAATGTGTTCCAAAGGATCACCATTCATCGAAAGTTTCATTTGGAACCCCAATGACCCCTTAAGTCACCTATCAACCCCGAATCGCACAATGGTCTCCCAAGAGCACCCCATGGACCCTTTTCGAGTTTGACTAATGAAAATTCATCTAAATTGTAGAGTTAGGTCCTCTGACATGTCCTAATGTGTTCCAAATGGTCACCATGCATCAAAGGTTGTCTCACAAGCCCTAATGACCCCTTAAGACACCTAGCGACACTGATTGGACATGTGGTCTCCTGAGAGCACCCGATGGACCCTTTTTGAGTTGGACTAGGAAAAAGTCATTAAAATTTGGTACATTGGTACTCGGACATGCCCTATTGCCTTCCAAATGGTCACTATACATCCGAAGTTGCCTCACAAACCCTAATTACCCCTTAAGATGTCTAGCAACCCCGATTCGACTTGTTGTCTCATGAGAGGATCTATTATAACTTAAATTAAATATTAAAATAATATATAAAATATTTGAAAAAATACAATATTTAATAGACTAAATATATAATATATATATTATAAGATATATTAGATATTACATTTAATATATATTATCAAATATACAATATATTAATGTCCTATTCATTTTATATATTATATATATTAGACATTATATTATATTTTATTATATTATATAAACAACAATATTTAATATATAATTTATAATATATACATATATATATTATGTAACATTTATATTATAATATAAAAATATTGCATTTAATAAAAATCTGAACGGACTATATCTTTAGGTCGTTTAAATTGATATTATCGAATATATAATATAAATAAATAATATATAATATATATACTATATAATATAAAATATAAAACCTAAAATATAAAACCTAAATATAAAATATATAAATTATTCATTGTCAGGGTGAAAGAAAAAAACATCAAAATTAAAGGGAAATAAAAAAAGAGTGGGAGGGGGAAACTTTTCAAATTTGAAATTAAAGCAAAATCGGGTACATGAAAAAATCAGGTACCCAATTTTTTCATGTACCCGATTAGGCTTGGTAATAGCTTTGGAAACCAAAGCTCCATGGTCAATGCTGAAGGTGTGCAAAAAATGTGTTTTTTCTCTTTTTTTCTTATGTCGACACTTCGACCATTAGGTTGATGACCTTTTTTCCACCCGATTTCAATAAAATGAAAATGGTTTCTTCAGATGATTGTCAACTTTTCATCGATATAAGTGCTATCAGATTTTGAATTCATTAAGTATTTATTAGTTATTTTCTAGTTCACTTACATCTAAAGTCCTGATTGACATACTGATGGAAAAATAGCTATAACTTTCAAACTGTATAACATTTTTGAAATCCGAAAGATATGTCACATTCTATGCTTCATCTAGCATAAGAAAAAATTAATTATGATAAGTTTTCAATGAGTTAAGGTGGTCAGACATGAGAGTTTTTAAATTCTAAAAGTGCTGTAGCAAAAAAATCATAATTAATTATCTGTTTGGAATAAAAATACCAAAAAATATGAGTCACATCCGGGCATGAGTCAGCTACTTATATATAGAATATTATAAAAAAATATTATCATTTGCTTTTGATTAGGGTGGTCAGACATACACGTACTTCTTATTTTTTTGCTGAAATGTTTGTAGTGTTGCATTGCAATCTATACTTTTTACCAATCATATTAATTTTTTTCAAAAAAGGCTTAGTAGTTTAGAAACTACATTCAATTTCCTACAAATTGTATTGTTACAACTTTTTGATATTAGGTTGATAACTAGTTCATTTTTTCATGCCAAGTTGACTAATCCTGATTGTCTGATTTTTCATTGCCACTTAAGGGCATAGTTTGGCCCCTCATGATCCTGCACATACCCAGGGACTCTCTAGGTGCCCTAATGCATGATAAGGTGTACTAGTACCCCTAGGGAGTCCCCAGAACCCCTTTTGACACATTAGAATGCTCAAGTGTGTCTTAAGTGGTATTAGGATCCCTTAAGACACACTTGAGCATTCTAATGTTTCAAAAGGCGTCATGGGGACTCCCTAGGGGTCCTAGTATGCCTTATCACACGTTAGGACCCCTAGAGAGTCTCCATGACCCCTTTTGACACATTGGTATGTTCAAGTGTGTCTTAAGGGGTATTAGGACCCCTTAAGACACACTTGAGTGTTTTAATGTGTCAAAAGGGGTCATGGGGGCTCCCTGGATGTCCTAATGTGTGATAAGGCGCATTAGGACACCTAGGGAGTCCCCATGACCCCTTTTGATGCATTAGAATGCTCAAGTGTGTCTTAAGGGGTCCTAATACCCCTTAAGACACACTTAAACATTCTAATGTGTCAAAAGGGGTCATGGGGACTGCCTAGGGGTCCTAGTACACCTTATCATGCATTAGAACACCTAGGGTGTTCCCATGATCCCTTTTGACACATTGGAATGCTCAATTGTGTCTTAAGGGCTCCTAAGACCCCTTAAGACACACTACAGCATCGCAATGTGTCAAAAGGGTTCGTGGGGACTCTCTATGGATTCTAACGTATGATAAGGCATACTAGGACCCCTAGGGAGTCCCAATGACCCCTTTTGACATATTGGAATGCTCAAGTGTGTCTTAAGGGGTTGTAGGACCCTTTAAGACACACTTGAGCATTCCAATGTGTCAAAAGGGGTCATGAGGACTCTCTAGGGGTCCTAACACATGATAAGGCATACTATGACCCCTAGGGAGTCCCAATGACCCCTTTTGACACATTGGAATGCTCAAGTGTGTCTTAAGGGGTCGTAGGACCCTTTAAGACACACTTGAGCATTCCAATGTGTCAAAAGGGGTCATGAGGACTCTCTAGGGGTCGTAACGTGTGATAAGGTATATTAGGACCCCTAGGGAGTCCCAATGACCCCTTTTGACACATTGGAATGCTAAAGTGTGTCTTAAGGGGTTGTAGGACCCCTTAAGACACACTTGAGTGTTCCAATGTGTCATAAGGGGTCATGGGGACTCCCTATGGATCTTAACGCATGATAAGGCATACTAGGACCCCTAGAGAGTCCCCATGACTGATTTTGACACATTGGAATGCTCAAGTGTGTCTTAAGGGGTCATAGGATCCCTTAAGACACACTTGAGCATTCCAATGTGTCAAAAGTGGTCATGGGGACTCCCTAGGGGTCCTAACGCGTGATAAGACATAATAGAACCCCTAGGGAGTCCCAATGACCCCTTTTGACACATTGGAATGTTCAAGTGTGTTTGAAGGGTTTTTAAGACCTCTTAAGACACATTTGAGCATTCCAATGTGTCATAAGGGGTCATGGGGACTCCCCAGGGGTCCTAACGTGTGATATCTCAATCCCAAACCCTAGGAGTAATAATGTGCCCGCAATCCCTGCCATATTTCAGAGTACTGATGAGAAGCAATGGTGAAAGTCTGAGATAGAGGTGGTGCCGGCATTGAAGTGGTAAGACATTCTTCATAATATCGTGGGGGGTGGGGGGGGGCACCATCGAAACGACAAGGCTTTCCTCATAATGTCGTGTCGCCACTAATCTCTTCTTTAAATTTATTAATGCGGTCAGTTCTACGGCATGTGCATCATTTCTAGTACAACTACTCATTTTACCAAACCCTTCCCCGCTCTCCATAATCTTCGACTGGTTCAAAGATCCATCCGGTTGTTCTTTTTTAACCTCCCAATGACTCTATTCAACTACCAAATTATCAATAGGTGTGGTACAATTGTCTGGCATGACTAGAATCTATTTCGAGAACCTTTACAATTTAGCATTTCGGTTGAAAAAGCAGGGAAAGATACCATTTCATAGCCACAAGTGGTGGAAACAGAGTGATTCTCTTGCCCTCTGCTTCTATAATCTGCCTCCAGTGAACTATTCTTCAAAGCCTCCATTTCTGCGTAGCTAGGGTTTTTGGCACCTATAAAAGGCACTACTATGCCACTGTAGGGACTCATGCTCGTGCTCTAAATCATATTAAATAATATTTAAAATGTAAAATGTATATTATATAATATTTAATATATAATATATAATATATAATATATAATATATAATATTATATATAATATATAATCTAATATATAGTTTTTAATATTAATATATATTAAATAATATTAAATATAACATTTAATATATAATTCATATTATATAATATTTAATATATAACTAATATATAACAATTAATATATAATTGATATTATATAATCTTTAATATATAACTAATAACTATCAAATATATAACTATCAATTATATAACTATAATTGATAAAGTGGAACCAAATTTTGAAATTAGAAATTAGAGAAAGTGGAGGCAAAGCAAAAATTTGAAATTCTGCCGCCAGATTCGGGTACCCGATAATATCGGGTACCCAATTAGGCTCGGTATTGGTCTGTGCACCAAACCTACTTGGTCAACTCTTCAGGTGTCACAAAAACATGTTTTTCTTCTGTTTCTCTCAGTTCCAAACTTCGACCATGTAGCTGACGACTTTTTTTTCACCTAAATTTGATAAAATGAAAAGGGTATCTTAAGGAGATTATCAGCTTTCTATCGATATAATTGCTGTCAAATTTTGAATTCGTTAAGTAATTATTAGTTATTTTCTAATCGAGCTACCTCTAAAGTGTTGATTTAGATACTGATTGAAAAATGACTATATCTTTCAAACGGTATAATATTTTTGAAATCCGAAAGATGCGTCACATTCTATGCTTCATCTAGTATAAGAAAAAATTAAAAAAAATTGAATTATGATAAGTTTTCAATGAGTTAAGGTGGTCAGACACAAGAGTTTTTAAATTCTGAAAGTGTTGTAGCAAAAAAATCATAATTAATTATCTGTTTGGAATAAAAATACCAAAAAATATGTGTCACATCCAGGCATGAGTCAACTACTTATATATAGAATATTATAAAAAAATATTATCATTTTCTTTTGATTAGGGTGGTCAGACATACACGTACTTCTTATTTTTTTGCTGAAATGTTTGTAGTGCTGCATTGCAATCTATACTTTTTACCAATCATATTAATTTGTTTTCAAAAAAGGCTTAGTAGTTTAGAAACTACATTCAATTTCCTACAAATTATATTCTTACAACTTTTTGATATTAGGTTGATAACTATTTCATTTTTTCACGCCAAGTTGACTAATCCTGATTGTCTGATTTTTCATTGCCACTTAAGGGTATAGTTTGGCCCCTTATGATCCTGCACATACCCTGATAATAAGTTACACTCATCAAAGTTTGTCGAGTATTGATTTAAGACCTTTTATGAAAATTTAAGGGAGAGATAAATTCATATAACACAACATCTAATATGGTAAGATAATTACACAAGGCAATTCAAGAATGCTAGAATATATTATTGGTTGAGTAGGACACATAAGAAAATAAATATCCAACATATCTGGAGTTTTTTTGAGGCTAGACACAGGAAGGGAGAACATGATGGTGCCGATGCATGTTTTAAAAGAGCCCTTTGTAGAGAGAAACTCAAATTTGAGAAAAAATCAAAATTTAAAGATGCATGTGCAATTGTTGAATGCTGTAAAATAAGTTTGTCTATAGGATCAAGTCAGAACTCTATAATCAGATTTTTTTTCTAGCTAGTTGAAGAGAATAATATCCTTTCAACATATGATTTTAATACAATCAATGAATCGACTAAATGTCATTCATTTAGGAGTTCTAATTCTAACACTTGGACTATACGGACTAGAGAGCTTGCATGTTTTTGTCAATTTTGTGTTGTAGGTGAATTTGAAGAATGCGAGAATATAGAATGGGTTGAAGAATGGCAACAAAAATCCTTAACACCTAGTGAGACACAAGATGAAGATGATACAATAAATGAAGACATGGATCATGCCTTTGCATCAGAATACTATGATCATGTTTCAGACCTCATACAACTTGGTAATTTAATTCAATTTATTGTAAAAATTTAAATTATACTAGTTACATGTGTATGTCATATAATTTATGATTATATTTGAATTATAAACCTTTAAACAAGTTTTATTTGTGCATATACTTAATTTTTTTGCAGGACATGTGTATGTTGTTATGGTACCTGAGGATAATGAGGAGCATACAAAGTATTGGTTAGCTCGATGTATAGAACCTAATAAAAAGTTAATATGTCATCAATTAGATGATGATGATTTTCTAATTGGGTCTATTGTGGTAGTGGGTACATGGCTACGTAAATACCTAACAAGAAGGAATGGTTTACCAGGTTTTGAAGACTACCAATCAGAAAAGAAGATTATCCACTATTCCCATTTGGTCATGGAAACAAATATCAAATTGGAAAGATACAAAGGGAGACCTACTAATAAAATATTATGGACGCTTTCAATGGAAGAGCATGAGGCAATCATAGACGCATTGTAGAAAAGAGAGGATGTTGATGGTATATTAGGTTGAATCAAATTTATACATGTATGTTTTTATTCAATTTGTCATGTATTTTTATCTATGTTTTTCTAAATATAAATATCTATGCCTTATTTGAAGTGTCATAATTTATAATTTAGAGATATAGATTTGAAATAAATTAAATTTGACTTTAAATGAGATTGTATAAATTCTAACATTTCAACATTTATTTTTATGATGCAGGATGTCTGGAAGAACATAGACATGAACTATTTATGCAATACAATGCACTCTTGTATTCGTCCAAATTTGGTTTTGTAATTTAAGTTCAGGAACTCACTTTTATGAATGTATCCAATTTTGTTTTAAATATTTAAGTTAAATTCATAGTTACATATTCACCTAATTTTGTTCTATATATTAAACTATGCATAATGGTCAGATTATGTTCACTTAATAGATTTATTTGTGCATCCATAAATTACTTGTAATATTGATATTGTTCTTGTCAATTACATGAAATAATCTATATCTCATTGGACTATCTATAGATGGTTTTTAATATAGTTAATTATCAGAGGTCAATATTAAGTTTGTAATGTATCCATATTATTATTGTTAATTACATGCATTAATATATCTCATTGTTAGATAGATGGTTTTTTATAGTTAATCAAAGTGTTCATATTACTTGTAATATATTTAGATATTGTTCTTATCAATTACACATGAATTAATAGATCTCATTGTTAGATACATGCTATTTTTAGGATATTGATAAATTTAATGATAATTGATATTAAAAATGATCATATTACATAAGATTAAATATATATCTACATTCAAACTGTTACCATAATTTTTCTATCCTATACAAATTTGGTTAAAATCTATCCCCAGGTCCCTGTTTTAACCGTGCCGAGCATCCCTGAAAATTTCATGGTTTTCTGCCCTATTCTTTTGCCTTTGCAAACTTCTAAAGGCCCCTGGTCTGTAGGTCAAATATTCATAAAACTAGTCATTATAAGCAAAACCCTAGAAAACCCTTTGGCTTGTTATATTTCTTTATTACTTTATTGGCCACTTAAGTCCCTAAAATGCATGTGTGCAATTAAATCCTTCATTCACCAAATCTCCAATTCTTGGTAGTCAAAGCTCTAACATTTAGTGATCCCATGAGCGGTTACCTTTTGAGTTGGCGGTCTCTGCTTAGCAGCTAAAATCAAGATTCTTCATCCGACGGTTGTCGCATGATCTCATAGGGTTAGAAGATTCCATGAGATCTTGCGACGACCGTTGATCTTCCTATCTTCAGAGTGTGTTTGTCAGTGGGTCTGGCCACGTTGTCTGAGCTGTACACCTTTGATTGGTCAAAGACTTGTGAATCAGTGCCATGTCAGCATGGGCCCGGTGGTTGTCAGTCGATGATGATCTAACAGTTGGCGCATGATCTAAGGGAGCTTTTCTGACACATGAGATCATGTGCCCGCCATTTATCTTACTTTATCTCTGGGCTCTGTCAGGTGGGTCCTCAGTTTCTGACATGCTCATTTATTATTGGTTGGCCAGATGATAGCTTGGATCTGTCAGTGGGACTGTGTCAGAAGGTCTGTGGATGTGTCAGAAAGGCAAAGATCTACAGTGGTCACATGATCTCATAGAATCTTCTGACCGCATGAGATCATGCAACGACCATCTGATGAGAATCTCTAGGTCATGGGTCTGATGTGCTACCTGGCACTGATGTGCTCGCATATGATTGGCTACTATGTGATGACTAAGATTTCTCAGAGGGTCTGATGTGTCGTGGGGTCCCAGTTCTAAAAGAATCTAGCGGTTGGCACATGATCTGAAAGAATATTTGCGGGCCATGAGATCATGCGCCTGCCGTTGGATTGGAATCCAGTTCTTAGTGGGTCTATTGTTAGAGCTTGCTGAGGTGTTTTCTGATGGGGTGGTCAGTGTGAATGAGAGATTTCCAAGTGGCAAATGGAACCAAGGTTAGCAAGGTTTCATGAATCAGCGACTAGGGGTTCCCTCTTGTTCGCTGCACTTAACCAGGGTTAGCCGAAAGACTTATAAATTCAGTGACTGCTTTGTTCACATAGTCGCTTAACCGGACCAGGGTTATGAGAAGTTCTTCATGACTTAGAGGAAAGTCTTCAGTCGCATAGTCATCAAATGACTTAAGAAAGAAAAGCTTGAGGTGGGGCCAAAATGATAGGTGTGTTGATGTGCTAGATTTTCATTGGCTGCAGCATGCCAATGTGGATTTTTTACTTTTCAAGGAGGTGCGTGACTATTGTAAAGTTGATCTGAGCCATCCATCTACTGGGAAATAAAGGATATCGATGGACATGTTTTAAAATGATCGACTAGCTGTTATAATTCAAATTCAAATTTCCTGTGAAAGTTTTTGCTAGGGTTTTTGCTCCATTTGGCCATGCACGATGTTGGGTAGCTTAGGAATTGAAGTCTTAGGACGGTTGTGGTTGTGAATATGATAGAAGTGACTATTGGTCGATGTCTATAGGGTCCTTTGCCATGTTTTTATGATAGGAGGTGCTAGAAAGAGTTGGCGCCACGTTTTGAATGGTGTTGTTACCCAGGGAAATAAGATCAGATTGTGAGCCTTCATGGCTTAGTGGAGTTGTAGGTGGGTAGATGAGTCAAGGTTTTTGTGTCTGTAGGTGGACTTAGTAGGAGATGTACACGTAAAGATATAGACATATCTGATCAACTAGGATATTTTTAGAATTACATAATGTAATTATGCTAAAAGGGTGGTTAGGGTTTGATTATTATATGTAGAATTATGTAACCCTAATTAGGTTTTGACTCTGACCTATGTGCCAAATAGGAGATGTATATAGTTAATTTTTGGAGCTTTAGAGTAGGAGAGAGTTCACATTTTGTAAAGGAGAGAGTCCACTTTTGAAAGAAAGTCATCCTTTCTCAGAAGGCTATCCATGGTATCTTCTCTACCCTTTGGTCTTCTACTCTTTGTAATCTCCCATTGATTATTCAAACATTGCAGAGGTATTTTGTGACAATTCTTCATGTACCTATGCTTCCTTGTCTGAATCATCTCTTAATGAATTTAAGTTGATGCATGTTTTCAATGACAAATTAGGGTTCCTGATCCCTCATACTTTCTGTAACTGTGTGTGTTATTGTGTTTGATCAGATTTAGATATTTTTGTGGGTATACTTCAGCCCCCTAACAATCTTGTCTCAATCCTACACCGAGTTGTAGAAGTGAATGTTTTCTTGCAGGTCATAAGTTGTGTCTTATGTTCAGGCCCTCCTATGAAACACTTATACAAGCCTATTCAATAAGTTGTGACCTACTAGACCTAAGCCTTTCATTGATTCTATCCCTCTATGCTACAATTCATACCCTAATTTTAGTGTATCACCTAGTAGGTAGTTTGCTTTCAAGCATTTTTACTTTCAAGCATTCCTTTTATCCCTTTTCCCCTCAAGTTTTACTTTTCATGTCAAAAAAAAAATTAAGGTGATTATCCAAGAGGAACTAGCCTAGAACCTGGAGGTCTTATCTTAGTTAGCATAGGTCCCACAACCTGGAGATGATTTCCATGTTATACTAGGTTATCAAAACTACGAGAGCTTGAAACAAGGGTGCAAACTTAGTGTATAACACAAACCACTATTTGAAAAAATCATGAAATAGGATTAAAAGTCCATGAATAAGATAAATAACTATATAAAAAGTCTGAAAAAATTTACATGTATCATAATTTCCATCATATCAACTCATGATATATATACAATCACAATATAAAATCCTGCTCTAAAAACAAGTTAAAGTATAATATATGATAACAAGTGGACTAGTATGTAATGCAAGTCCTACTCTAAAAAAAGTAAAAATAATTCTCAAGAATGAATGCTAAATGTTTGGAAGCCATTCTGTAGTAGTTGTTGTTGCATTCATGACTGTGATTGTCATTAATGTCAACACAGTGATCTACTGGAAACTATCAGAGGAGCAGATAGTGTTTGGATTAGCGTATGTGGGATATTGCAATTAGAGATATGCAATGCTGAGGATATACTCTTTGATATGTTATATGTCTATGGTTAAGAGCACAAACATTAATTCATTTATTCATGAAAGTTATGAGCATTTTGGTGGAAGCAGTATTCAAGTAGTGTTCCTAAGTAGCGGTTTGTGGAAATCGGATGATATCTCCTAATCAGGATGGAATCTAGTTTTGTGTAGTTAAAGGGAAGTTTTAGACACATTGATAGTGATGTGGATGATAGTGAAAAATTTGAGGTCACACGAGTGAAGAAATATTGTAATTGGAAGCCGATAGTTTTGTGTAATTTTGATGTAGTGTGTGGAAAATTTTATTTTGTAATTAGATGTTGACTCATTTGTAATTACTTGAGTGTGGTATAAAGGAAGGAATGTTTTTCCTTGTTGTAATGTGTAAGTGTATGAGATAGTGAATAAATATGAATATGAGCATGTATGCATGAAGTGAAGAAAAGAGCTAATGAATTATGGAAGCAAAATTGTGAAAGAAGTCATGCAAAGTACAAAGATCTGAAACTGAGGTCTCGTGTAACAGTGAGTGCAGTTTGGAACAGTCATAAAAGAAGTAACATGTTTTGATATTATTCTATTGAATAGTCTAGAGATCAGTTGGATAGCGTGTTCAGTGATCTTGCCATTGAAGCTATTTGGGCAGTGGGTCCTTCTGTCTTCCATAACTCTTAACAGGGTTAGAATCTTTTAACATGGATTCAAAATCTCCTAAATAGGATTCATATGTACTGAATGTATTTCATAAGACTCATAATAGAGTCCATCCTATCATAAGTAATATTCATATTAGTGCATCTTTTGTGGGCATCATTCCCACCAAGGTTTACTCTTTGATCAAGAGGTTCCCTAGTCAACATATCTTGTGTCATTGTGTTATTGTTTATGAATATCTTTCTATGGTTGGTGATTATATTTCTTACATGGTTAACTATTGTTGAAGTTGATAAAAGTTATAATTATCAGATAATTGATTCACCCCCCCTCTTGGTTATCTTGGTGGACTATACTTTCTAACAATTGGTATTAGAGCAGCAGGTCCTTGAAAGGAAAGTTTAACAGCTTAAGGAGATCCATGGAAAATTTTAGGAAATAAAGCCCTAAGTGTGATGAAGTAAATTTTGATAGCTGGAAAGAAAAGATGAAGACGCACCTACTATGTTTAGGACTAGGTTATTGGTTGATTACAAAGAATGAGAAGACTATCATTGATGAAGATAATCTTGAAGCATGTACAAATGATGAGATAGATCTATTGATATGAAACATACTTGCCAGAGAAGCACTTTTGATAGCCCTTCCACAGAATGAGTATAGTCAGGTAAAATGTTTGAAAACATCTAATGAAATTTGGAAAGCTTGACACTCTACTTTTGAAGGTGATGAACATGCAAAGAAAGTTAGATTACATAATTGCATATGTGCATTTGAAGATATAAGAATGATGGAAGATGAATTTGTTAGAAGCTATATTGGTAGAATGTCAAAAATTATTGCAGGCATAAAATCTTGTGGTGAAACAAAGATAGAGAATGAAGTGATATGGAAAATTCTAAGGACATTGACTCTTGCATTTAAGCAAACAACACAGATGATTGAACAAGTCATACTTTGTACTTCAAAATTTACAAGAGAGACTCTTCTTGGAAGATTGGAAGGAGCAAAAATGAACCTGAAGTTGTCAGGAGACTTGCCTAGAATGGAGACATCATTCAGTGCTCTTAGTGTTTGCCCTACCTTGTCAAGAAGCATCAGTGTAAGTCAAGATTATGTTCATAGTAGCAGATCTAGAAATGAAGAAGACAGGAAGATTGAAGAAGGTATTGCCTTTCTTGTGAAAAGAGAACTAGACGATAAGAAAATTTTTAAATGTTGGACTTGTTAAGAATATGGTCATTTTGCATCTAAATGTTCTAAGAGAGTTAAAAAATATAGAAACAATTTCAAGCCTAGAAGACCTAAGGAATGTTATTATGCTAATGATGAAGATCTTGAAGCTTTCATAGAAAGAACTCTAAGTGAAAGTGATACTGAGAATAATGATGACATAGGATTTGTAGCAATTAAAGAAGAGAATCCTAAAATAGAAGTTAAAGAAGAAAAAGTCCTAGTTTCTCAAGTTGAAAAGAAAGCTGATTGGATTATAGATAGTGGTTTCTCACATCATATGATTGGTGACATGAAAAAATTCATAAAGTTTAAAAATTATGATGCAGGAGTTGTTAGAGTTGGAAACAATGCACCTTGTTTGATTAAAGGTATAGGATCTATTACTCTTGATGGAAAGACTAATACTGATGATATTTACTTTGTGGATGGTTTGAAACATAATATTTTAAGTGTTGGACAGTTAGTTGATAAGGGATATCAAGTTTGGTTTACTAAGAACACTTATGTAATAAAGGATAAAGATGGAAATATGATTGGAATTGGATCTAGAACAAGAGGTAATGTATTTTAGTTTAATCCTATTGAGATTACATGTTTGATTACTAAGATTGATGATAGTTGGTTATGGCATAGAAGGTTTTGTCATATAAAATTTGATAACATTGTGAAAGTGAGTACTACACTTGCAGTAAGGGATTTGCCTAAAATTATGAAGCCTACTAACATGATTTGCAAAGAATGTGTGATGGCTAAACAAAAGAGAAGTTCTTTTCCCAGTAAGAAGTTTACATCTATAGAGAAGTTGGAGATTGTTCATATAGATTTGAGTGGTCCTACCAGGACTAGAGGATTCTACGGAGAAAGGTATTTCATGATCCTTGTTGATGATTTTACAAGAATGATGTGGATTGCATTTCTTAAAGAAAATTTTGAAGCATTTGATAAGTTTAAGATCATTAAGAACAAAGTTGAAAATGAATCTAGAATGAAGATTAAATGTTTGAGATCTGATAGAGGTGGAGAATTTACTTCTAGAGAATTTAATACTTTTTGTGAAGTGAATGGTATTAAGAGATAGTTTTCAGCCCCTAGGACACCTAAAAAAAATGGTATTGTAGAAAGAAGAAACAAATCAGTGACTGAAGTAGCAAGAGCTATGTTATTTGAGAATGATTTGGCGAAGATATTCTAGAGAGAAGTAGTGAACACAACATTGTATACAATGAACAAAGTACAAATCACAACAGACACAAACAAGACACCCTATGAATTATGGTTTGGACATGCACCCTCAGTTAAGTATTTTAGAATTTTTGGAAGCAAATGTTATATCAAGAGAGATGATGATATTGGAAAGTTTGATCCTAGAAGTGATGAAAGAATATTTCTTGGATATTATTTGAAAATAAAATCCTATAGATGTTACAATAAGAGAATTAAGACTATTGTTGAGAGCGCAAATGTTAAAGTTGATGAAAAGTTCAAAATTTAGGAAAGAATGCTTGATTGTGAATTAGATGAAGAAGCTCATCCTAAACCTAACTTTGAGACTACTGAATTATTTTATGAAATTGATAGTGATTTGTTGAATGAAAGCCATAGTGAAGTAATTGAAGAACCTACACCTAAAGTGAGATCGGAGACAGTGACACCTAACAAGAATTTATCAAGGAATCATCCTATTGAGCAGATTATGGGAAGCATCAAAAGAGGAGTTCTAACTTGGAATAAGGTACAAGAACAGTTATGTTTGATTTCTCAAGTTGAACCTCAATCTACTAATGAAGCTTTTGAAGATGAAAGTTAGATTAATGCTATGAAAGAAGAATTAGATCAGATTGAAAAGAACAAGACATGGGAATTGGTCCCTAGACCTAAAGATAAGAATATTATTGGAACCAAATGGGTATCCAGAAATAAGATGAATGAACAAGGAGAAGTAGTAAGAAACAAAGCAAGATTGGTATGTAAGGGATACTCACAGCAAGAAGGAATGGACTATGAAGAAACTTTTTCACCTGTAGCAAGAATTGAAGCTGTAAGAATGTTTTTGGCCTATGCAGCATATAAGAAATTCAAAGTATATCAGATGGATGTAAAGTCAACATTTCTGAATGGAGAATTGGAAGAAGAAGTCTACATTAAACAGCCTGAAGGTTTTCCTTTGAATCAAGAAGGAGACATGGTATGTAAACTAAATAAAGCTTTATATGAACTAAAGCAAGCACCTAGAACTTGGTATGCAAGATTGGATAAATATTTGTTAAAATTGGGATTTACAAAAGGAACAGCTGATAGCAATTTGTACACAAAAGAAATTGAAAATGGTTTGTTGATTATAGTTATTTTTGTTGATGACAATATTTTTGGAGGAGAAGATGAAGCTAGTGACAAATTTGCTGATGAAATGAAGACTGAATTTGAAATGAGCATGATTGGTGAAATGAAATACTTTTTGGGATTACAAATAACATAGAACAGTGATGGTATCTTTGTAAGTCAAAAAAATTACTTGAATGATTTATTGAAAAGATTTGGAATGGAGAACTGTAAACTAGTTGGAACACCAATGGTGACTGGTCATAAACTATCTAGCACAGATGAAACACTGATAGTTGAACATAAGAAGTACAGATCTATGATTGGAGGATTGGAGTACTTGACTCGTACAAGACCTGATATAGCACATTCAGTTGGAATTATAGCAAGATTTCAAGCTGAACCTAGAGAATCACATTATGTAGCAGTAAAGAGGATACTAAGATATTTAAGAGGCACAATGGACTATGGATTGTGGTATGAAAAATCTGATGATTTTAGCCTATGTGCATATATAGATGCTGATTGGGGATGCAGTGTTGATGATAAAAAGAGTACTAGTGGAGGATCCTTTTTTCCTTCAAGGAAGCTTGGTTTCTTCGCTAAGCAAGAAGAAAAATTTTATTTCATAGAGTACAGCAGAAGTAGAATATGTAGCAGAAGAAAACAATTGCAACCAAATAATTTGGATGAAACAAATGCTAAAGGATATTGGAATAAAGTTTGTTGAACCTGTTGTTATACATTGTGACAATAACAACATAGTTAGTATGTCTAAGAACCCTATATTACATTCCAAGACAAAGCATATAGAGATTAAGTATCATGTAGTAAGAGAGAAAGTTGTTGAGAAAGAAGTCAGACTTGAATACATAAGCACAAAGGAGTAGATAGCAAACGTTTTTAAAAAGCCTTTACCTAAGGGTACATTTGAGTATTTGAGAGGTATGCTTGGGGTTATTCCCCAACCTAATTTTGAGAAGTGATGTAGAATGTTGGTACTTCCTCTATTGGGGAGTATGTGTATTTGAGCTAAGTCATGAGGACTCTAGTGAATGTATTTCTGAATAGTGTCATTTGACATTGGAGTTGTTGTTGATATAATGATGAAATTTTCTATCATTAATGTCAATGGGGCAAAAGTGTACATGAAAAACCATTTGTTCAATCTGTTTGAGAGAATTGAATAGGAAAACAAAGCATGATTTGATTGATGAAGATGACTTGAAGTATTTGTCAGAGCAGCAGTGTTGTAGTATTGGATTCTTGGAACATTGGATGTTTTTCATCTATGTTGCGATCAATGCCAATGGGGGAGATTGTTAGGAATGAATGTTGAATGTTTGGTAGCCATTCTATAGCAGTTGTTGTTGCATTCATGACAGTGATTATCATTGATGTCAACACAGTGATCTACTAGAGACTATTAGAGGAGCAAATAGTGTTTGGATTAGCGCACATGGGATATTGTAGTTGGAGCTATAGCATGTTGAGGACATACTATTTGATATGTTATATGTCTATGGTTAAGAGTGCAGATATTAATTCATTTATTCATGAAAGTTATGAGCATTTTTGTGGAAGCAGTATTCAGGCAGTGTTCCCAAGTAGTGGTTTGTGGAAATCAGATGATATCTCCTAATTAGGATGGAATATAGTTTTGTGTAGTTAAAGGGAAGTTTTAGACACATTGATAGTGATGTGGATGATATAGAAAACTTCAAGGTCACACGAGTGAAAAATTATTTTAATTCGAAGCTGACAGTTTTGTGTAATTTTTATGTAGTGTGTGGAAAGTTTTATTTTGTAATTAGATGCTGACTCATTTGTAATTACTTGAGTGTGGTATAAAGGAAGGAATGTTTTTCCTTGTTGTAATGTGTAAGTTTATGAGATAGTGAAGAAATATGAATATGAGCATGTATGCATGAAGTGAAGAAAAGAGCTAATGAATTATGGAAGCGAAATTGTGAAAGAAGTCATGTGAAGTACAGAGATCTAAAATTGAGATCTGGTGTAATAGTGAGTGCAGTTTGGCATAGTCATAAAAGAGGTAACATGTTTTGATATTATTCTATTGAATAATCTAGAGATAAGTTGTATAGTGTGTTCAGTGATCTTTCCATTGAAGTTGTTTGGGTAGTGGGTCCTTCTGTCTTCCATAACTCTTAACAGGGTTAGAATCTTTTAACAGGGATTGAAAATCTCCTAACCAGGATTCATATGTACTAAATGTATTTCATAAGACTCCTAATAGAGTCTATCCTTTCACAAGGAATATTCATATTAGTGCATCTTTCGTGGGAATCATTCCCACTGGGGTTTACTCTTTGATCAAGAGGTTCCCTAGTCAACATATCTTGTGTCATTATGTTATTGTGTATGAATATCTTTCTATGGTTGGTGATTATATTGCTTACATGGTTAAATGATGTTGAAGTTGATAAAAGTTATAATTATTAGATAACTGATTCACCCTACCCCCTCTCAATTATCTTGGTGGACTTTACTTTTGAACAATAATATGACAAGAAGTCATCGTAACACAAGTCCAAATAATCATCATCATAAAACAAGTCCAAATAGTCATAATAATCCTACTATACTCATCTATTGATAGGTAGGAGATATTTTCCACAACAAGTCAAATTGTGACATTGCTATTAGGATTCAACTATGTAGCTTTTTGAGTCACACCTATTGACCAATGTTTCATGAGTAGTGGTTCACGCAAACCCATCTCTCATGAGAGTGAATGGAACACTTAACACTCATTAGTTCTAGGTGATTCTCACAGAGGTGAAGCACCAGGACTTTTTGGGAAGTCACCCATCCTAGTACTACTCTAGCTTGAGTGCACTTAACTACGAAGTTTCCTCCATGGTTAAAACCACTATGCTTGCAACCCCATATGCTGATCTAGCTGATATGAAGTCTTCTTCACTCCACGTAAAGAGGATTGTGATGCATCAACATGCTCTGTCTAGTCCTGAGTACCCTCATCCTATTGTATCTAGTCTTGAGTACCCTCAGTTGGATATGAAGATCCTCCCTCAGCTACATCAAAAGTGGATGCATTCAAGTCCTGTAAAAACATTTAAAGTACAATTTTTTAATAATTAGGTGTAAAATTTCTAGATACACAATGGACATTGAAAAATGAATTTTAATCATGACCTCAAAGAATAGTGTCGATGGCTAAATTTCACTTAATCTTGTAGCCATGCCAAGACTCATGGTGGTATCAACCTAAACAACATATATAAAGAATGAATAAAAATTATAATAGATATACATAAATTAGAAAGTATATATATCTTGACTATAAATTTATGGAATATAAAAACATGTACATTACCTGTGTGTGACACGTAGCTAATGTCACTGAGGAGTCAGGATGTAAATGTGATTGTGCAACATGAGACAATACAAAAGCCTATAATTGCAAAAAAATAAGTTTGAATAAAAGTTGTACATAAATTAGTAAGATATAAATACTTAAAATTAATCTAAAGTTAAACATACTACATGTATATGCCACTGACTCTCAGTGACTAATGGGGCAAAGAATGAAGGACTACCAATCTCACTAGTACATGAGAGACCCTAAAAAATTACAAAAATATGTCAAACACATTATCAATTAAAGTTTATTTTGTTTAAAGTTTAAATGTATCAAGATCCAAGTGCATACCGTGAATGGAGCACTGAGATGTCAAGGTGTCGATGTCATATGATGATGACTAATGAATGATGGACGGTCAACCCTCCCCTATTCACCAAAAAATCTACATATTAAGGTTCATAATTGTATAAATATGAAATTTAATATTGCACTTACATATAAATTATAATTAAATTTACCACGCGGGATGATAATGTTGGAAAAATAGTCAGCACTCCCCTCAGGATTCGCAACATGGCTTAACTACCTCCTATGTCTTCTATAAGTCTAGTGGTTGTATTGGGCATTAATAGGTCAATCTTTTGGTGCAACAACAATCGCTACTTGTAACAAGTGGTATCAGAGCTTGGTCACAGGTTTGAATCCCCTCGGGTAATGTTGAGGGGGAGATTGTTGGCAAAATAGTCAGTGCTCCCCTCAGGATTTGTGACATGGCTTAACCACCTCTTATGTCTTCTATAAGTCTAGTGGTTGTATAGGACATTAACAGGTCAATCTTTTCATGCAATGGCAACTGCTACTTGTAATAGATAATCGTCTGCATTGAGAAAATCAACATATGATGAGATATCATCTCCAACATCACCATGTGTGACACCATCATCATCAACATATCCACCATGGGAAGCATGGGAAGCATCAAGATCAGTCTGGGGACCCCTACATTTACCCCCACAACTCATGCAAACATGTGCTATGCTAGGGGTAACCCTCACCTTGGTCAAGTACTATAACAAATTGCCTATAAGGACACTCAAAGAATGGAGAGATGACTACACTAATCGATGATGGATGGGTGGAGTAACTACAGGAGAAGGAAGAGGAACAAGAGGCTCATTTTGCACATAATTTCTACTTCTATCACTCAATTTGGCCCTTGGCCTATCCTCTGGCATGCCCCAACCAACCCTCTAGAATTCTCTCATGTCAAAATAATTGGGTTTCCTACCCAATTCAAATTCAGCCCATAATTGTTTCAAAAAATAAAGTGGGACCTCATTATTAGCATGTGGTGGATGGTCAAATAGCATCCACCACTATTCGCAAAAATGCTTTGCTATACCAAGGTGTATACACCATCTAATTTAGAAATACATGGCTTCTTGCCAAGTATCTACTCACCTGTTGTAGGAATAAAAAAATAGTGTCCCATATCAGTTTTTATAATTTTTAAATTATTAACCTCTCTATAAGAGAGGCCATCAGCATAATATACATGCATAGTCTCCCTCCATGACTTGAAACTATCAATCTTAGAGTCTAATGTGTGTACAAAATCTACTATGCCTTGCATGCTATCTACAAGGCATAGTAGCTGGGCTAATGGATAGGGATCATTCCTAATAATATTTATATCTCTCCTTATTTCCTCTACATTTCTCCTAATATTTTCTCTTAACTCTCTAGGTAGAGGTGGAGGTGGATGTGGAGGTGGAGGTGGAGGTGGAGGTTAATGCTGACCTATAAGCTCATCAATATGAAAATCATCCATATTGCCAATCTGCGCACATATAAAAACATGATAATTTAAAATTAGCATACTATAAATTACATTTTACCTTACAAAGAATTACCTAAATAATTAAAACTTGAGAGAGAGAGAGAGAGAGAGAGAGAGAGAGAGAGAGAGTTTTGTTTAAAAATACTTTTTTTTTTCTACCTATGGTTTTTTATTTTATTTACACATGTATAAATTTATGTTTTGGTTTTCTACTTAGGGTTTCACAATTTAATTTTGTCTAGGTTAACATTTTTGTTTTACTATGTAGGGTTAAATTAAATGTTTTAACAATTTTCTACTTTGGTACGCTAATTTACAAAATAAATTAAAATTAAAAGGAACTACTTGGATGAAAAGGAGAAACGGTCATGCTCACTCTACGCTCTGCTAGGGTTTTTGCTTTGCATCAAACTTCTATAGTCCCTATCCTTCACACATTTCATAGTTATTGTGGGAAATAGTTTAATACTTATGGCTTCGGCCACTTCTCACCAAGTAGTTGATGTTGGTGCTGGTGTGGTTTTAGATAGGAATGGCACTACCAATCAAATGTCCCTACAAATTTGTTCCCAAATTTTTTCACGAGATATGGCTTAGTCTGATATTGTTCTACCCATTAATGAGTTTAATGATGGTTGCACTTGGCTATTTTTTGGATTGCAACCCTCCTAATCATGTTATCAGGGATTGGGTTGTGAAATCTTGGACCCCTCATGGAATCCACCTGGATGGCATCCAAAGCCTCACCAAGGGCTTTTTTTTGTTTCATTTTTCCAATCCCTCTCATGTGGACACTATTCTTGCCAAAGGTCCATGGAACCTCAAGGCCTCGCTGTTAATCTTCCAATGCTTGACTCGTGACTTCTCTATCTCTGATGATAAGAAGTTGAAAGTCCAAGTGTGTGTAGAGTTTCTTGGTCTTCCCTTACCTTGTTGGACTTTCATGCATGCCATAGCGCAAAAGCTAGGTAGGGTTATATGTAATGAGCATGACCATTTTATTAATCCACATCCTCAAATGAGGCTCTATGTTGAGGTAGACCTTTCTAGGGACCTCAAAGAATATATTGAGATTTAGGTTGGTGATACTACTTTCACCCAGAAGGTACTTTATCTCAACCTTCCCAACACTTGTTATTGGTGTCAATCTATTGAGCATAGGATTAAGGACTACCCTCTTGCAGTGCCTCGTACCAAGACTCCTCCCAAGGATTCTGGTACTCAGTTGGGTGAGGTTGGAAAAAGGATGAGGGAAAAAAAGATGAATGGGTCACAGTCAGCTAGCATAACAAGCCACACAATCAGCCTACTTCAGCTTCTGCATCCTATCCACCACCTTTGGATAACATGGTTTCTTTGGAAACCCCGGTTATCAAGGTTTCAAACCCTACTTCTCAGGGGAAAGGAGTTTTTGACTCCCATGTTGTAATTCCTTTAGCCTGCATGCCCCAAAAGGCCACATTGACTACTTATTCTAATTCCTTTTTCTATTCTCATAGCCCTTTTGGGTGTATTGAGACTAGGTTTGATGGCATGTAGGAAAAGAGGTGTAATATATCTATGGAATTTTCTCGGTCTTCTTTTGTCACAGGTTATTTATCTAATAGTTTTGATGCTCTTGGGGAAGGTGATGGAATGGATGACACTATTATTCCATGAAGTACATTTCATGGAATGTTTTTGGGTTAACAAACCTACACAAAAAAAATTATGTCAGGGATTTGCATCATTGTATCAGTCATCTGTATGTTTTATGCCTCCAAGAAGTTAAGATGTCTGGTTTCATCCTTGATGCTTCTTACAAAGTTATTTGGCCTACAAGCCTTGCTCTTTGTTCTCAACATGAGGCTGGTTGAGGTGGAGTTTCTACTCTCCTTTCTCCTCATTGGCATTCCTTTTTGGTTAGTCATAGCTCGGCTCTAACCCCATGCAGAGAGTTCTTAGGGCCATTTTCATTATTGAAAATCATTCTTTTGGCATAGTTAATGTTTTTGCTCCCAATGATGTTGTTGAGAGATCTCACCTTTGGTGTTGGCTTGTAGATTATCTACCACCTACTACTTGGCTTTTTTGTGGTCATTTTAATATGGTGGAGATAGTGTTTGACAAGGATGGCCTCTTGCCTTTTCAATGGACAGCAGGGGAAAGAGAAGTCTGGTACTACATGCGTAATAAATTAGGGCTTTTCAATCCAAATTTGGGTCACCACCATTCTGATTAGGTCTGGCACACTTGGTCTAATTACAGAGCATCCTATGATAGAATTCATAAAAGGGTTGATCATGCTATGATCTTGGCATAGTCTTTTTTCTCTTTTTTTGAAAAGCAAATTTTATCGGTCACTCCTCTTGTTGATGTGGCCTTGTTAGACCACTTTCCTATCCAATTTAATATTATTTGATAGATAGCTAAGGCTAGGCCTCCCACCATGCAATTTTCTTTAATACATCTATCATTCACCATCTATCTATTGTGGCCCACATTCATCAGGTTTGGAACCTCGAGCCTAGACCCACTCAGTTGAAAGGTTGGATTCAATGGTGGAATGACGTTATCATACGTACTACTTGTTTCTTGTCCATTTATGGAAGATAGCTAGCCAAGTGTCATTGTAGAGCCTATGATGTCATCACCAAAGTCTTATGTGTTTCCACTGAGGCCTTAGCCCAGGACCCTTTCAATCAGAATCTCCAAGTTAATCTTGCTAAGTTACGTCATCAAAAACAAGTGGCTGCCAACTATTCTACCAAAGGAGCCCAGATCAAAGCTCATCTCCATTGGTTAAAAGTTGGAGACCAAGCTTCTAAAGAATTTTTTGTTGCCTTCCATCCTCATCATACAAGTATAGGAAAAACTAGAATCAAAGAAGGCCACAACCTCCTCACAGAGCTTCCTAATGTTTTGCAAGTGTTTGTTCACCATTATGAATAGGTCTTTGCTACTCAAGGATATTCTCCTACTAGGGAGAAATCTCTTGCTGATTGTACCGCAGTTGTGCTATAGTGTGTCTCCCTTGCCCAACAAGTCTTCTATGATCAACTACTTTCCTTGCAGGATCTTTGTGAAGCAGTGTTCACCATGGCTAATGATAAAACCCCTGGTTGTGATGGCTTCCCCTTTGAGTTTTACAAAGCTCTCTGGGATGTCATTGGTCCTGATCTTCACTAGGTCTACCTAAAAGTGTATCATACCTAATCTCTTGGGGGTATCATTAACTAGGGAAATATCAAGTTTATTCCCAAGTCTAGGGATCCAGAGGACATTTGTAACTGGCAGCCTATCACCTTGCTCAATGTCTCTTACAATATCATTGCCAAGGCGCTAGCTCTCAAGCTTCATCACTTGCTTTTCCAAATTGTTTACCCCGAGCAAATAGGATTCATTAAGTCAAGATTTATTCTTGAAAACATCATTTTTGTGTGGGAAGGTATGGAATGGGCTCGCAAGTCTCACCAGAAATCCCTCTTTCTTAAGATTGATTTTACTATAGCTTATGATTGTATTGAATGGCCTTTTATCCTTGTGATGCTTCACGCTATGGGTTTTGGACCTAGATTTCTTCAATCTATGCAGATTCTCTTCAATGATGCCTCTATTTGCATTACCATCAATGGCCGACAGTCTTCTACCTTTGGGCTCTTTATTTCCATTCACCAAGGCTGTCTTCTGGCTTTGACCTTATATGTTCTGGCCGTTGAGGGTTTCAGCTACTTGCTTGCTCACTTCATTTCTATGGGTAATGTTTGGGGAATCTACTTGCCAGATTCATCTCAATAGTTGGTCAATGGCCATTTTGCTGATGATTCCTTCCTCACTCTAGAAGAGGATGAAGAGAATATCAAGGAAACCTTGCAGTGTTTAGACACTTTTTGTCTGGCCTCTGGTTTAACCATTCAATGGCACAAAACCCTCTACTATAGATAGTCAGCTCTTCTTGAGTCTCCCTAGTTTTCTCAGTTTGGTTGGACTAGGATCCAACATGGGGAAATTTTTCACTTTCTTGGCATTCCCTTTGCATTTCAAGCCCACCCTACAGATCTATGTAATGTGGTTCTTGCCAAAATTGAAAAAAAACTTACCTACTGGATCATGAAGCCACTCTCTCTCGCAAGAAAATTCCAAATTTTCTCCAAGATCTTGGTAACCATGCATGTGTATTACTCCTCTTGTTGGGCTCCTTCAAAAGTCTCCTACAAGAAGCTAGAGAAATTATTGCGGGATTTCCATTGGGATTCTGGTATTGATCACTAGTGCTTTCAAAGATTTTCCTAGAATTTCTATTGCCTCTCTAAGATCTCAAGTGGGCTTGGTTTACTTGATACCCAGAAGCAAGGGCATACCCTCTATGCCAAATGGGTTGTGCAGTGTCTCACAGGCAATGAGGCTTGGAAAAATTTACTTTGACACTGCATTTCTTTAGGATTTCCTCTTCACAAGCTTTCCTAGAAGGGGATTGGTTTTCAAACCCTTCTAGATATGAAGGAACCCATTCAAATCCAAGGTAATTTTTTCACCAAAAGTATTTGGAGAGCCTAGGAGTCTGTCAAGCCCTAGCTCTTTTGGGCTGGGAATGGTTTCTGGGATGGTCTTTCTTTCAACTAGTAGAAAATTTGGTGGTCCCCTCTTTTTTCTCAACATGGGATTCCTCTTACCAGAGTTCTTGGGGTTAGTGCTCTTCAGTTTGACAAGTGTGGCATTCAAATCCTAAAAGATATTTTTTCTAGAGCCACTATGAATCTCTAGTCTTGGGATGATCTCTGAGTTCAATTATGGCTCATCCGCCCAGATCATTAGACTTTTGACTTGTTGGTTTCAGCTATCCTGCCTCATCTCCTGCACAAGTTGGGAATTCAATTTGTTAGACCTTGGTGGAAGGACTAGAAATGGTATCTTGCTATGCCCTTCACCAGTTACAAACCCAAGCTTGGGTATTCTTAGCTGGTGCCTCATCTACCCATGATTGATTCTCTCAACCAGCATTGGCATATCTCTTCTTCTCAAAAGAGTTAGGGCTGGCATTTTCATACTATTTGAGATTTTGTCACTGAGCCTAAAATTGCTCATTTTGCCTGGTGTTTTTTATACTAGGGCTTGCCTTTGGGAGCTAGCCTCAAGCATTTGGGCATTCCTGATCCCAAATGCCCATTTTGTGGTCATTTTGAGATGCTCATGCACATTTTTTGGTTTTGTCGGCGTGCCCAGAATTATTGGTACTAGATTCATGACCTCTTTGCTCCTTTTAGGCCTGAACCTTTTTCATGGCATATGGTGCTTCTTGGTGACCCTCCCAAAGTGCCTTCCCTAGACACCAAGATATGACATACTTTCAGGATGGAGATTTTGTTTACCTTATGGAAAGAACAAAATTCTGTTCTTTTTTCTCACAGTTCTCTAGACAATCATGTCTCTCTTTATGCTAAGGCATGTATTTATAATAATGTCATGATGCAGATTTAGGTGCAAGAGGATAAAGTGGCCTTAGAGGTTTTTGATTTGTAAGAGTTGCTCCAGCATTAGGGAAATGCCCCTTGTACTATGGCTCAAGTGCCTCTAGATTCTCTCTTAGGTGACCATATGCCACCTAGGGGCTAATGTCGTAGTTGAAGTTCCTCTACCATACACTTGAGAACTCCATGCTAGTGGTGTCACCTCTCCTCCTCCTCAGAGGGATGTGGGTTCTGGCTAGTCTCATTTGCTTGCTTCTGCTACTGGTGCTATTGATCAGTGTTTGGCCTCTGTTCCTGCCAATCAAGACAAGTTCCCTCACCTGGCACTTGCAATCTCACCTAGGAGGAAGGAAAGATGGAAAAAGCTAGAAGATGGCTTGGTTGTTCCTAATCAAGCTCCTAGGACCAATGTCTGGGTCAATCCTAATGACAGAGATCCTCCTCCCTCTTCTGCTACTACTCTTGCAGCCTGAGGGTTTCTCTTTTTATATGTTTTATTGATGAATAGTTGTATGATTTTGGCCTAAGTGCCAAGTGAGTTGCATGGTGATTTCTTCCCCTGGCCCCTTTTTTGTGAATACTAAACTTTTATATTATTAATAGAAAAGGCCACTATTCATCAAAAAAGGTACTACTTGAAGCATAAAATATGATTAAATTTAAACAATAATTTTGAAAAGAACATTAAAGTATGTTTTTAAATTAAAAATAACTTGAAATTACAATTTTTAATGACAAAAATCATTAAAAAAATGATAAAATAACAATAGTACGTATAGGGAATAGGAAAAAAAATGGCAGAGGGGGTTGGTAGAAGAAGCTAAAACAGGAACCTGAGCTCTACTAAACGTGATCCCATTCTTGACAGTGAAAATGACAAACAAAACATTAAAAAATAAAAAATAAATAGATTTCCAAAACGAGTGCCTATTTTTCTTTGGGTGCCCGATCCGAAACGGGCGCTTGATTTTTAAATGGGCGCCTAATTTTTTAATATGGATCGGGCTCCTGAACCTAAATGGGCACCTGATTTGTAAAAATCTGTAGCCTGTTTCTTATTGCAATTTTTTTACCAAGAACACTTCCATGGAATTGGTACCCAACTTCTTGCAGTGACCCACATTCTCATTATCAATCACACCTTCTTCAATAGCATAAAATTTTTAATGACCCTTAGAATGACATTTCTTAGATTTATCTCTAATATCCTTGTAGTTTTTTCTTGGACATCTAGATGCAATATGACCAATCTTATTACAATTAAATCATCTCAAAGGTAACCTTCCTTCATACTTACTGGATCCCCTAGGTAGTCTTTTAATAATCAAGGCTTCAAGTTAATCAATCTTCCTTTATTCTTCCATGATCTCTTCACAATCCTTAGAATAGTGTTTGAATTTCATCTTTGTAGATATTTATCCTTGGTCATACTTAGTTACATTGTATTTGAATGTAGTTCAACCTTTGGAATCTCCTTACTAAGTGTATTCATCTCATAGACACAAAATATTCCCACCAAATCTTCTCCTGAAATAAATCTATTGTTCTCAATTGCTTAATAGAATCAACTTTCTCATAGAAACATGCAGGAAAATATCTCATAATCTTATCTACAACTTCATGTTATATCAAGGTACCACAAGCACATCTAATTTCACAAACCATGTCATTTACTCTCTATAAAAAGTCTAAGGTAGTTTCACCTTTACTCATCTTCATATCAAGCTATATTTTGATTTTAGTCCCTACAACTTATCTTTCTTAACATACGAGTCACTTTCTATGTATTTTTTCTTCCTGATGAAATGGGTTTTCCAATAAATCAAAAACCTCAACCTAAATTTGTGTTCCCTCTCTCTAAGGTTGATCTTGATCTGTAGGGGAATTTGGCTTCTAGGTCGGAGGGGATGGATGTCAATAAGGTCAATGAAGGTGAGAAAAACATGTAGGAAATGTAGGTCAAAATGGAAAACCTAGAGAACACTCTTAAGAAGCACATGCTAGACAATAACCTATTCATGGGGTCTGTGATGGAGTGCTTCATGACAATAAAGGTGGAGCTAGATGCTAGATCTCCTACCACAAATCTCGATGATGATAAAGTGGACGAAGATGATGCTGGTCCTCGTAAATGCACTTAGTCTACAAAAAGGAAGAAGATACATGACAGGATCTATTGGAAAGTTGACCATACTAATGTATATGACTTGATATAGTGTTTTCATTATGGCAACAAAGTCATATAATAGTTTTCAATCAGCGCACTTGATGACAAGATTAGAAATCAGTTAATTGTTGAAGACTAGAGAGTGTACAAAGTTCCTGCAGCTCAGAGCATCAACACATGTGCATACAAGAGAATTATGGTATGTGCCATAGAAGTTAAGTTGGTTGGACTATACTCATGCTTAGTCTACAAGCACATGATCAGATGTGCGAGGATGAGAAAGATACAGTCAGTTGAAGTTGCACAGTCAGTGTGTACCAGTGAAGAATAGAGCATGAAGTTGATAGTTAGTATTTTGGTTTGTAGTTATAATGTAATGTTTTAAAGGCTATGTGCCTATTGTATTTAGGTTTCTGACATGTATACTTGTTTTTTTGTAAGTACGCTTGAGCTAATTCATCTAGAAGCATTATTTTTAATAGGTCTAAAGGCTGACCTAGTTGTTTATTTTGTATGTGCATATAAATATAAAATGTGCTCATTATATTTGGTATGTAAGTCAAGAAAGAGTTGTAATAAGAAGAGCATAAGTATGCGAAGATAGCATAAGATTTATTAGAGCTTTGCTAGATGTCAAAGCATCAGTGCATCAAAGGAACTGATCTGACAAGCAGTGTCACAGTAACAGCTCATCGAGAAGATATAGTGTGTATCTAAGATGAAAAGGTTGTAGCCTTCACCACTTGAGCAGTGAGCTCTAGAATAGTGCGTCAACTCCCCTAACATGGATTATTGTAAAAAAATCCTAATAGGGTCCAACCCTTAAAAGGTCTATTGTACTTACATCATTGTAAACTAACTCCTAATAGGGTTAAGGATCTTCTAACAAGGATCACAAAACACTAGTGCAAAATATTAGTGGGTGTCAATTCCCACTGGCATTTTTACCTATTTGGGTTTCCCCATAACCATATTGGTGTCATGTGTTGATTTCATGTTTCATGTTTATGTGAATGTTTAATTCAATACTTAAGCATTTAAAGTCAGTATAAATATTAAAGTGAAAAGTTAAAATACAGTGAAAACTGATTCACTCCCCCCCCCCCTCTCAGTGTTCCCATTCCTAACAATTGGTATCAGAGCTTTGGTCCTCAGCAAAGAAGTTTAACCACTTGAGGAGATCATAGAAAAAGAAGAAATGAAACATCTGAAAAGAAATCTTGAAGCCGCTCTTGAAGACCTAGACAACTTAGAAAGAGAAATTGAAGAACTAAAAGAAAAAGTCAGTGATGCACAATTAGTTATCAAAAGGCTAAGAAGGGATCTAAAAGAATGTTCCACTAGTGACTTGGGGATAATGGTCAAAAATTTGAATGAAGAAAATGCATCCTTAAAAGAACAGCTTGAAGAATTTGATGACAAACTAATTAACAATTAAGAAGCATACAATGAACAGGTCAAAGAGAATCTTCAACTCAATGAATAATTAAGGCTAGAAAACATGGATATCTTGGAAATAAGAAACACCAAAGAAATCTTGGAAACAAAATTAAAAGAAGGAAAGAACCATGTTGACGAACTACACACTAGTTCTGATTTGATAGAATCCCAACTGTATGCAAGGAGAGCTAAAGGAGATACTAGTTGCATTAGATACAATGAAGCACAAAATTAGATTGACAACATGAGAGAAAGAAAGGATACAAAAAAGGACTCTACTGATACTAAGAAGACTGAAGATCAAAGGAATAATAATGGTGAACCACCTAAGAATGAGCACAAGCCAGTTGACTACATGTAACAAACATGGTCACATAGCAAGGAACTGTACAGAGGTAAGAACCTTTAATGGTTACTATTATTCATGCAATAAATTTGGTCATAAAGATATAAATTGCAAGTACAATAAGAAGAACAGGATTCAGCATGATCGAAGGAATCAGAATCAGAATGTTACATGTTAGATATGTAAATATAATGGTCACTCAGCTAGACAATGTAAAATGGTGACTCATATCAATGCACCAAGGAATATAAGACCTCCAGTCATTTTTAACTCCTGTAACAAGGTTGGACATATCTCAAAGTTTTCTAAATCAAAGACGTAAGGTCAAGAAATCCCTAAAAAGGATGAAGAATCAGTATTGGATTCCGAAGGAGAAGTCAAGTTTGTGAAAGCCTCTGAAGATGCGAGCTTGATTTGGTCAAAAGGAAAGAAACAAAAAGTTGATGAGAATGTATTGGAAGCATCCACAATGGATGCACCCTCTACATCTAGATGAATGTCCCTCAGGGTCATAGGGGGAGCTAATTTAGCTCTAGACCCCTGCGCAGCTGGTATACTCATTCTTAGAGTATGTGCCTTTGAACTTAAGCTTTTAGAGTATAAAAGAGCCTTCATGCAAGAGTGCATAGATTAATTGTTACTGTTATACACTAAGTTTTCTCCTTTGTCTCAAGCTCTCTTGGTCTTGATAACTCAGTATAACATGGGAATCATCTCTAGGTTGTCGGACCTTTGCTAACTAAGATGAGACCTCTAAGTTCTAGGCTAGTTCCTCTTGGATAATCACCTTAATTTTCTTCTTGACATGAAAGTAAAACTTTTGGAGGGAAAGGGATAGAAGGGATGCTTGTAAGGGAAATGACTTGAAAGCAAACTACCTACTAGGTGATGCACCAAAACTAGGGTTTGGATCTCAGTATGTAGGAGTGAAATCAATGAAAAGCTTAGGTCTAGTAGGTCACAACTTACTGAATAGGCTTGCATAAGTATTTCATACGAGGGCCTAAGAATAAGACACAACTTATGACCCACAAATAGACATTCACTTCTACAACTCGGTGTAGGATTGAGACAAGACTGTTAAGCGGGTTGAGGTATACCCACAAGAACATCTAAATCAAATAAAACATAGTAACACACAAAATTGCAGAAGGCAAGAGGGATACGGAACCCTAAACTATCATTGAAAACATGCATATACTTTGATCCAATAAGAGATAATCCAAACAAGGAAGCATAGGGACATGAAGGATTGTCACAAAATACCTTTGCAATATTTGAACCATCAATGGGAGAGATACAACTATATGAGCTAGAGGGTAGAAATGATACCACAGATAACCTTTAAGAAAGGTGAATTTTCTTCTACAAATTGTCCAACTCCTTCTACACTAAGGGCTCCAAAACAATATATACATACTCAACTGCATGTAGGCAGGAGTCAAAACTAACCTAACTAGGGTTACAGATTTTACAATAAAATATCAAATCCCAAGTGTCCACTGCTACCCATCATGAAAAGCACTGAGAACTGGTCATCAGATTAGATCTTTCTCTTGTGTGTTGATCCTAGACTGAGTCCACCTACAGACACAACAACTTCGACCCATCTACCCACCTGCAGCTCTACTAAGCCATGAAGGCTCCAAATCTGATCTGGAAGATATTTGTATTTTCAATAATAACCCTACAAAAGGTAGTGACAACCCATTAAGAATTTCAACACGACATGGCCCTCTACAAAATCCACGGTGTTGATGATCAGATCATTCATCATTATCCTTCCAACTATCCCTGTCTTGAAGAAATCAATTCCAGCTACCAAACTATCATGCATGGCTATCAAAATGCAAAACCCTAGTAGAAAACTAGCATAGAAATTCAAATTTGAATGGTAATGGCTAGTTGGGCCTCAAATTAAAATGCAACCATTGATGAAAGATCCTTCTTGGCAAATGAACGGCCATGATGCACCTTGAAATCACTTAAAATCCACTTCTAACAGGTCAAGACCACCATGGAAGTCAACAGCCAATGAAACACGAGAAAATCAGCATGAGGACCCACCTTGACTTTTCTCTTCTTTAAGTCATGAATAACTCTTCTAAACCCTGGGCCCAGAGCCACCACTTGGCAATCTTTTATTCACTTTGGCCGCTTTGTAGGCATACACCTCAGCAGTTCTCTAACAATGGACCCACAATCTCCAAGATTCCAATCTAATGGCTAGTCTCATCTCCTCATGACCTCAGAAGATTCTTTCAAATTATACGCCTACCGTAGATTTCATTAAGTTAGGACTCTTCTGACACATTAGTCCACCTGGGAGCCTTCATCAACATTTGGCAACCAATCACATTCGAACACCTGAACACACCTGGCAATATGGTCCCATGGATTTTCCTTTGACTTTGACCAATAAGAAGTCAGCAAATCACCTTGACTTGGCACTGGAGCCATTGAAAAATCTAGAACACTTGGCAAAATCGACGGCTAGTGCATAATCCCATGTGTCAGAAAAGCCCTTAACAAAGATACACTAGCCAATTATCTTTGTCCTTCTGATATCCCTGTAGACATCTTGACACGGCCCCACTTCAGCATCCAAGTCATTGCTATGTGGACCAATTAGAAATGAGCACATCATCATTTGAGGACCCACCTACAAGGCTCTGATAAAAAGCAAGATCAACGACCAGTCTTATCCCCTTATAGCTCTGATAAAACCCTTGTGAACTTAAGATAGTTGTCGATCCTCTAATAACTATCAGAACCTCTGACCGCTGCAAAAACTTGGTACCATTGACAAAAAGATGACTTGATACATGTGGACCAATCAAAAGCTGCCAAATTAGATGAGGTGGCACTGGTCCTACTGACACACTGAAGTGCTACAGACATGGAAGATCTAACAATAATCTTAAGATCTCAAGCTTTGACACCAGCCTATCCGAAGATACACCAATTGTTGGATCCCTCTAGCCAGGACCCCACAAATTTAGACCGCTAAACTTCCTCACAAATACATGACTAAAGAAAAGCTAGCTGTCCCTAGCTTGCAAGAAGTTAAACGGCGACTGAGAAATACTTAGCGATTATGAGAATTGATGTATTCGCTAAGTCGCTAAATAAAAAGGGGACCGCCAGAAAGAAATAAAGAACTGGCGACTGGGCCAATAGGAAATTAGCACACATGGGAAATGTAAACCTTTAGTGGCCAAAAAAGGTAACGAAGAATTATAATGGTCCAAAGGGTTTTGAGGGTTTTAAAAGGTTCCCAGCACAACGACTAGTTTTATGAATATTTTGACCTACAGACCAGGGACTAGAAATAATTGCAGAGGCCAGGAAAAAAAACATGAGGTCATGAAACTTTTAGAGATGCTCAGCAGGGGAAAAACAAGGACCTGGGAATAGATTTAGCCAAATTTGCATGGACATGAAAATTAGGATAACATTTTGGCAATTTCAGCTGGATGTCAGCCTGCTAGACATGGAAAACCAGTGGTCTTGACAATTCATTGGGCATGGGGTCTTTCTGAACACAAAACTCAAAAATCTCCCAAGAGGCAGAATTAGAACTGTTCTCAGAGCACTTCTTGGAAAATAGGGAACTAAACTAGAAAGCAAGGAAAGGAAAACAGGGGAACTTGACAAAATTTATAGAGAGGGGTTAAGCTCAGAATAGGGCTTCAGGTGGAAACCATTGACTAAGATAGGCAAGGCATCTCCTTCCATATTTGATAATTGAAAAGAATTGGAGCCCCTACATTCTGTGATTACAAATGGCCCTCCCCAAAAAGAATCAAACTTTGTGTGCTTGCCAGGTCTAGAACTGAACTCATCCCACTTGAGGACTATGTCTCCAACGTTGAAATTCCTTATCCTGGCTCTTTTTTCAAAACTCCTCTTTGTTTGATTCTGATAGAACTCCATATCTTTCATGGATTTATCTTTGAGTTCTTCTAATTCCATCAATTGAGCATATCTAATCTCTAAGGGATCCTTTTCATCAAACATGGCATATTGAGTAGCTAAGTCTAGAGCTAGTAATTCTGTTAAAATAGACAATTTATCCTCCTTGCCATACACTAACATGTAAGGAGAATTACCAATGATTTTATTTGGGGTAATTCTATCTAACCACAAGGCAACTTTGAGCTTTGTGTGCCAATCTCTCTGATTCTCTTGAAGAGTCTTCTTGATTATCCTAACCAAATTCTTATTGGTGGATTATGCCAAGCCATTTCCTTGGGGGTAATAATTGGAACTAGTATTTAGATAGATGCCATTCTTGACTTCCCACTCTGAGGCTTTAAGACCTATGAATGCCAAGGCATTATCTAAAATGATGGAATCAGGAGTGCCCAACCTATGAATTAAGTCATCATAAAAGCTTAGGACAACACTCTCATTGGCCTCTTTTAAAGCAATTGCCTCTGTCCATCTGGTGAAATAATCAGTTGTAGTAATTATCCATTTATGGCCTACACTAGATAGAGGATTAATCATGCTAATGAAATCTATACCCCATTTCATGAAGGGTTTCTCTATTCTGTCTGGCTGTAAGGGCAAGGCTGCAAGCCTCTCTTTTCCTACAAACATGGCACACTTGATGCATCTCCTGACATAATCATGACTATCCCTAAAGATAGATGGCCAATAGTATCCAGCTCTCATGATCTTAAAAGTAGTAGTCCTAGGAGAAAAGTGACCTCCAGAAGGTCCATCATAACACTCAAATAGGATGTCTACTACCTTTTCTAAATCTATGCATCTTAAAAGGACATCATTGTGATCCCTTCTAAAAAGAACATCATCAATTAGCACAAAAGGGATAGATTGTAACCTATAATACCTCCTTTTTGCTGAATCCAAACTTGCAAGACATTATCCTGTCTTCAAATAATTGATCATATTGGGCAACCAGCATGTTGCCTTGGCTTGTTCTTCTGTAGAGTGCACCACCAAAGATGCATCCATTTGCTCTGATTTCTTTGAACTTTCATCCTCTACCAAATTGTCACAAAGACCTCTTCCTCTAATCAGCTTGGTAATTTGAATATCAATGTCATATTCCATCACCTTGGTGATCCAACCAGCTCTTTTCTCATTTAAGTCTTTGGAGAGCAAAAACTCTTTGACACTCGGGTGAGTAACTTTTAAATGTACCTTGCTATGGGTCAGTAGATATCTAAACTTTTTAAGGCTCTTCACCATAGAAAGTACATGTTTTTCTACAAAAGAGTATCTCTATTCATACTCTTCCAAACCTTTGCTAAAGATGAAATCCTTACTGAAATTTGGGTTTAAGAGAGCAGGGGCATCTATTAGGGCTTCTTTGATGGCTTGGAAATTGGCCTTCCCTTCTTTGGTCCAATTAAAAGCTGAACTCTTCTTCAACATGGCTATCAAAGGCTTGACTAAATCTACAATGTTAGGCAAGAACCTCCTAACAAAGTTAATCTTTCCTATGAAAGATTGGAGACTTTTCTTGTTATGTGGTAGGGGTAGCTCTAGGATAGCTACAATTCTCTCAGGATCCACTATAATTCCTTCTTTGGATACTACATATCCTAAAAAATTTCCTTCATGAACTGCAAACACACATTTCTTGGGATTAAGAGATATCCCAAATTCTCTACACCTTTCAAAAGTCTTCCTCAGATGTTTAATGTGGTCTACTGCATGCTTTGAATAGATAGTTATGTCATCTAAGTAGACCAACACAAACTTGTACATTAGGCTCTTAAAGGCCATATCCATTGCCTTTTGAAATGTGGCACCTACATTTGACAAACCAAAGGGCATCTTTTGATAAGCCATGGTTCCCCACTTGGTTGTAAATGTAGTCTTGTACTGATCCTCTTCACTAACTCAGATCTGATTGTATCCTGAATAGCCATCCAATAATGAAAATCTCACAGATCTAGATTCACATTGTAAGATTTGCTCCATGGAGGGTAGTGGATGGCGGTCTTTTAATGAGGCCTTGTTAAGATCCCTGAAGTCAACACATAACCTCATCTCTGCATTCTTCTTCCTGGCAGGAACAAGGTTGGAAACCCAACTAGTATGCCTAATGGGGTAGATGATACCACTTTCTATCAATTTGAGCACTTCTTTATGCATAAGTGGCTCAGGCTTGGGATTAATAGGCCTTTGCTTTTGCCTCACTAGTTTGACATTTGGTTCTAACTCAATAGTGTGTTGAGAAAGGGTAGGATCAAAACCCTTGAGGTATTCATATTGCCATGCAAAAACATCACTAAATTCTTTGAATAACTAAGTATAAGCTTGTTTCTCCAATTCAGTGTTTACCTTTCCAAATTGTAGGCTCTTACCTGGTTCCAAATCTAGTTCAACACAATGTTCTTGCTGGACTACCAAGCTAGCTTTTCTTATCTTAACTTCATCATCCTTGTTGAAGATATTCTCTAAAGTAACAAGACCTCTAGGCATCTTATAGGATTTCAACTGTATCACTTGATCACCATAGTTTTGTGATAGCCTATCTTGATTGTGATCTGAAAAAACATCTTCTTCAAACAAGAACTATAGAATTTGTTCATCATTGTCAAACACTTTCCAATTGACATCATTATCTAGGATAGATGGTCTGACAATCACTTTGATATGTTGTTGATCTATTTCTCTTGAAATGCTATTTGGAATGTCATACTCAGATCCAACAGTAGCTAACCTATTTGCATTTTGATTTAACTTTCTAGGGATAGCAACAATATTGAAAGCAAGGAAATCTTTGATTGCATCCCAAAATCTATGTTTGTATGCTTTCATGGTGTCATTTTTGGTTGCACATATCCCTCTTACTTGGCTGACAACTAACTCACTATCACCATCAGCTTTTAAGGCCTTAAGCCCTCTTTTTCTAGCCCATTCTAGTCCATTGACTAGGCTTTCATAATCTGTAGTATTACTAGTGTAGGAAAAAATGAATCTAAAGGTAGTATAATACCTTTCTCCTTTTGGGGACACTAACATAGCACCACCACTAGAACCATGTATACTTCTAGCCCCATCCAAAAATAGTTCCCAAACCTGACTCCTTTGATCTTCTGAATCAGTATCCTCTTTGAGAAGGCTTGGCTCTATAGCATTACTTTCTTGTATTAAATAACTTCCCAAACCAAAATTCCAGATCATATTTTCTTGGGCCTCTGAAGCTCTTTCATCTAGAAAAATATCAGGGATAATTTATATCTTTGCACTTGCTTCACTAATAGTTTGGAAGTCGCTGTTATCAAATATAGGGCAATTTACATTGATGGCATTGGATACATATGGTTCTATATGGTGTGCTACTAATGGTTCAAACTTGATGGTGACCTTAGTCCCATACCTTATATGAAATAGCATGTGATACTAGTCAAAAGATAGGTAACCTCCTATCTTAGCTGTAAACTCCCTTGAAAGACATACAACAAATAATGCAGGGAGATCTATGATATATATATCAAGGAGGATTGAGAAATTGGGACTAGCATGCAGGATTAGACCAGTATCCTTAGCCACACCTATAGTATTGACCAAGGATCCATCAAGTTGGGTAACCTTCTTTTGAAAGGGTTCATATCTTAGTCCTAATTGGTTAGCTACCTTCTTGGGTATCACAGTGCTAGTAGCTCCACTATCTACCATACAATTATGTACTAAATATTTTCCAATGGTTAAAGATACATAAAAGGGAGGTGGCTTTGAATTCCTACCTTGTGAGATATTTCCCTTGGAGTTGCTACTTGGAGCCTCCTTTTCTTGATCAATGTTAACCAACACTGGCTTTGTAGCTTCTTTTGTAGGTTGAGGAGTTGCTACCTCTGTCATGGCCTTCTTCAAAATTTCAAGCTGTCCTGGAAGAGCCAAAGAGTCCCACATAGACATGGTGACATTCACCTTCTTCATGTTGTCTACAATATTAAATGGTGTCACAATGTGTACTCTCTATTGTATCTTTGGCATGATGGGCTCCACCTCTTTGGAATGTTGGCCTTTCTTGCTTGCAATGACAGGAGTTTCCTTAGGTGTGATGGGATTAGTTTGCTGTAGTAGCTCTATAGATGTAGTAGCTTTGGAGTTGGAATCCACTCTCTTCATGTCTTGAGATCTTCTTTTTGTTCTTGCCTAGGCAACAAAAGTGGCTTCATCATTGACTCCATTAAAGTCTAATTGCTCCCAATTGAAGAGAGCAGTCTCTTTTTCTTGTGATTCTGGTTGTGGCACTGAGCCACTAGATGAAACCTCTGATTGAACTTGTGGGGCATTTTGAACTATTAGAGCCTAGTTCATCCATCCATTTGAACATGTAGCCTGATTATGAGGCTGATTACAAGGAAAGCACCATTCATTCTCCATTGCCAAATTGTTTTGGCTAGGAACCACATCCCTCACTGGGTTTGTAGAGTTTAGGGGTGTAGGGTTATATGGTTGGAATGGTCTCTGATTAAAACTTTGTCTTTGTCCTTGATAGCCTCCTTGGTATGGTGGCCTATTTTGCTGATAAGGTTGTCCTTGATTTTCATATTGCTGATTAGGACCTTGGCCTTGTGTCTAAAATGGTGGTCTAATTCCTTGACCTTGCTTCTTTATATTTGTGACCTCCTTAGTCAAGGTCTACAACAAGTTACTCATTTCTTGCTGACTGCTCTATTGGCTACTCTTTATCTCTTATAACTCTTGAGAGAAACTAGTCCTCATCACTTGACCGCTAGTGCTAGCTTGGGGTGCTAATATGGTAGGAATAGGGGTGAATGGGGGTACTTAGGTAGGTGAAATGGGTTGAAGGCTAGGAAAAATGGGCATTGGAGGCCTTCTAGCAAATATGCCTGCTTGGATTAAATAGTTTTCAGCCCTGATAGCTATGTCAAAAGCCTGGGGTAAAGAAGCACCACCCATAGACTGGATCATGATAGAAATTTGACCATTTAGACCTTGTAAATAATAAAGGAAAGCATGGTCTTTTGATGGTCTTACTGAGATTGGGATTCTATTCCATGTTTTAAGGAATCTACTATTGTAATCTGTCATTTGTTCTTGAGGGTCTCTCTTAATAGTTGTCAAATGTTCAACTAGATACAAGTTATTTGATTTATCCTCAAAATGTTTACTTAATGCATCCCCTAAATCATCCCAAGAAGTAATAGAACCAACAGTTAGAGTTCTAAACCATTCTAGAGCCTTACCTTTCAGAGAGGCTGCTAATAACTTTGTGGCCACATCTTCTTGAGTAATGTTGTGTATGCTGCATATGGTGGTCACATCTCTTATGTGCTCAAAAGTAGTTGTCTACCCTTCACCAGTAAAATCAGGTATACTCTTAATTGCCACCAAGAGCACATCATGATGCTTAGCAAAATTCAATGAGCTGCCTTGGTTGAAAGGTGTGAAAGCAAATGATCTAGCCATTGTAGGTGTTGGGATCTGAAGGTTGATAACTATGTGAGCTATATTTGCTGCTTGATTGGAATCCTCCTCTAGATCTCTGGTTAGAGATCTACCTCTTCTTCTGGAGTGAAAGGGAGAGGGTCTCCTTTCTAGGTTGTCAGGAGGTGTAGATCAAACTCTCCTTGTAGGGGATATTCTTTGAATTGTCTCACTTTTATGACTTCTTCTTGACGGAAAATCTAAAAATTGGGTAGGCTTTGAGCTTCTAATCTCAATATTTCTCATAAAACTTTCAACAAGGTAGCCCCTGATCTCTGGACAGTGGAGTTGGCAGATATACTTGGAAGAATGACTTCTGAAAGCCTATTTTATGCAATCTACATATCAGAGATAGCATATCTTTAACCTATGAACTTCTTGTGTAGTCCCACCAGGCATGCCAGAATTGTTATACACTGAGTTTTCACCTTTGTGTCAAGCTCTCTTGGTCTTGATAACTCAGTATAACATGGGAATCATCTCTAGGTTGTGGGACCTTTGTTAACTGAGATGAGACCTCCAAGTTCTAGGTTGGTTCCTCTTGGATAATAACCTTAATTTGCTTCTTGACATGAAAGTAAAAATTTTGGAGGGAAAGGGATAGAAGGGATGCTTGTAAGGGAAATGACTTGAAAGCAAACTACCTACTAGGTGATGCACCAAAACTAGGGTTTGGATCTCAGTATGTAGGAATGAAATCAATGAAAAACTCAGGTCTAGTAGGTCACAACTTACTGAATAGGCTTGCATAAGTATTTCATAAGAGGGCTTGAGAATAAGACACAACTTATGACCTACAAACAGACATTCACTTCTACAACTTGGTGTAGGATTTAGACAAGACTATTAAGTAGGTTGAGGTATACCCACAAGAACATCTAAATCAAATCAAACATAGTAACACACAAAATTGTATAAAGCAAGAGGGATACGGAACCCTAAACTATCATTGAAAACATGCATATACTTTGATCCAATAAGAGATAATCCAAACAAGGAAGCATAGGGACATGAAGGATTGTCACAAAATAACTCTGCAATATTTGAACCATCAATGGGAGAGATACAACTATATGAGCTAGAGGGTAGAAATGATACCACAGATAGCTTTTAAGAAAGGTGAATTTTCTTCTACAAATTGTCCAACTCCTTCTGCACTAAAGGCTCCAAAACAATATATACATACTCAACTGCATGCAAGCAAGAGTCAAAACTAACCTAACTAGGGTTATAGATTTTACAATAAAATATCAAATCCCATGTGTCCACTATTGCCCATCATGAAAATCACTGAGAACCCATCATCAAATTAGATCTTTCTCTTGCATGTTGATCCTAGACTAAGTCCACCTATAGACACAACAACTTCGACCCATCTACCCACCTGCAACTCCACTAAGCCATGAAGGCTCCAAATCTGATCTGGAAGATATTTGTCTTTTCAATAATAACCTTGCAAAAGGTGGCGACAACCCATTAAGCATTTCAGCATGACATGGCCCTCTACAAAATTTGTGGCACCAATGATTAGATCATTCATCATTATCCTTCCAACTATCCCTGTCCTAAAGAAATAAATTCCAGCTACCAAACTGTCACGCATGGCTATCAAAATGCAAAACTCTAGCAGAAAACCAGCATAGAAATTCAAATTTGAATGTTAAGGGCTAGCGGGGCCTCAAATTAAAATGCAACCATCGATGAAAGATCCTTCCCGAAAAATGAACGGCCACAATGTGCCTTAAAATCACTTAAAATCCACTTCTGACAGGTCAAGACCACCATGGAAGTCAACAGCCAATGAAATGTGAGCAAATCAGCACGAGGACCCACCTTGACTTTTCTCTTCTTTAAGTCATGAAGAACTCTTCTAAACCCTGGGGCCCAAACCTGCCACTTGGCAATCTTTTATTCACTTTGGCCACTTTATAGGCATACACCTTGGTACTTCTCTAACAACAGACCGACAATCTCCAAGATTCCAATCTAATGGCTAGTCTCATCTCCTCATGACCTCAAAAGATTCTTTAAAATTATACACCTACCATAGATTTCATTAAGCTGGGACCCTTCTGACACATCAGTCCACCTGGGAGCCTTCATCAACATTTGGCAACCAATCACATTCGAACACCTGAACACACCTGGCAATATGGTCCCATAGATTTTCCTTTCACTTTGACCAATAAAAAGTCAGCAAATCACCCTAACCTGGCACTAGAGCCATTGACAAATCTAGAACACTTGGCAAAATTGATGACTGGTGCATAATCTCATGTGTCAGAAAAGCCCTTCATGAAGATATGCTAGCCATTGATCTTCATCCTTTTGATATCCTTGCAGACATCTTGACATGGCCCCACTTCAGCATCCAAGTCATCACTATGAGGACCAATGAGAAATGAGCACATCATCATCTGAGGACCCACCTGCAAGGCTCTAACAAAAAGCAAGATCGACGGCCAGTCTTATCCCCTTATAGCTTTGACAAAACCCTTGTGAACTTAAGACAGTCATCGATCCTCTGACAACTGTCAGAACCTCTGACCGCTGCAAGAACTTGGTACCATTGACAAAAAGATGACTCAATACATGTGGACCAATCAGAAGCTACTGAATTAGATGAGGTGGCACTGGTCCTACTGACACATTGAAGCACTGCAAACATGGAAGATCTAATAGTCATCTTAAGATCTCAAGCTCTGACACCATCCTATCCGAAGATATGCCAACCATTGGATCCCTCTAGTTAGGACCCCACAAATTTAGACCACTGAACTTCCTTGCGAGTATGCAACTAAAGAAAAGCTAACCGTCGCTAGGTCGCAAGAAGTTAAACGGTGATCGGGAAATACTTAGCGATTATGAGAATTGATGTATTTGCTAAGTCGACGAATAAAAAGGGGACTGCCGAAAAGAAATAGAGAACTCACGACTGGGCCAATAGGAAATTAGCGCACATGGGAAATGTAAACCTTTAGTGACCAAAAAAGGTAATGAAGAATTATAACGGGCCAAAAGGTTTTGAGGGTTTTAAAAGGTTCCCAACATAATGGCTAGTTTTATGAATATTTTGACCTATAGACCAGGGACTTGAAATAATTGCAGAGGCTAGGAAACAAAACATGAGGTCATGAAACTTTCAGAGATGCTCGGCAGGGGAAAAATAAGGACCTGGGAATAGGTTTAGCCAAATTTTCATGGACATGAAAATTAGGATAACAGTTACAAGAACTGAAGTTGGAGGTTTTTGAAGTGATAGCTTGGTTTACGTGGCAAGCATTAATGACATAATTTTCACTTTAAGTACATAGAAAGTTGTTTGATTATTCATTGCATTAGAATTTAGAGTGATTAAAGAGTATAAAGAGCCTTGGAAGCAATTGTGAAGTCTTGGAGATTGATCTATCAGTGATTAGTAGTGCATTTGGTTGGTTACAAAAACCCTAGTTCATCACACTGATTCAGAAGTCTTTAGATTATCTCGGAGATCAGTTGGAAAGTGATTAATCAAGTAATTCATGGCCACTCCCATAGTTTTTTATGTTGTAGAGAAGAAGATATATGTATTTAAGAAGCATCCATTTAAGTCAACCCTAGATGATTTAGAGGGAGCATTCTCTAAAATGTCTATGGGCATCATGCATGTCAAAGATATTAGGGCACACATCTACTGCAAGAAAGAACTAGTAGGGTTGGATAGGTTAAGGGAACACATGGATACCATGTTGAAACTGGATAAAATATTCATGGATGAATATGTCAAGTTGAATGATCACCCTATAATTGAGTATGCTATGACATATGAATTTTATGAGACCAAATGGATTAAGATACTATCAAGAAAAATTTATGATGATTTATTTAGGATAGGTGATGTGCCAGTAAGAATCACTAGTGACCTAATTCATGAGATGACAAGCCTTTCTAGAATAGGCATCATCCTTCCTGTGGGAAAGGATGTTAGAAAAATGGTTGAGAAAACATGTAATTCAAGGATTCATAGGCATGGGATGACAATTGAGCCTATTGAGCAAGTAGACATCAAATTGATGTCTATGATACTTGGATACAAGTTTAATCACACCAACAAGGTGAATAGTGTGTTTGTAGGCACAATTCTACCTACCATCAGACTTGTAAAGGAAGATGGGGAGTTCAATCTCTATGAGATCTTGCATGCAGATTTGATTGATAACATCAAGGTGATCAAGCATGATAAGACCAAAATATTTAGGTTTGGGTCCTTAATCATCTACATGTACCTTCACATTGTTGGGAGAATATCAGATTTGTATTTGGACAAGTCCATTCCAACCATGCCATAGGTATCTAACAAGGCATCCATCGAAAGTACATTGAGAGATTATGTAACATTGGAATTGAAAACCTTCAGGGCTAAGATGAAAATGAGGTACAGGATTCTAGAAAACATTGTTAAAAAGTACAAGGATACAATTTTTTTTTATGGTAGAGATAGACACAACTTGTATGGAAGCTATTGAACAAATAACTAAGTGGATTCTTCCACTTGGTTATGAGGTAGAGGAATAGGTCCTTGAAGAATATGTGCAAGTACTACTATCAGCCCCCAAAGATCCTAATGAACCTAGATGGGGAACTAATGCGGAGAAGACGAGATAAATAGATGCCAAACTTAATAGCGTTGCAACAAAAAGAAATGTTGGTAAAGTCACATCATAAATCTTGAGAATACACAGAGTATCTCAAGCAGATCTAGACAAAGAAAGAGAACAAAAGATTTCTTTGGAATTAGAAAGTGTAGATGTAGCTAAGGAAGAGACAAATGATCCTAAACTGAAGAAAGTAAAGATTGAAAACTCTGATGAATAGCAGGATAAAACTGATACTCCTCCTTCTACGCCCAAGGAAACCATTGACCTTACTACTCCTCCTGAGTATAAGGCAATACCAAAAAGGAAGAAAGAGATCAACACTAGTCATCCATCATCAAGAGTCACAAGAAACAAAAGAAACTCTCAAGCACCTCCTGATGTAACCTTCAAACCTAGTCTTAGTGTACTAAGTGAAAGAATAATTGATATGGGAAGAATTGATCAAGTAGGAAAATTCTATGAAAAATATAATGAAATAGATAAATATAAGATCCATGGTATGATAATCAAACACATGTTGAAGTTCAAGAGGAAAGTCTTGGAACTTAAGACCATGATCCATGATAAAGTATGGAACATCTTAGAGTTCCTAAAGAGACATGCCATTGAAGAAGATCTTCGGATAAGAGAAAATACCTTAGATAAAGTTCTTCTAGTATGCTCCTTAGAGGAGAAATCAATGTTATTAGATCTAGTGAAGCCTCACCTCAGGAATAAAACAAGAAAACTTAACATAATGGACAAGAACTATGATCTTGTTGCAAAAGAAATAGAGAAGGCATTTGAGAAAGTCTTTATGAATAGACATATGTATCCATCTATGGTGCCCACAACACAAGTACCATTAAAGGAAGTCAAGGTGGTAGAGCCCACTAATATATCAGTCATAGATCCTCAGTTTCAGCACCTACAGTGGAAACACAAACAAAGGTAGATAAGTTTGCACCCATGACAGAGTCACTAAAGGATAGCACCATTATCATTGATAATGTGGAGATAGCCATGGCAGACATAGATAATGACTTGGACAAGTTTGAGGAAGCTTTTGTGAGCACACAAGAAGCTAAAATATTATGCAACAACATGCCTCCCACTCATCAAGAAGAAGTACTGATTGAAAATATATTAGATGTGACACAAGGTAGGGAGAAAGAGGGGCCAAGGATGGCACACCCTAATGATCCAAGCCTGCCACACACATGTGGAAGACAACAAACAATAGAGTGAGAGAGAATTCTAGATCTTTCATATATTATCATCAATTTGAATCATACATGCCAGGCTATAAGGCCTTCTCGATTAGGGCTAGATATTACAATGAAATACAGAAGTCCTCCAACATGTAAGGATCTGTTACAAATCTCCAATCTAAGGTTTTCTACCTTTCTTTACTTCTAAAATTTCCCTTCAACTAAAACCAAACACCTACATTTATACAAGAGTCTACTGAACTAAGTTGGCCTTTAGATCCATAATCAATGAAAGGAATGGTCAGATCTAGGATTAAATGCCTCCTAAAGAAAGATTCTAGCAATAAATCCATGACCCATAATAAATGCACAAGTTGGCCCAACAAGAACTCAAAATAAACTACTCAGCAAATAAGTATGACCGGGCAATAGACAAGCAATGCTGAGTGCTAATGAAACAATTGACCACTTAGGAGATGACCAACCATACTTGGAAACCAAAGGAAATTGACCAACTACCAACCAACTCAGTCAAAGAAGAAATCGAGCAACACAAAAAACTTCAAATATATTTTTGGTGACACAGGATTACCAAGGACCCAAGATGCTCCTGCATCAGACACCTGGGGTTATTTTGAAATGATTCTCTGAATCATTTAGCAGGTCTGATCTGAGATGCATCCAACTCAGACTATGAAATCCATGAATTGTCTTCTATTGGTCTATTCTTCCATTTTACCAGATATTCCATATATTGTTTTCCTCTTGTGCTTTTTCCAACTCTTTCTTTCAAGATCTGCTCCACTTCTTCATTTTGTTTCTTAGGATAATCTATGCGTACTGACATTTCTTCATCAAATTCATGATATTCATATAAATTAGCAATGTTGAAAATAGGTGATATGTCCATATCATCGGGTAATTCAATCTCATATGTATTTTCGCTGTCAAATTTCTTTAGAATCTTGCAAGGTCCAAATTTCTTCATTTTCATCTTTCCATAGGTACCAACAGGAAATCAACCTTTCTTTAAATGAACCATCACTTCATTACCAATATCAAAAGTCTTATACCTTCTAGATTTGTCAGCTCTATCTTTGTGCTTTTGGTTACCTTCTTCCAGCTTCAACTTCACATCTTCATGCAATGTCTTCATGTATTCTACAAATTTCACTCCTTTAGCACTTCTTTTATTTTCATCATCAATGTTTCTCAAATCATATATACCTCTCAGTTGTGTGCCATTCACAATCTCAAATGGTTTTTTTCTAGTACTCCTATTCACTGAATTATTATATGCAAACTCTGCTTGTGACAACATGGAATCCCAACTACTCGGTGTGTCTCCAACTAAGCATCTCAAAATATTACCCAAACTTCGGTTCACAACCTCTATCTATCCATTAGTTTGTGGGTGAAATGTCGAACTATATTTAAACTCAATGCCAAAAAATTTCCAAAGGTTTTTCCAAAAGTATCCAGTAAATTTACTATCTCAGTTAAAGATAATACTCCTCGGTAACCCATGCAATCTCACAATTTCCTTAAAGAAAAGATATGCTACATGTACTACATCTGATGTCTTTCTACATGGTATAAAATGTGCCATCTTAGAAAATATATCCACAACAATAAATATAGAATCATTACCTTGTACTATCTTCGATAAGCCAAGAACAAAATCCATACTGATGTCAATCTAAGGTTCCTCATGTGTAGCAATCAGTACATACAAACTAGTATTCTAACTTACTCCTTTTTCAACTTGACAAATTCCACAAATTTTCACAAAATTTTGAACATCTTTATACAATTGTGACCAAAAGTACTTCTCTTTCAATAAATTCCATGTTTTATCAATGCCAAAATGTCTAGCCAAACCACTACTATGTTTCTCTTTTATCAGATTTGTTCTCATTACTCCTCTCGGTATACATAACTAAATACCTTTAAATAACATACCTCCCTAAATAAAATATTCATCCCACTTATTATCATGTTGATCTTGTACAGGTGCTCTGCACTTTCTCCATGGCTCAAAAAAATCAAGATCATCCTCATAAGAATCTTTCATCTCATCAAAACCAAGAACTTGAATTTTCATCTCAGTCATCAAAGATCTTCTTTGTCTTGACTCAACATAGCTCCAATTGCACTTCCACTTACATCACATTCTACTTGAAATACTTTATTGAAATCAAGTAATGCCAAAATAGGTAATTCAACAACCTTCTGCTTCAGAGTCTCAAAACTTTTATTAGCTCCATGTGTCCACTTGAATATTCTTTTGTCTCCTCTCATAGTCTTAGTCATAGCATTACAAATTGTACTAAAATTCTTAATGAACTTCCTATAAAACTTGTCAGTCCATGAAATGATCTTACCTCAGTAGCATTCATAGGTGTAGGCCAATTCAAAATAGCTTCAACCTTTTTAGGATTCATCTTCAAACCATCAGCAGAAATAACAAATCCCAAATACACAATCTTTTCTCTCATGAATGAACACTTTTTCAGATTTATCAGCAACTATTTTTCTTTCAATCTCTGCAAAACTTTTCTAACATGCAACAAATGTTCTTCTCTAGTCTTACTGAATATCATAATATCATCAAGATATACAATCACAAATTTACCCAAGAATTTCTTCAAAACTTCATTCATCAACCTCATAAAAGTACTCGGTGCATTAGTTAAACCAAAAGGCATAACCAACCATTCATACAAACCTTCTTTTGTCTTAAAAGTAGTCTTCCATTCATCACCTTCTCTGATTATGTTATGATGATATCCACATTTCAAATCAATTTTGGTGAAATATTTTTCTCTAGTCAAACTATCCATGATGTCATCCATTCTCGGTATAGGAAACCTATACTTCACTATTATCTTGTTGATTGCTCTGGAATTAGTACACATTCTCCATTCCCCATTCTTCTTTGGTGCCAATACATCAAGTACTACATAGGGACTCAAACTTTCTCTGATCAAACCTTTTTCCAACAACTCATGAATCTATCAGTTCAATCCTGATTCTATATAGGTGTTAACCGATGAGGTGCCTTATTCAGTAAACTAGCTCCAAGGATTAGATCCATACAATGATCAATGCTTCTCTTCAATGGAAAACCATCAGTTACATTGTTAGAAATAATTTCACTATACTTAGTGAGTAATTTATCAATCTCCTCAGGAACACTATCCTTAGTCTTCTTACTTGACTTGTTAGGGATTACAACAAAACATACATAATTCCTTTTTAAATCTTTGTCAAACTTTCTTCCTTCCATCAAGAAAACTTTCACGGATGTGCAAACATTACTAATAGGTTCTTCCATCAAAGGTAACAAGATTTTCTTCTTTCCATCAGCTACAATAGTATACTTATGCAATCTCCCATCATATATAGCATGTCTATCATATTGCCAAGGTCTACCCAACAAAATATGACAACAATCCATAGGCATGATATCACACAACACCTTATCATAGTATTTCCTAATCTTCAAATTCACATGACATTGTTCACTTGCCAGGAATGTATTCTCATCTTTGATCCATGAAATCTGATAGGGCGTTGGATCTTCTAGTCTTTCCAACTATAATTTTGTGACCATCTCTTTAGATGCCAAATTCTCTAAGCTACCACTGTCAATGATTACCTTCCAAAATTTATCAGAAACTCTACATCTGGTCTTGAACAAACTTTTCCTTACTGGATCTTCTTTCTTGCTTTCATTTCATGGTGCCCTTCTTACCATTAGGTTACTATTATACACTGACTTTGTGCCTTTGTCTCAAGCTCTCTTGGTCTTCATAACACAGTATAACATGGGTATCATCTCTAGGTTGTGGGACCTTTGCTAACTGAGATGAAACCTCTAGATTCTAGGTTGGTTCCTCTTGGATAATCACCTTAATTTTCTTTAGACATGAAAGTAAAACCTTTGAGGGAAAGGGATAGAAAGAATGCTTGTAAGAGAAATGACTTGAAAGCAAACTACCTACTAGGTGATGCACTGAAACTAGGGTTTGGATCTCAGTATGTAGGAATGAAATCAAATGAAAAGTTCAGGTCTAGTAGGTCACAACTTACTAAATAGGCTTGCATAAGTATTTCATAAGAGGGCCTGAGAATAAGACACAACTTATGACCTACAAATAGACATTCACTTCTACAACTTAGTGTAGGATTGAGACAAGACTATTAAGGGGCTGGAGTATACCCACAAGAACATCTAAATCAAATCAAACATAGTAACACACAAAATTGTAGAAAGTAAGAGGGATCAGGAACCCTAAAATAACATTGAAAACATGTACATACTTTGATCCAATAAGAGACAACCCAAACAAGGAAGCATAGGGACATGAAGGATTGTCACAAAATGCCTCTGCAATATTTAAATCATCAATGGGAGAAATACAACTGTATAATCCAGAGGGTAGAAAAAATACCACAAATGACCCTTAAGAAAGTATGAATTTCTTCTACAAATTGTCCAACTCCTGAGCTCAAAAGGCTCCAAAACAATATATACATACTCAACTGCACACAGGTAGGAGTCAAAATTAACCTAACTAGCATTACAGATCTATAATAATGTCAAAACCTAAAGGTACACTGATTAATCATCATGAAAATCTCTGAGAACTGATCATCAGATTAGATCTTTCCTTTTGCATGTTGATCCTAGACTGAGTCCACCTACAGACACAACAACTTCGACCCATCTACCCACCTACAACTCCACTAAGCCATGAAGCTTTCAAATTTGATCTATTTCTCTAGAAGAGGTACTATTTGAAAAGGTGGCACCAACTCCTAGCACTTCCTGGCATGAAAATGTAGCACAATACCCTACAATGTCGGCCATCACTCACTTCTATCCTCTTCACAACTACAACCATCCTAAAAAATCAATTCTTGAGCTAGCCGATGTCATGCATGGCTAAAAGAACATAAAAACCTAGCAAAACCCTTGCAAAGATATTCAAATTTGAATATAAATGACTAGTGGCAAACTTTGAAATGTAACCGTTGATGATTAACCTTCCCAGTAGATGAATGGCCCAAATGCACCCTTTAAAAATAGTCTAAAACCCTTCTGACAAGTCAAATACCACCATGGTAGTCAGCAACAAATAAAAATGAGCAAATCAGCATCTCTGACAAGTCACTGGACCCACATCCTTGAGAACACCATCGGACAGTTGTTGCCATACCGCCATCGTAACGATCAAGCACTTTGAGCCCACGGTGTAACGATAGCCATGAGATCAAATTGTGCTTTACCTTCTTAGAAAGCCTTGACCCCATGGGCCCATTGACATCGGCCACACAGACCAACCAAATTCAAGCAAGTCAGCACATAAGGACCCATCGAAGGAAGTTCTGACACCAACCAAGATCGGCAGTTGTCGTAAGATCGCGAGCTCTAACACAAACCCTTGAGAACACACACTAGCTATCGATCCTCTACAGATGTCAAAGCCACCTGACTGCTAAAAGGGCCTGGCCCCACTGATAACCTTCCACCTATATTCAACCTCAGCCAATCACAGGCCACCAAAATAGATCCATGTAGCATTTGTCTCTGACACAGGACTCACTGACAGAAGCCAGGTGATAAAGTAAGATCTACAGCTATCGCTATACTGCCACAATAAAACACATGCATCTTGAGCCTTTGATATAACAATGGCCACATGATTTGATCAGAACTTAACCTACCAAGGAAGACAACCCCACTGACAACCTACCAAATCAAACACCATTGACAAATCAAGAGCTGCCAAATCGGATGAGGTGGCACTGGTCCCACTAACATGTTAAACTTTGTAGGTAAGAGAAATAAATGATCATCACAACATTTCAAGGAATCTTCTGAGCCTATGAGATCATGTGACAACTGTGAGATTGAGAATCTTGACCTGGATGCTTGAATTAAGACTGCCAACCTAAACGGTAACCGCTCCTGGGATCGTTGAGTGTTTAGGGGTTAACTGCTAGGAATCAGAGACTTAGTGACTGAAGGATTAATAAAGGCATGTGCAAAGTGGGAACTTAAGTGATCAGGAAAAGGTAACATGAAAATATAACGCGGCCAAAGAGTTTTTAGGATTTTGAATACCAATGACTAGTTTTTTTAAACTTTTCAACTACAGACCAAGGAGTAAAATAATTTGTAGAGACCAGAGAACATGGAATAAATTCATGAAAATTTTAGGGATGGTAGACATGGTAAAAATAGAGGCCTAGGTATGGTTTTCATCCAAATTTGAATTCATATGAAAATTTGGGTAACATTTTGGCAATTTCTGTTGGATGTTAGCCTGCTAGACATAGGAAACCAGTGATCTTGACAATCCATTGGGCATGGGGTCATCAAAATTTTCAAAATTCTCATAGAAAGAGGGAAATAGAATAGTGCTCAGAGCACCTCTTGGAAAACAAGGAACTAACTAGAAAGCAAGGAAAGAAAAAGGGAAACTTATACAAAATTTACAAAGAGGGGTTAGCCTCAAAACAAGGTTTCAAGTGAAAACCATTCACATAAATAGGTAAGGGGACTCCCTTGATATTTGATAGTTGAAAAGAATTGGAGCCCCTACATTTTGTGATTACAAATGGTCCACTCCAAAAGGATTCAAATTTGGTGTGCCTACCAGGTTTAGACCTGAACTCATCCCACTTGAGGACTATGTCTCCAACCTTGAAATTTTTGATTCTGGCCCTTCTATCAAAGCTCATCTTTGTCTGAATCTGATGGAACTCCATATCCTTCATGGATTTATCTTTGAGTTCTTCCAATTCTATCAATTGAGCATATCTGATCTATAAGGGATCTTCTTCATTAAATAGGGCATACTGAGTAGCCAGGTCCAAAGCTAGTAATTTAGGTGAAATGGGAAACCTAGCCTCCTTACCATATACTACTACACAAGGAGAATTACCAATGATTTTCTTTGGGTTAATTCTATCTAACCACAATGTAGACCTCAACTTAGTATGCCAATCTCTCTAATTATCTTGCAGGGTCTTCTTGATTATCCTAATCAAGTTCTTATTTGTGGATTCTACCAAGCCATTGCCTTGGGGGTAATAATTGGAACTGGTATTTAGATAGATTCCATTCTTGACTGCCCATTCTAAGGATTTAAGACCTGTGAATGCCAAGGCATTATCTAAAATGATGGAATCAAGAGTGCCAAACCTATGAATTAAATCATCATAAAAGCTTAGGACAACACTCTCATTGGCCTCTTTCAATGCAATTTCTTCTATCCATCTAGTGAAATAATCTGTTGTAGTAATTATCCACTTATGTCCTATGCTAGATGGAGGATTAATCATGCCAATGAAATCTATACCCCACTTCATGAAAGGTTTCTCTATTCAGACTGACTGTAGGGGTAAGGCTACAAGCCTTTCTTTTCCTACAAACATGGCACACTTGATGCATTTTCTAACATAATCATGACTATCCTTAAAGATAAATGGCCAATAGTATCTAGCCCTCATGATTTTAAAAGTAGTAGTCCTAGGAGAAAACTGACCTCCAGAAGGTCCATCATGAAACTCAAATAGGATGTCTGCTACCTTTTCTTAATCTATGCACCTCAAAAAGACACCACTGTGATCCTTTCTAAAAAGAACATCATCAATCAACACAAAAAGAATAGATTGTAACCTATAATACCTCCTTTTTGCTGAATCCAAACCTGCAGGACATTGTCCTGTCTTCAAGTAATTGATCATATTGGGCAACCAGCTTGTTGCCTTGGCATGTTCTTCTGTAGAATGCACCATGATAGATGCATCCATTTTCTCTGATTTCTTTGAACTTTCATCCTCCGCCAAATGCTCACACAGACCTCTTCCTCTAACTAGCTTGGTAATTTGAATATCAATGTCATATTCCATCACCTTGGTGATGCAACCAACTCTTTTCTCATTTAGGTCCTTGGAAAGCAAAAACTCTTTGACACTTGGATGAGTAACTTTTAAATGTACTTTGCTATGGTTCAATAGATATCTAAACTTTTTGAGGCTCTTTACCACAGCAAGCACATGTTTTTCTACAAAAGAGTATCTCTCTTCATACTCTTCTAAACTTTTTCTAAAGAAAGCAATAGGCTACTCCAATCCATCTGAATTTTCTTGAGTCAACATTGGAGATATGGCATCATGACCTCCATAAGCATAAAGGATGAATTCCTTATTGAAATTTGGGTTTAGGAGAGGAGGGGCTTCTGTTAGGGCCTCTTTGATAGCCTGGAAATTGACTTTCCCTTCTTTGGTCCAACTAAAAGCTGAACTCTTCTTTAACATGGCTGTCAAAGGCTTGAGTAAATCTACAATGTTAGGTAAGAACCTTCTAACAAAATTGATCTTTCCAATGAAAGATTGGAGACTTTTCTTATGATGTGGTAGGGGTAGCTCTAGGATAGCTGCAATTCTTTCAGGATCTACTATGATCCCTTCTTTGGATACCACCTATCCCAATAGTTTTCCTTCATGGAATGCAAACACACATTTCTTGGGATTAAGAGATATCCCAAATTCTCTACAGCTTTCAAAAAATCTTCCTCAGATGTTTGATATGGTCTACTACATGTTTAGAATAGATAGTTATGTCATCTAAGTAAACCAGCACAAACTTGTACATGAGGCTCTTAAAGGCCATATCCATTGCCTTTTGAAATGTAGCTTCTGCATTTGACAAACCAAAGGGCATCTTCTGATACACCATGGTTCCCCACTTGGTTTTAAATGTGGTCTTATATTGATCCTCTTCATTAACTAAGATCTGATTGTATCCTAAATAGCCATCCAACAATGAAAATCTCTTGAATCTAGAGACACGTAGAATTTGTTCCATAGAGGGTAGTGGATGGCGGTCCTTTAATGAGGCCTTCTTAAGATCCCTGAAGTTAACACATAACCTCAGCTCCCCATTCTTCTTCCTAATAGGAAAAAGGTTGGAAACCCAACTAGTATGCTTGATGGGGTAGATGATACCACTTTCTATCAATTTGAGCACTTCCTTATGCATAAGTGGCTCAAGCTTAGGATTAACAAGCCTTGCTTTTGCCTCACTACTTTGGCATTTGGTTCTAACTCAATAGTGTGGTGAGCAAGGGCAGGATCAAAACCTTTGAGATCCTCATATTGCCATGTGAAAACATCACTGAATTCTTTGAATAATTGAGTGTAAGCTTGCTTTTCCAATTCAATGTTCACTTTTCCAAATTGTAGGCTCTTACCTAGTTCCAACTCTAGTTCAACACAATGTTCTTGTTGGACTACTAGGCTAGCTTTGCTTCTCTTAACTTCATCATCCTTGTTGAAGATAGTCTCTAAAGTGACAAGACCTCTAGGCATCTTATTAGACTTGAGTTGTATCACTTGATCACCATAGTTTTGTGATAGCCTATCTTGATTGTGTTCTGAAAAAATAGCTTCTTCAAACAAGAACTACAAAATTTGTTCATCATTGTCAAACACTTGCCAAGTAACATCATTATCAAGAATAGAGGGTTTGACAATCACTTTGATATGTTTTTGATCCACTTCTTTTGAAATGCTATTTGGAATGTCATATTGGGATCCAACATCAGCTAACCTATCTACATTTTGATTTAACTTTCTAGGGATGGCAACAATATTGAAAGCATGGAAATCGTCAATTGCATCCCAAACTCTTGCTTGTTTGCTTTCATGGTATCATTTTTAGTTGCACTTATCCCTCTTACTTGGCTAACAACTAACTCACTGTCACCATAAAATTTTAAGGCCTTAAGCCCTCTTTTTCTAGCCCACTCTAGTCCATTGACTAGACTTTCATACTCTACAATATTGCTAGTGTAGGAGAAACTAAATCTAAAGGTAGTATAATACCTTTCTTCTTTTGGGGACACTAACATAGCACCACCACTAGAACCATGTGTACTTCTAGCTCCATCAAAAAATAGTTCCCAAACCTAATTGCTCTGATCTTCTAAATCAGTATCCTCTTTGAGAAGGCTTGGCTCTATGACTCCACTTTCTTGTATTAAATAACTTCCCAAACCAAAATCCCAAATTGGATTCTTTGGGCCCTCTGAATCTCTTTCATCTAGAAAAATATTGGGGATATTTTTGATCTTTGTGCTTTCTTCATTAATGGTTTGGAAGTCACTGTAATCAAATATAGGGTAGTTCACAGTGATGGCATTGGACACATATGGCTCTATATGGTGTGCTACATATGGCTCTATATGGTGTGCTACATATCCTTTTGCATATAGAAAGCATGAAACATAAAAGCATTCACAATAATGACACATAGATTTGGTTACCCAGAAACCTTCTTGAAGAAAGTAAAACTGGGGTGGGGATGAAACCCACAAAGCTTTAGTACTGCAGTATAAAGTTGGCCGGTTAAGGCTTACATTGATCACTTCTGATGATCTGCCCTGCTAGGAGCAATAAAGATTGCTAAATCCACCTTTTTAGAGGTTTTACAAACATACAATGAAGTATGCACTCGGTAAAGAGATTTTACAAAGACTATTAAGTCTACCCGGTTAAAGGATTTCAAGTTGATTAACCTGTTAAGATGAAACAGTAGATCTCTTACTTTGCAACTGGATTGCTGAATGAGATTTGCTGATGTACTGATCACCTTCTGTGATGAATTTGTCTTTTCTACTCCTTATACTATTGTAGCCCTTTGTAATTTGCTTATCTCTGCTTTTTATCTCTTTTTCATATTCATTCATACTCATTACATCTTGGTATTTTTACAACATTGTTTATATACAATTCTAAACAATTAATTACAATTACAAAGTCGGTTTGAAAAATAAACATAAGTGCTACTAAGTCAGCCCAAGTATGGTTACACGGTTCCTGCAAACTAACTCGGTGACTTTCTGATACTCGGCGTCCACTACATTACTCGGCATCATCATGCACTCGGTAGAAGTGAAGGCAGGGTTCATACTAACCACTTGGTAGGTTTTGAACTCAGTAAATATTGGTGACTCGGTAGACATAATGTCACTCAATTTACACTGTCCTGCTTGGTTTGCACTGTCCTACTCGGTTTGCACTATTCTGCTCGGTTTGCATTGTTCTTGCTCAGTTTGCACTGTTCTGCTCGGTTTTCACTGTTCTGCTCGGTTTTCACTATTCTGCTCAGTTTTCATTGAGAATGCAAATAAGTGTTGTCACTAGTGGCAATCATGCTTAATGCCAACAATCTCCCCCTTTGGCATTAGTGACAAAAACACTTATTGCCCAAAACTTATATACATGAACCATGCTGAGATTTATTTTGATTTTTCAAAATTTGTCTTTGTCATAGGGCTTTATAAATTATCTCCCCCTTTCAATGTGCTAACTTTTTCTTCTTTTCTTCTATACATATAATCTTCAATACATATCTCCCCCTTTTTGGCGATAATGCCAAAGGTGTATATACAAGTGTTTTATAGAGAGAATCCAAAATTTGATAGAAAAATAGAATGTACCTTCATTATCAGTGCCAGGGTTCTGTCCCAATTTTCTTGCAGAATCTTGCATGTTTGGATTGCAATTTGGACTTCTGCAGAGAGTGTAATCATGTGATCTGCTATTGAGAATTGATTGTCATGAATTAATGTTTTGGAATGTTCAATGTGCTTATATATTGTATTCATGATGGGAAGGATCATGTTCTGAATGTCTAGCAGTGTGGACCCGATCCTTGTGTCTTCTTTCAGTAGTTCTGATTGCATATTTGATAGGAATGAGATTTTCATGTGATGAGCAGATTTTGAACTTGGTTCAAGTTGCAGCTTTTGTATGCTAATCTTTAAATCCTCGTCAATTTTATTCATCTTATCCTTGACATCCTTGGTGAACTTGGCAACATTGCATAGTCTGACCAAAAGAGAGGTAACATTTGAATAGGAAGATTCAATGTTTGTCAAAACTGAAGACAATTCTACTTGATTAATAGCTATGTGCTGAGCAATGTGCTCAAGCACTTTATTGTTGAATTTCTTCTCGGCTTTTTAAACTAACTTGTCTATCCCAGATGAATCCTCATTGTACTTATTTACTGCTTCTGCTAATTGTAACAAAACATGTTGAGAGGAGTCTACTTCAATACCTAATGCTTCTGACAAAATGTCCTTAGCATCCTTAATGATTTTATATTCCTTGTCTCTCTCTTCTTTAAGTTTCTTTTTCTTCGCTTTCCTTTGGAGGATTTCACCTATATTTTTCATTTGATCCTTTGATAGATTTGCAAAATCCAATGTTGGAATCTCTATTTCCTCATCTAGGTCTATATCCTCTACTATATTCTTGCCCAAAAATCTTATACTCGGTTGAGCCTTAGGCTTATCTGTACTTAATGCCTTAGTAGTAGTGACAGTAGACATAGAAGGACTGGCTATAGAGAATGGTATACTGTCTACTGGAGAACTTAAAGTATTTACACTTGTAGAATAAAAAACTAGAATACTTACTACTGGAAAACTTGATGAAGTAGGAGACTACAACTCGGTAGAAGAAATGGTAGTTACTTCTGTTGTTGCTATAGGTGATTGGACAAATGTTGAAGTTGTCACAACCATGCTTGAAGGTGTCTCCGGGCTAGATGTAGCAACTTTTGCTAGAGAGGTAGGAAGTGATGCAATGACTTCTACCACTATCCTCATAGTATCATCTACCTTAGTGGCTTCTTCCTGTTCATCACTGTCATCTTCAATGTCTTTTATTATAACTATTTCAGTACTCGGTTGGTGAAGATGGTATACGTTCTTCCATGTGGCATTTGCAGCCTTCACAACCGATTCAATATTGTTAATCAGAATCAAACAAGTATTGAACTTCAGTGTCATCTTATTTTCATTCTCCTTCAATGCCTTCTTTATTTCATCATTTTTCAAGCTCGGCATTAACTGTCTCAGGGTTTGATCAAATATGTCTTTTACAGTTTGCTTTGCATTGGCCCATCTCATTTTTATTAGATCTAATAAAGCTGCTGGAATCTGTGGGGCTATTTCATTAGGAGAGTATTTCCACTGTCCCATCTTTTCAATAACAGCATCTTCAATCTCCTTTTGTTCTATTTCTGATCTTGTTTCATATTTTAAAGATCTTATATTACTTACTCCAGATCCTGATCCTTCTCTCAAAAGTTTGATCTTCTCTTGAAGGGTTAGAGGAGGCCTTTTGAATATTATATCTTTGTCTGTTTTGTCTTCTTTACCCCTTGCACTTCTCCTTGTAAATACAACAGTGGGAGGCTTAGGTGCCTTGGTAATGAATACCTTTCCTTTCTTCTTTGCAAGTTTTGGTTCCTCTGTTTTCTCATCCTTTTCCTCTTCTTCTTCAGTGTCTTCTCCTCTATCCTCGGTTAGCATTTGCATCTTGGCTATCCTCTTTTTTCCTTTATTTACTGCCTATGGAAGCTTTATGCTTAATTCAATTCTCACTTTTTCTTCTTCATATGTTCCAAAATATGGAGCTTTGGGATTAACAGGCTGATTAAGGAGGGCTTCAATGATATTCTTTGTTTCATCAATGTTTACCTCATAAGGAAGAGGTTTTACATGTACAATCCTCGGTTTAGCTGCTTGAATGTATACTCTATCACAGTCCACCATGAAACAAATGTCATCCTTATAATCCTCAACCAACTTCTATGGAATCCAGAATCTGTCATTCATTTTCTCCTTGAAAGACTCAAAATAATTATCCATGATGCTCTCAAAATTTTCACCCATTTCTGAAATATATTCATTTATCTCATAAAGAACTGGCACGTCTTTTCTCCATACTACTTTTCCTTTGGAAGGGAAGAATTTATGAACATAGAAAAATAAATAGACCAGTAGAGATCCAAACTTACATGGATTGTTTTTGGAAGTTTGAATGCTTTCCATGTTCTTGTTAAACTGTTTTAACAACAAATCTGCAAGGTCAAATGATAAATTGTTCTTGACCACTTTGTATGCTAGGTCTATGGCTTCACAAGAAACACTATTCTATCAACTTGAACTATATATTTTATGGGCAATGATGTGTGTTCCAAACTTCAGTTCAGCATCAGTAATGCTGCTTACTTTCATGCCTCTACCGTCCCACTCGGCTAGGATTTTCTTCTCCAGTTTCAGCCGACCTAGGGTTTTGGTAGTTTTAGCTTTGTTTAACATGGGAAGACTGATGATTTGGTGAATCATCTTCTTAGTGATCTCTATGGGTTGCTCAAGCCAAATCTTGCCTTCATGTACATGGCTAAGAATGTATCTAACCCATTTCTCCTGAAAGTTTCAAGGTAAATGTGCAATGTGAACTAATCCCTTGTCTACCAGATGTTTGTGCTCAGGTTTTAGAATACCATTCACACACAGTTCCTCAAGTACAATATCTAGCTCTAGGTTTCCCATTTCTTGAATTGCACAATTGAAATGATTGTGAATATCGTTAACAAGTAGTACCTTAGGAGGAATCTGAGATTGAGCTCTGTTCGGGTCTAGGGCTGCTGCAATTGCAGGCATGAGTTTGAAATCTGGTGCTCTCCATTCCCCTTGGACTATCATTTCTAATCCTTTCTTCGCTAAAGCACTGGATGATGCCATGGTAGCTCACAGAGAATTCTTTTCACAAAAGTGTTTGAATTGCTGGATTGCTCTTGAAATTTTCTGCTCTCAAAATGCTAAAGTTCGCGGTGAAGAATGAGTTTGATTTCTTGCCTTTTGTTTACAACTCTGTCATTAATGCTCAGTACAAATTAGGGTATGAATTTTGACAAACTGTCACCCACTATGAATTAATTGCTCAATAAAGACTTCACAACTCGGTGAACTTGAGAATTCATATTGCTCCGACCTCGCTCGGTAATCATATTAGATAACTCCCGACCTTGCTCGGTGAAAAGCTGATACCATCCTTCCTGTGATCTTATTGCATCTTGTATGCCGATTTAGATCTTTCTTTTAATTCAGTTCTGGAACTGCTTGAAATTTGTCTATGAGTATACAGTTCCAGTGCTTTCTTGGAATTTAGTTTGAGTCGGTAGAGCCACCCATTCCATTACTTGGACTAGTTTGCTCGGTAGATTTAGAAATCCACTATTGTCTCATTTGTTTCCTGACCTTAGTTGCTTCATTCTTCTTTCCATCTTCAACTTCACTAGCATTCATGCAATTTTTGGCTATGTGACCGAGTTTAGTGCATTTGAAACATCTTATGGTAGTATCTCTTTTCCTTAGATGATGTTTTATGCAGTTCATGCCAATGTGTCCATATTCTCCACAGTAATTACATCTACACCAGGTGTTGTAATCCCATCCAAACATTGCTTTCATAATTTGTTCTGCTGGATTGAATGTTTTGGATCTGCACTCGGATGCCTTGTGACCTTGTTTGTTGCATTTGTGACAATTACCTTTGAATCTCGGTTTTTCCCTGCATTCATTTGCTTTGTGACCATGCTGATTGCAGTTGTAGCATTTTCCATTGAATTCTGCTTTTTCATTGCTCCAACATTTATTTGAAGTATGTCCTATTTTGCCATAATGATTACAAGTAGGTTTCTGATTTCTTTGAGTACCTTGCTTAAAAGATTCACCTTCTCCTTTGTATCCAAGTCCTGCTTTTCCTTTTTGCCTATGAAGATTTCGATCATACAGCTGATTTAAGTCTTCTTGGCTTTTCAGCATTCTTTCATTGATTTGTTTTTCAGTGTTTAGGTCATCCATCAATCTTAGATTGATTTGCTTTTCAGATCTTAGTTCTTCTCTTATGCTTTCTATTTCTGATCTTAGAGACAAAATTTCCTCATTTGTATGGGAGATTTGATCAATTAGGTTTTCTAGCTGAAGGGTTTTATTTTGGACTTCATTGTTCCTTCCATCCAATTCATCTTTCAACTTGTTTCTTTGTTCTAAGATCTCACAAAATCTTGTTGAGTGCAGCTCTTGTTCTCTTTTTAATTTTCTCACTTATTCCTGCAGAGACCCATTCTTTTCTAGGAGTTCTTTGACAACATTGTTTCCTTCATCTGAGCTATCTGAGGGAAAAAGATCTTCAATCTTTTCTTCAATGTAATTCTGATCATTCATCTGATTTGCAAGTTCCTTCCTTCTTTTTAGGGATTGGGAAAGATGTTCTTTTGCTTCCTTAAGTTTAGCTATGGCCATTTCCAGATCTAGCTTTTCATTTTCAATCACCTTGTTCAGTTTGAATACCTCCATTGTCCTAGATCTTTGCTCAAGCTAGTTAAGCTTTATCTTGAGAACCAATACAGCTCTGATACCAATTGTTGGAAATATTCAGGAATTAACCAAGTTACTGAGAGGGGAGGGGTGAATCAGTAACTTCAAAATTTTCTTTCAGATGTATTAACATATAGTTTACTTTATCCTTTTGCATATAGAAAGCATGAAACATAAAAGCATTCACAATAATGACACATAGATTTGGTTACCCAGAAACCTTCTTGAAGAAAGTAAAACTGGGGTGGGGATGAAACCCACAAAGCTTTAGTACTGCAGTATAAAGTTGGCCGGTTAAGGCTTACATTGATCACTTCTGATGATCTGCCCTGCTAGGAGCAATACAGATTGCTAAATCCACCCAGTTAGAGGTTTTAAAAACATACAATGAAGTATGCACTCGGTAAAGAGATTTTACAAAGACTGTTAAGTCTACCCATTTAAAGGATTTCAAGTTGATTCACCTGTTAGGATGAAACAGTAGATCTCTTACTTTGCAACTGGATTGATGAATGAGATTTGCTAATGTACTGATCACCTTCTGTGATGAATTTTTCTTTGCTGCTCCTTATACTACTGTAGCCCTTTGTAATTCGCTTATCTCTACTTTTTATCTCTTTTTCATATTCATTCATACTCATTACATCTTGGTATTTTTACAACATTGTTTATATACAAGTCTAAACAATTAATTACAATTACAAAGTCGGCTTGACAAATAAACATAATTGCTACTAAGTTGGCCCAAGTATGGTTACACGGTTCCTACAAACTAACTCGGTGACTTTCTGATACTCGGCGTCCACTGCATTACTCGGCATCGTCATGCACTCGGTAGAAGTGAAGGCATGGTTCATACTAACCACTCGGTAGGTTTTGAACTCGGTAAATACTAGTGACTCGGTAGACGTAATGTCACTCAGTTTACACTGTCCTGCTTAGTTTGCACTGTTCTGCTCGGTTTGCACTGTTCTTGCTTAGTTTGCACTGTTCTACTCGGTTTTCACTGTTCTGCTCAGTTTTCACTGTTCTGCTCAATTTTCACTGAGAATGCAAATAAGTGTTGTCACTAGTGGCAATCCTGCTTAATGCCAACAATAACATGTGGGACCAATCAAAAGATAGATAACCTCCTATCTTGGTTGTGAACTCCCTTGACAAACATATAACAAATAATGCATGGAGATCTATGATATATATATTAAGGAGGATTGAAAATTAGGACTAGCATGAAGGATCAAATTGGTATCCTTGGCCACACCTATAGTATTGACTAAGGATCCATCAAGTTGGGTAACCTTCTTTTGAAAGGGTTCATACCTTAGTCCTAACTGGTCAGCTACTCTCTTGGGCATCACAGTGCTAGTAGCTCCAGTATCTACCATACAATTATGTACTAAAGATTTTCCAATGATTAAAGATACATAAAAGGGAGGTGGCTTTGAATTCCTACCTTGTGTGGCATTAGCCTTGGAGTTTCTACTTGGAGCTTCCTTTTCTTGATCAGTGTTAACCAACACTGGCTTTGTAGCCTCTTTTGCAGGTTGAGGAGTTGCTACTTTTTTCATAGCCTTCTTCAAAATTTTAGGCTGTTCTGGAAGAGCCAAAGAGTCCCACATGGACATGGCGACATTCACCTTCTTCATGTTGTCTACAATATTAAATGGTGTCATAGTGTGCACTCTTTGTTGTGTCTCTGGCATGATGGGCTCTACCTCTTTGGAATGTTGGCCTTCCTTTCTTGTAATGATAGGAACCTCCTTAGGTGTGATGGGATTAGCTTGTTGTAGTGGCTCTGCGGATGTAGTAGCTTTGGAGTTGGAATCTACTCTCTCCATGTCTTGAGCTCTTCTTTTTGCTCTTCTATAGGTGAAAAAAGCAACCTCATCATTGACTCCATTGAAGTCTGGTTTCTCCCAATTGAAAAGGGCAGTCTCATTCTCTTGTGATTCTTGTTGAGGAATTGACCCATTGGATGAAACCTCTGATTGAGCTTGTGAGGCATTTTGAACCATTAGAGCTTGGTTCATCCATCCATTTGAACATGTAGCCTGATTATGAGGCTGATTACAAGGAAAACACCATTTATTCTCCATAGCCATATTGTTTTGACTAGGAACCATATCCCTCACTGGATTAGCAGAATTTAGAGGTACAGGGTTATATGGTTGAAATGGTCTCTGATTAAAACTTTATCTTTGTCCTTGATAGCCTCCTTGGTATGGTGGCCTATTTTGTTGATAAGGTTGTCCTTGATTTTGATATTGATGATTAGGACCTTGGCCTTGTGTCTAAAATGGTGGTTTGATTCCCTGATCTTGTTTCTTCAAATTTGGGACCTCCTTAGTCAAGGTCTATAACAAGTTAGTCATCTCTTGCTGACTACTTTGTTGGCTATTCTTTATCTCTTGTAACTCTTGAGAGAAACTAGTTGTTAACTCTTGGCCACTAGTACTAGCTTGAGGTGCCAATATGGTGGGAATAGGGGTAAATGGGGGTACTTGGGCAGGTGCAATGGGTTGAAGGCTAGGAAAAATGGGCATTAGAGGCCTTCTAGCAATCATGCTTTCTTGAATCAAACAATTTTCAGCCCTGACAACTATGTCAAAGGCTTGGGGTAGAGAAGTACCACCAATAGACTAGATCATGATAGAAATTTGACCATTTAGACTTTGTAAATAGTAAAGGAAGGCATGGTTAGCTGATGGTCTCACTGAGACTGGGATTATATTCCATGTTTTAAGGCATCTACTATTGTAATCTGTCATTTGTTCCTGAGGGTCTCTCTTAATAATTGTCAACTGTTCAACTAGAGACAATTTATCTAATTTCTCCTCAAAATGTTTACTTAATGCATCCCCTAACTCACCCCAAGAAGTAATAGAACCAATAGTTAGAGTTCTAAACCATTCTAGAGCTTTACCTTTTAGAGAGGCTACTAATAACTTTGTGGCCACATCTTCTTGAGTAATGTTGTGTACACTGCATATGGTGGTCACATATCTTATGTGCTCAAAAGCAGTTGTCTGCCCTTCACCTGTGAAATCAGGTATACTGTTAAGTGCCACCAAAGGCACATCATGATTTTGAGCAAAGGCCAATGGGCTGCCTTGGTTGAATGGTGCAAAAGTAAACTATCTTGCCATTGTAGGTGCTGGAATCTAGAGATTGACAACTATATGAGCTGTATTTGCTTCTTGATTGGAATCTTCCTCTAGATCTCTAGTTAGAGATTTGCCTCTTCTTCTGGAATGAAAGGGAAAAGGTCTCCTTTCTAAAGTATCAGGAGGTGTAGATTGAACTTTCCTTGCAGGGGATATTCTTTGAGTTGACCTGCCTTTGTGACTTCTCTTTGAGGGCAGCTCTAAAAATTGGGTAGGCTTTGAGCTTCTAGTCTCAATCTTTCTCATAAAACTTTGAACAAGGTAGCCTAGATCTTTGAAATCAGTGGAGTCACTAGATATACTTGATAGAATGACTTCTAAAAGTCTACACTATGCAATCTGCATATCAGAGATAGCATATCTCTAACATGAATAACTTCTAGTCCCACCGGGCGTGCTAGAGTTGTTATACACTAAGTTTGCACCTTTGTCTCAAGCTCTCTTGGTCTTGGTAACTCAGTATAACATGGGAATCATCTCTAGGTTGTGGGACCTTTCCTAACTAAGATGAAACCTCCAAGTTCTAGGTTGGTTCCTCTTGGATAATCACCTTGATTTTCTTCAGACATGAAATTAAAAACTTTGAGGGAAAGGGATAGAAAGAATGCTTGTAAGGGAAATGACTTGAAAGAAAACTACCTACTAGGTGATGCATCGAAACTAGGGTTTGGATCTCAGTATGTAGGATGAAATCAAATGAAAATTTTAGGTCTAGTAGGTCACAACTTATTAAATAGGGTTGCATAAGTTTTTCATAAGAGGGCCTGAGAATAAGACACAACTTATGACCTACAAATAGACATTCACTTCTACAACTTGGTGTAGGATTGAGACAAAACTGTTAAGGGGCTGGAGTATACCCACAAGAACATCTAAATCAAATCAAACATAGTAACACAAAATTTCAAAAAGCAAGAGGGATCGGGAACCCTAAAATAACATTGAAAACATGCACATACTTTGATCTAATAAGAGACAACCCAAACAAGAAAGCATAGGGACATGAAGGATTGTCACAAAATGCCTCTGTAATATTTGATTCATCAATGGGAGAAATACAACTGTATAAGCCAGAGGGAAGAAAAAATGCCACAGATGACCCTTAAGAAAGTATGAATTTCTTCAACAAATTGTCCAACTCCTAAGCTCAAAAGGCTCCAAAACAATATATACATACTCAACTACATGCAAGAAAGAGTCAAAATTAACCTAACTAGGGTTATAGATCTACAATAATGTCAAACCCTAAAGGTACACTAATTACTCATCATGAAAATCTCTGACAACCAGTCATCAGATCAGATCTTTCCTTTTGCATGTTGATCCTGGACTGAGTCCACCTGCAAACACAACAACTTTGACCCATCTACCCACCTGCAACTCCACTAAGCCATGAAGGCTTCAAATTCGATCTATTTCCCTGGAAGAGGTACTATTTGAAAAGGTGGTGCCAACTCCTTCTAGCACTTTCTAGTGTGAAAATGTGGCACAGTACCCTACAGCATTGACCATCAGTCACTTCTATCCTCTTCACAACCACAACCATCCTAAAAAATCAATTCTTGAGCTACCCGATGTCGTGCATGGCTGAAAGAACACAAAAAACTTGCAAAACCCTCGCAAAGATATTCAAATTCAAATATTAATGACTAGCGGCAAACTTCAAAATGTAACCATTGATGAATAACCTTCCCGGCAGATGAACGGCCTAGATGCACCCTTTAAAAATAGTCTAAAACCCTTCTTACAAGTCAACCGCCACCGCAGCAGTCAGTAAGAAATAAAAATGAGCAAATCAACATCTTTGACAAGTCACCGGACCCATGTCACTGAGAACACCATCAGATGGCTGTTGCCATACCGCCATCATAATGATCGAGCACTTTGAGCCTATGGTGTAACGACAGCCGTGAGATCTATTCACGCTTTAGCTTCTTAGAAATCCTTGACCCCACAGGCCCACTAACATTGGCCATGCAGACCAACCAAATTCAAGCAAGTCAGCACATAAGGACCCATCGAAGGAAGTTTTGACACCAACCAAGATCGGTGGTTGTCATAAGATGATGAGCTCTGACACAAACCCTTGAGAACACATGCTGACTGTCGATCCTTTGCAGATGTCAAAGCCTCCTGACCACTGAAAGGGCCCGACCCCATTGAAAACCTTCCACCTATATTCAACCTCAGCTAATCATAGGACACCAAAATGGATCCACATAGCATTTGTCTCTGACATAGGACCCACTAACAGAAGCTAGGTGATAAAGTAAGATCTATAGCTATCACTATAATGCCATAGTAAAACACGTGCATCGTGAGCCCCTGGTATAATGATGACCACATGATCTAATTGGAACTTAACCTGCCAAGGAAGATGGCCCCATTGACAACCTTCCAAATCAGACACCTTTGATGAATCAAGAGCTGCCAAATCAGATGAGGTGACACCGATCCCACTGACACGTTAAACTCTATAGGCAAGAGAAATCAATTATCTTCGCAAGATCTCAAGGAATCTTCTGACCCTATGACATCATGCGACAACTATTAGATTGAGAATCTTGACTTGGCCGCTTGAACTAAGACTGCCAACCTAAACGATAACTGCTTGTGGGATTGCTGAGTGTTTAGGGGTTAACCGCCAGGAATCAAAGACTTGGCAACTGAAGGATTAATAAAGGCACATGCAAATTGGGAACTTAAGTGATCAGGAAAAGGTAACATGAAAATATAACACGTCCAAAGGGTTTTTAGGATTTTGAATACCAATGGCTAGTTTTTTTAAACTTTTCAACTGTAGACAAGGGAGTAAAATAATTTGTAGAGACCAGAGAACATCGAATAAATTCATGAAAATTTTAGGGATGGTAGACATGGTAAAAATAGAGGCCTGGGTAGGGTTTTTAGCCAAATTTGAATGCATTTGAAAATTTGGGTAACAGTTACTTTCCTTCTTAGGTTCATTCAGTGGCTCTTCTTGCACCAATGCATTCCTACTGCTACCAGCCTTCTTAGTTACTTGTGTACATTCAAATCATCTATGTCCTTCTCCATAATTATAGCAAGTTCCTCGATAACTTTATCTTCCATAACCACCTTGGTAGTTACTACTTCTACCTCTAGATGAACTTTTACCTTTCCACTTGGTCTTGCCTTTGTCCAGATTTATCTTTTCAGGTTCACATCTACCAGTTTCTCCATTAGATCTACCCCTTCCTCTAGGGAATCTACCACCTCAACCTCTCTGTCTTTGTTCATGTGTCTTGTTTAATTTCTCCTTGGCTTTCAAAGCAAATTGATAGGCCTCTTTAATGCTTTCTAGCTTAACCAAGCTGGTCTCCTCTTGGATGGAAACTCTCAAACCATTGAAGTATCTCCCAATTCTTTCCACATCATCTTCATCATGTCTAGATTTGATATCCAATCTATAGAATTCCTCAGTATGTTCTTTTATAGAGCTATCCTTCTACCTCAAGCTTTGCATTCGCCTAACTAGGTTAATATGATAATCACAGAGTAAGAACTTTCCTTTCAACTTATTGACCATTTTACTCCATACCTTGATTTTGTCTTTTCCTTTCCTCTTCTGATCCAATTGTAGATGTTCTCACTATAAAGATGTATGACTCTTCAACTTAGTGCTTGCAATCTTCACCTTCTTATCCTCAGGGATATTTTCATATTCGAAATACTTTTCCATCTCAGTGATCCAGTCCACCAATTCATCAGAATCTAGCTTTCCACCATACTCAGGGGGATTAAAATGTGATATTGACTTCAGACTTGTCAAAGTCTTCATAAATATTTCCTCACCTTGATCCATAACAGGAGTAGGTTCTGCATTCACCTATTCTTCTTCAACTTCATCATCACTAACATCCTCAAGATGTCTGCCTCTTCTTTGGGCTATTTATACTACTTCTAATCTTGCAAAAATCTATCTTAGCATATTAGCCAATCTTGGATCTGCATCTCACCTCCCACAAACCATCTTGACAACCCTCTGCAACTACAAGTCAGATCATAAACTTCTACCCCACAACAATCAACTAGGGCTTTAAGAGGAACCTACAAACCTAGATCCATAGACCTAGATCAAGATCTAACCTCGCTCTGATACTATCTGATGCAAGGTAGGGAGCAAGAGGTGCCAAGGATGGCACACCCAAATGATCCAAGCCTACCACACACATGCGAAAGCCAACAAACAACATAGTGAGAGAGAGAATGCCAGATCTTTCATATATTATCATCAATTTCAATCATACATGCCAGGCTGTAAGGCCTTCTCGGTTAGGGCCATATATTATAATGAAATACAAAAGTCCTCCAACATGTGAGGATCTATTACAAATCTCCAATCTAAGGTTTTCTACCTTTCTTTTCTTCTAAAACTGCCCCTAAACTAAAACCAAACACCTACATTTATACAAGATTCTACCAAACTGAGTCGGCCTTTAGATCCACAATCAATGGAAGGAACAGTCAAATCTAGGACCACATGCCTCCCAAAGAAAGATTCTAGCATTAAATCCATGACCCATAATAAATGCACAAGTGATCCCAACAAGAACTCAAAATAAACTACTCGGCAAAGAAGAATGACCGAGCAATAGACAAGCAATGTCGAGTGCCAGTGAAACAACAGACCGCTCAAGAGATGACCGACCTGATGAACTACAACTGATTTAGAATATGAATGAAGAATCTATAATTCAAGATTACTAAGGAGTTGATGATTAGATATGCAAGATGATTAAATCAATATTATGTTGTCATTGATGTCAACTAGCTTGACAATACTTATCTTGTAAGTTACTATACCGACACATCTGAAGGAAGGTGAAAGAGATGAAGAATAGAAATATCTACATGAGGAAGATGTATATGACAGATGAGGATAATGAACACACTGAGTAACTTGTCAATGAGTCTATGACTTGATGAAATTGACTTTATTATGTTGCATTCATCTATGATGAAGAATAGAGCTGAAATACACAAAGTAGTGTTGTCAATAAATAAAGCATTTCGGTATACACCGATGAAGTGTAGTGTATACCGAGCGCAGTGTTAACCGAGCTTGTGATTCACCGACGCATTTCTTTGTTAACCAAGAAAAATAGAAAGGAATTAAATCATCAGTTTAGCGAATAAAGTGATGAGCTGTAAAGTGTATGAAATCAAGGTAACAGATAAATTTTGTTATGAAGATCGATGGCTAACATAAATCAAAAAGGATCTAATGGAGCAGATTGAAATGTGTTACTAACACATCAGCCAAGGGAGCTTAAAGTGGCAAAATCTATGAATATGATTAAGTAGAAAAATCTGATAGAGGAAAAGAAAATGATTTACTGATCTATATAAGATACATTGGTTTCATTTTTAAACATATGCCAGAAGAAGAAGATACTATAGAATTATCACATGGAGAATTTTTCATGCATTCTGATCATACTAGTTAATAAGAATCAAGCTACAGAATAGTTACTGAGCTATAAAGAGTTATTATTGACAGATAGTAAGTTGATATAGTATTGAATTTGAAGTATTATATTGATCAGAAATATTTGAATGTGTTGAACATTGATCTGTAAACTACAAACTAAAGTTGTTTTAAGACAGATCATCTACTATTACATATTTAACTATTGTACATAGTAAAATATCTTAACCGAGTGGACTATGAAAGTCTTTTGATGTTTCATTCATAGAGTGAACATTGTTATCCTCTCAACCCCAGAGTGACTATTGGTTGGATGATAACTTCTAGTCTAAAATCCTATAACAAGGTCACACCTAACAGTGTGTTTGTAACCTTTAACAGGGTTGGGTCTTCACTGACCTCACTTCAGAAGAGTGAACAATTTTGGGTTGCTGGTCCCAGGTGGTTTTTCCCTTCACAGGGTTTCCATGTTAAATCTCTTGTGTTATGTGTTGATTGTGATATTTATTTATTATCATACTTTGCATATTACATGTTAGATTTAATCGGTAATTATTATAAAGTTTAGACTGACAATCGGTAAAAATACAGATAGTAAAAGTATTATATGTTTACCGAGTAACAGAAGCAGTAGAATTGTTTTTTATTATACATTTTGATTTGGGGCACTAGATAACTGATTCACCCCCCTCTTATTTATTCTAACAATTTGTATCAGAGCTTCAGTTGCTTAGAACAGAGTTTTAAGGACTTCAACAAAAAGGTCTCAAGATGTATAAGAGGGAAGTGCCAAAGCTGAACAAAGATAACTTCACAGTATGGAAAAGTTGAATGAAGTTGCACATATCTGGAATTGGGAATTCTACACTAGAACTAATGGAGAATAGCTACATTGAACCGACACCAGGTCCCCTGACTCTTGATCAACTGAAGGATAGGCATGAACACAATATTACTACGATGGAACTTGTTGCTGCCTGTATCGATGCTGAATTTAATGACATCAAGGAATGTGATACTACTAAGAAGATGTGGGACAAGCTAACTCTAATATACAGTGGAGATGCGAATGTCAAGAGAGCCAGAGCAGAAAGCCTAAGAGGTCGATTTGATGATATGAAGATGAAAGAAGGTGAGAACATTGTGCAATACACAAATAGACTAAAAGAGGTAGTACATACTATTAGAGCATCTGGTGGAGTTATTGATGATGAAACAATGATAAGTAAGATTCTCATAACTTTGTTGCCATTTTATGCGATCAGGATCTCTGCAATTTATGAAACAAGGGCTACATCCAACCTCACCCTCGACACTCTGATCGGTAAGCTTACAACCTTTAAATTGAATAACTTTGACAATAGTGTTTTACGTTCTATTGAATCCACTTTCATGTCCTCTTTGAAGATTTGTAAGTCTAGTAGCAAGAATGATAAGAATAATGACAGTGATGGTAATACCGATGATGAACTTGATGAGCTTGAAGCTCTTATGGCTAGAAGATTTCCCAAAGGTACGAGAAGGTATAGAGGCAAGTTACCTCTAGCATGTTTTAATTGTAAATAAGTTGGCCACATCACTGCTAGATGTTTGAATAAGAAAGATGATGATAGATCCAAAGACCGATTTGAAGGAAGCTATGGGAGAAGAGCCAATAGAGGCTACCGACACAACAACAAAGACAACTGAGATAGCTATGACAAAGGGAAAAAGGTATGTTACATAGCCAAAGAATTTGAATTTGAATCTAACACTGATGATGATGTAGAAGTAGTATTTGTTGCTATGAAGGATGATTCAGAGGAAGAAGAGAAACATGAAGAGATAGCACTGATTTCTAAAGTAAGTAGAAATGATACATGGATCATAGCCAGTGGCTACACACATCATATGACTGGTGATATAGAGAAATTTGATCTAATTGATGAATATGATGGTGGATCTGTTAGAATGGGAAATGATGCACCTTGTATGGTGAGAGGTAAAGGTTCACTAATGATTAATGATAGAATAAAATGTGAGAATTCATACTGGGTAGATGGACTAAAGTATAATTTTATAAGTGTGGAAAAGCTAAACAACTCAAGACACCAACTTTCTTTTGAGAGCAGAAAGGTAAGAATCTATGATGATGGAGGAAGACTTGTTGGAACTGGTACACAATCTAGAGGTAATCTATTTTATCTTGATATTCATCAGTCTTCTTGTTTATTAATGAAAGATGAAGATGCATGGTTGTGGCATAAGAGGTTATGTCATGTGAATTTTGATAACATGATCAAGATTAGTAAGAAGAAAAGAGTTATAGGATTGCCTAACTTGTCAAAACCGGATCATGCTATGTGCCATGAATGTCAGAAAGGTAAGATGACTAAGTCTAGTTTTAAAAGAAAAGACTACTCAACAAAGAAGATACTTGAATTGGTTCATACCGACCTATGTGGTCCTATGAGAACTCAAAGCTATTATGGTGATAGATACTTTATTCTTTTTGTTGATGACTATACTAGACTGATGACTGTTATGCTCCTGAAAGAGAAATCTGAAGCTTTTAAGTTGTTTAAATGGTATAAGGTGAAGGTAGAAAAAGAGACTAGAAAAGAATTCAAATACTTAAGATCTAATAGAGGAGGTGAATTTATCTTTGATGAATTTACTAATTTCTATAATGAGAATGGTATTAAGAGACAGGTCTCTGCACCGAGAACACCTCAGCAGAATGGGATTTCTGAAAGAAGGAATAGGTCAATCATTGACTATGCTAAAACACTAATGCTACAAAAGAATGTTGCTCAGACATATTGGAGGGAAGCTGTCAGCACAACTGTATATGTGCTTAACTAAGTACAACTGAAGAAGGACACCAACCAGACACCTTATGAGCTATGGTTTGGACACAAACCTACTATAAGTTATTTTAGAATTTTTGGAAGCAAATGTTTTATTCTGAAAGATGAGAGAAATGGGAAATTTGATTCTAAAGGTGATGAAGGAATATTCTTAGAATATTCTACTAAGAGTAAAGCATACAAATGTCTGAATAAGGTTACAAATAAGATGATTGAAAGTACTAATGTACATGTTGATGAGTATGATGACATAAACATAGAAGAAAGAAAGGAACCATAAGACTATGGTAGATACACTTACACTAAACTTCCTGACTATCTACCGAAGTTACAACTTGCGATAACTGGTCAGCAAGAAAATAACCCTGAGGAACAGGAAAGAGAAATTGACGAACAAGATGGTGCTACCAAGAAAGAAAATGAACCTAAAGAGGATGAACAAGAAAGAAGAAACTAATTACTGGCTATTTTTGTCAGAAGACATCATCTTGAGACACAAATTATTGGAAACAGACAAGCTAGAATGTAGACAAGAAGCAAAATAAGACAAGGTACATGTCTAGCTTGTGAATTTGAACCAAAGAATGTGAAAGTTGCAATAGAAAATGAAGAATGGGTTAATGCAATGAAGGAGGAAATAGAACAAATCGAGAAAAAAAAAACTTGGTCCTTAGTACCCAGACCTAAAGATAAGAATGTTATCAGTACTAAATGGATATTCAGAAACAAAATGAATGAAAATGGTGAAGTGACAAGAAATAGAATGAGATTGGTATGCAAGGGATATGCATAGGAAGAATGAATTGATTATGGTGAAACATTTACACCTGTTGCTAGATTGGAAGGAGTTAGAACGTTACTTGCATATGCTACAAACAAGAAATTTAACGTTTATCAAATGGATGTGAAATCAACATTTCTGAATGGTATACTTGAAGAAGAGGTCTACATAGAACAACCTAAAGGATTCGTTGATCCAGAAAATAGAAACATGGTATGTAGATTATACAAAGCTTTATATGGTTTCAAGCAAGCACCAAGAGCATGGTATGAAAGATTGCACACTTACTTGTTAAGTATTTGATTTGTAAGAACCAGTGAAAACAACAATTTGTACATGAAAGGTGATACTGATGACACTATTATTATTGCTAAAATTTTTGTTGATGATATTATTTTTGGAGGTCAAGATCATGTATGTAAATCTTGTGCTAATGACATGAGGAATGAGTTTGAAATGTCTATGTTCGGAGAGATTAAATTCTTTCTTGAATTACAAGTGATACAATAGAGTAATGGGATATTCATCACACAGTCCAAGTACATAAAGGAAGTCTTGAAGAAATTTGGCATGGAAGATGCTAAACCTGTGGGAACACCAATGGCTACTAGAAGTAAATTGACAAAGGAAGATGAAACTGTATACACCTAAAAATGGTCACCTAGACTATTAGCCCCCATTTTCTAAATCATAAATTGCTTGTGCTTGATCAAATCCTAGTCCTATCATTTATTTGATTATTTTCCATGGGCTAACCATCTTATCCTAAGTCTTTATTTATTAAAAGGAATATTTCCTCCCCTTTTATTAAATAAAAAGCCCCACTTTTCTTCTTATCCTAAGTTGCACAAATAAAGCATTTCATTCTTATTTAAAAAGAAAAATAAAATAAAAAATAAAAGAAAAGCACTTTTTGTCTCACATGGACATAAAGTAAATGCTTCTAATTTTCCTATTGGAGGATATTTGTGCACAAGGATCAAGCTTCTTTTTTTCTCCACCATTGATTAAATATTTTGCCTCTTAATCTCCATGGTCTATTGATTTTTCACCTCCTATAAAAGAAGAGCTCTCTTCCTCATTTGCACACACAAATTTTTATGCTATTGTTATGCTACAGGTATTCTAGGTCATCTTGGAGCTTTTGGAGATATTCTTGCATCTAGGGTTTGAAGATTTGGAGCATTGTTGGCATTCATCTTGGATCTTCATCAACACTCTATCTTCTTGTGTTCATTCTTGCATCATCATGGCTTTCTTGCTTCATAGTTAGATTTCATTTTCATGCATAGTATTTGCATTTTCATAGCTTCATTCTTAGCTTAGATTTCCTTTTATGCAATAGATTAACTTGCATTGTCATATAGATTTTCTTTGCATTGCATACATTTGGCTTCATTGGAGATATTGGCATTCTTGCCCTTGTCTTCCTTGAATCTCCCATTGCATGGTTTACTAGCAAGGTCATAGGCTTAATAGCTCTAGCTGAGAGCATTCTTAAAAACCCTTGCACTCCATGCCTAGGGAGCTATGGATCGATTTGTGAGGGCTCATTCTTGAGTTTTCTTGCATGTAAGGATTCATAGAAGTGTGACACATTTATTGCACATAGAAACTACAGAGGTAAATTAGACACTTTACCGATCCATGATTGGTAAGCTCATGTATGTAGTTCACAGTAGACCAAATATAGCACATGTTGTGGGAATTGTTGCTAGATATTCTGCTAATCCTAGAGAATCACACATGATTGCTACTAAAAGGATCTTAAGATATTTGAAAAAGATAGAGGATTATGGATTATGGTATCCTAAGGAAGGTAAGTTTGAGTTGAAGGTTTATACTGATGTTGAGTGAGTTGGAAATGTGGATGACAAAAAAAGTACCACTGGAGGAGCATTTTTCTTTGGTGAAAGACTTGTAACCTAGACAAGTAAAAAGTAGGCTTGTATTTCTTAGTCTACAACTGAAGCAAAGTATGTTGCTACTGCTACTAATTGCTAAAACATTACATATATCAAGCAAGTGTTGGAAGGAATGAATGAGGTAATCATTGACCCGGTGATCATATACTGTGACAACACAAGTGCTATTAATATTTCAAAGAATCCTATGATGCACTCTAAGACAAAGCATATATCAATTAAGTATCACTACTTAAGAGAACAAGTGAAAGAGAAGCAAGTAAAGTTAGAATTTGTTACATCTAAAGAACAACTTGCAGACATTTTTACGAAGCCTCTACCCAAGGACACTTTTGAATATTTGAGGACTAGACTTGGGGTCTGTCCCCTGTCTATCGGTCACTAATGTGATCTGGATGTTGCATCAGCCTAATCTTATTAGAAGATCATTCTTTTTGATGCAACATAGTTCACACTTTGGATTTTGTTCAAGGTTGTGATTAAGTTTGAAGACTTGAAATAGATTGGGATATTAGTATACTAAGATATAGGGGAAGTAATGGACAACAAAGAGTTACTTAGCTACTACAGAGTTGATTATTTATTTGTTTCTTTTGGCATTGTTGTCAAAGGGAGAGATAAATAATATGAAAAGAAAAGGAGATATACATCGATGAGAACTATCTAAGGGAGAGATAATCTAAAAGGAACTTGAGAACTGAAAAGGTTATATCTATAAATGACAAAGATGTATTTTATAATGTTGTTTTAGTAATGTAGTGTTTAAACATATTAAGCTAAAAGCTTACACTACACAACATTTGATCACAAAGTTGTAGAAGACATGTTTGGTATGTGTATGGTACATTTCATATTACTTGAGTCGCCATCAATGCCAAAGGGAGAGATTGATGAACTACAACTGATTTAGAATCTAAATGAAGAATCTATAATTCAAGATTACTAAGGAGTTGATGGTTAGATATGCAAGATGATTAAATCAGTATTATGTTGTCATTGATGTCAATTAGCTTGACAATACTTATCTTGTAAGTTACTATACCGACACATCTAAAGGAAGATGAAAGAGATGAAGAACATAAATATTTAAATGAGGAAGATGTATATGATAGATGAGGATAAGGAATGCACTGAGTAACTTGTTGATGAGTCTATGACTTGATGAAATTGACTTTATTATGTTGCATTCATCTATGATGAAGAATAGAGCTAAAAGACACAAAGCAGTGTTGTTGGTAAATAAAGCATTTTAGTATACACTGACGAAGTGTAGTGTATACTGAGTGCAATGTTAACCGAGCTTGTGATTCACTAACACATTTCTTTGTTAACTGAGAAAAACAAAAAGGAATTAAATGATCAGTTTAGCCGATAAAGTGATGAGTTGTAAAGTGTATGAAATCGAGGTAACAGATAAAGTTTGTTTTGAAGAACGATGGCTAACATAAATAAAAAAGGATCTAATGGAGCTAATTGAAATGTGTTACTAACACATCGGCTGAGGGAGCTTAAAGCGGAAAAATATATGAATATGATTAAGTGGAAAAATCTGATGGAGGAAAAGAAAATAATTTACTCGTCTATATAAGAGACATTGGTTTCATTATGAAACATATGCCAGAAGAAGAAGATACTGCAAAATTATTGCATGGAGAAGTTTTCATGCATTCTAATCATACTGGTTAATAAGAACCGAGATACAAAATAGTTACCAAGCTACAGAGAGTTATTACCGATGGATAGTAAGTTGATATAGTATTGAATCTAAAGTATTATATTGATTAGAAATATTTGAATGAGCTGAACATTGATCTATAAACTGCAAACTAAAGTTGTTTTAAGATAGATCATCTACTGTTAATATTTAACCATTGTACATAGTAAAATATCTTAACCGAGTGGACTATGAAAGTCTTTTGATGTTTCATTCATAGAGTGAACATTGTTATCCTATCAACCCCAGAGTGACTATTGGTTGGATGATAACTTCTAGTCTAAAATCCTATAGCAAGGTCACACCTAATAGTGTGTTTGTAACCTTTAACAGGGTTAGGTCTTCACTGACCTCACTTCAGAAGAGTGGACAATTTTGAGTTGCCGGTCCTAGGTGGTTTTTCCCTTCACAGGGTTTCCATGTTAAATCTCTTGTGTTATGTGTTGATTGTGATATTTATTTGTTATCATACTTTGCATATTACATGTTAAAATTAATCGGTAATTATTATAAATTTTAGACTGACAATCGGTAAAAACACAGACAGTAAAAGTATTATATGTTTACCAAGTAACAGAAGCAGTAGAATTGTTTTTGATTATACATTTTGATTTGGGGCACTGTATAACTGATTCACCCCCCTCTCAGTTATTCTAACACAACCATACTCGGCAACCAAAGGAAACTGACTAACTACCGATGAACTTGGTCAAAGAAGAAACTGAGCAACATAGAAAACTTCAAATATATTTTTGGTGACAGAGGATTGCCAAGGACCCAAGATGCTCTTGCGTCAAGATGAGAAAGAAGAAGTTAAGATGGAAGAAAAAGAACAAGAAAAAGAAAAAATAGAAAAAGAAAAAGAAAAGAAAGAAATAGAAAAAGAAGAAGAAAAGATGGAAGAAAAAGAACAAGAAAAAGAAAAAGAAGAAGAGATCAATGAACCATCAATTGAACTAGTAAAGGCAAAACAAGAAGTGATAATTAGCACTCCCACAAATCCATCACCTTCTGCATTGTTGTCAAGTTTAACACCTGACACAACTAGTTTGGACTCATGGAGAGAAGAGGATTTGATTAAATTCAACGTCCTAGCCTTGGATAAAGCCAAAGAAAAATAAGTGATGAGGGTTCCCCTCCTATTAGAATCAGTAAACATTCTGAACAACTTGCTGCTAGGGGACATGAAATTGTCTAAGATACACTCAATGGATGATGTGAGCCAAGTCATTTCACAATTTAAGAACAATTTTTCAAGCTTAAAAGAATTTGCATCCCTACTTGCAGAAGATAAGTACCTAAAGAAGAGGTTGAGTGAACTGATGAGAAACTTTGCACTAGATTTGAATTCACTCAAGATAGGGCAAGCATCTTTAAAAGAATTTGTTGATCAAGGAAGGAAAATCATTGCAGTTTGCATGGATCGGGATAAGCTTACTAGTGCCCATCTTAAGAAAATAAAAGAGGTAGAAGATATGATTGAGTAGGTCAAGAGTTTAGTAGAAGATCCATCAGTTGATATAAATATGTGCAACAATGTTTACCAGGGTCAGATTCATAAGATTGAGAAGGCGGAAAAAGAAATGTCAAAGATCAGAGCAAGGCAGACTCAGCTAAGGAATGTTCTTGCGCCCTCATTAGACATACTTGATCAGAACATCAAAGACATAGACGCCATAATGATAGCCTATGATCATGGTCCTAGCTATGACTTGGAGAAGATGGAGAAGCTACAGTATGCTTTATGCACCCATATCCAAATTGTAAATTCATTGATCACTTTTTGGAAGAAGGAGATCCAAAATCTAAAGATAGCATATGTGGATGTTTTCCCTTAGTGATTATATGTAGATATAGTTTTTGCAACACCTTTGTCATTAATGTTAAATGGGGAGTTGTGTATAGAATATGGATTATAATATGTATAAAAAAAATGTATAGAAGACAAAAAGTTCTTTGTTAAGGGACAGTTAGCAACTTGTCCATATTCCTTTGTTGCCATCAATGACAAAGGGGGAGATTGTTGGCAAGTTGACCATACTGGTGTATATGACTTGATATAGTGTTGTCATTATGGTAACAAAGTCATATAAAAGTTTGGAGTCAGTGCACTTGATGAGAAGATCAAAAATTGGTTAAGTGTTGAAGACTGGAGAGTGTACAAAGTTCCTGTAGCTTAGAGCATAAGCGCACGTGCATATGGGAGAATTATGGTATGCATCCTAGAAGTTAAGTTGGTTGGACTATACTCATGCTTAGTCTATGAGTGCATGATTAGATGTGCAAGGATGAGAAAGATACAGTCAGTGTGTACCAGTAAAGAACAAAGCATGAAGTCGACAGTTAGTATTTTGGTTTGCGGTTATAATGTAATGTTGTAAAGGCTATGCGCATATTGTATTTAGGTTTTTGACATGTATACTTGTTTTTTTTTAAGCACGCTTGAGCCAATTCATTTGGAAGTGTTGTTTGTAATAGGTCTAAGGGTCGACCTAGTTGTTTATTTTGTATGCACATATAAATATAAGATGCGCTCATTGTATTCAGTATGGAAGTCAAGAAAGAGTTGTAATAAGAAGAGTAGAAGTATGTGAAGACAACATAAATGTATTAGAGCTTTTCTAGAGGTCAAAGCATCAGTGCATCAAAAGAACTGATCTGACAAGTAGTGTCATAGTGACAGTTCATCCAACAGATATAGTGTGTATCTGAGATCAGAAGGTTGTAGCCTTCACCACTTGAGCAGTGAGCTCTAGGACAGTGCGTCCACTCCCCTAATAGGGATTATTGTAATAGACTCCTAATAGGGTCTGAACCTTAACAAGGTCTACTGTACTTAAAGCATTGTAAAGCAACTCCTAACAGGGTTATGGATCTTCTAACAAGGATCACAGAACACTAGTGCAGAATATTAGTGGGTGTCAATTCCCACCGGGGTTTTTACCTATTTGGGTTTCCCTGTAACCATATTGGTGTCATGTGTTGATTTCATGTTTTATGTTTATGTGAATGTTTAATTCAGTACTTAAGCATTTAAAGTCAGTATACAGATTAAAGTGAAAAGTTAAAATATAGTGAACACTGATTCACCCCCCCCCCCCCTCTCAGTGTTCCCATTCCTAATAGGATCCTTGAGTGTTTAGATTTCAATGCGGCCAACAAGAAAGTTTTGAAGGCAAAGAAAGAGGTAGAGGGAGCTTGTCTGGAGTTTGCCTAGGTCCTCCTACTCCCCTATTCATGTGCTTTCTTCGTTGTTTGGTTTTTCTTGCTACTGGGTGTGGTTTCTGGTTTTTTGTTTGTTATGCTAGTTCTAGGTCTTGTGGTTTGGTTTCCCATCTTGTTTCATTTCAATGAACTTAATACTTATTACTTTCTTGATTAGACTTGTAAGGGGTTTTGGGTCCCCATAAAATCTATTTTTACTCGCAATCAAAAACATACGAGTCACCTTCATAAATAGTGTCTAATTTTCTCAATACCTCATGAGAATTCCTCAATCCATAAATGCATGAAATATTCTAAATCTGATAAGGTAATGATCAAGGATTCCCTTGCTAACATTCTTTCCTTGAATTTGTTCTTTTCAGTTGTAGTAGCATTTGCTAGTTCATTCTAAATAGAATAAGGCTTATCAATGACCTTCCATTATTCATCTCCTATCCCCATGCATATCAAGTAGGTAGTTATCTAATACTTCCAAATCATGTAGTTACTTTGATTGAACTTCAAACTTTCTTTTCTCATACTTTCCATGATGGATCTCCTTCAAGAAGTCAAGCTTCTTCAAAAGGACTAGGCTTTAATACCAATTGTTAGGCCCAAATGGAGGAAATCACAACTAAAAGGAAGGGGTGAATCAGTTGTGTATAGCTAGTAATTTTAATTCCACTAAATAGCCACTTAGATCTAAAAAATAACTAATAATGAAATATCCACAACATATAACTCAAAACACCAAGATTTGTTCTCAAGGGAACCTAGTTAAAGGAAAGTCCTAGTGAGAATCAAACCCACTAGATGAATGTACTTTTCTAAAAGTACTATCTAGTTAAGAGAAAGTAGAAAGCAAAGGATGCACTTGCAACCAAAGGCTTACAACCCAATTTGTAGGCTCACTACCTATATCATACTTCTCACAATACAATCTCAAATTTGGCCCTCAGTCAGTTCACTGATCTATGTTCAATTAAAACAAAGTGGACATATAGTCCATTACAACGGAAGTGACAAATAGCATCTCCTATGCCAAAACAATTCTAATGAAATAAAAACTCTACCTTAAGTGAAAAATACACATACATACACTCTCTTCACTATTTTCTCATAATTACAAAATAATTTCTCATTTATACTAATTACAAAGAATAATAAACCACTAGGTTGGTTAAGACCTTTTACAATAAAAGATATAAACATTATGCTTAATCTCCAATGTGATACAAATTGATTTGGCCAGGACTAAGATAAGACCCAAATATTAAACCATGAACATAATTGTGTGTTGCCAAGACATCATTAAGAATCGCAACATGTTACTCCATCAACTTGACTAGGACCTAAATGAAGAAACACCAACACGCTACCAAAGCAGAAAATCCAATCACCTCAATCAATCTGAACCAACAACACGATCATCACACAATCCAAAAAATCCAACATGTAGCATGAATAACATCCTAAACCTTCACATCATATTTAATATGAAATCCAAACTTATCTTTATTTGTGATCATCAAGAACACTAAAATAAGGAACTTTGTCATAACAAAAAATAGCTTGATGTACGCTAAATCATGAACAACATTATTTATGAACACAATGATAAGGCGCCATGTAACCACTAGCTTTGAAAAATTTGAAACATAAAATCCAAGACATACTGAACCAAATACACATCTTGATGTAGGGGCATTCTAGGGTACTCAGGGAATCTGCATGGAGGTGTGTTATTTTGGTTCTTTGGTACTCATTTGCAACTTTAACCGATCGTCTCAGTTATTGAAGAAAGCTCAGTCGTTGAAGGAACTCGGTGAAGCTTCTGGTGCTTGGTGGAACTTGTGATCAGTGATGCCTATGTTGCTTGGTATTGCTTGGCTTGGTCAGTTGTTTCACTAGTGCTCGGTTGTTTCTTTGGCACTCAGTAGTTCTGGTTTTCCCATTGGAGTTCTTGATGATTTGGTTGGCCGACTTGGTGTGCATTTATTGTTGGTATCTTTTAATGTATTCTCCTATGTAGATCTAAAAGCCGACATGGAGAATTAAATTTTTGTAAGGCTATTTGAGAGCCTACTTGTATTTCATTTAATATTTGTTTGTAGGAGTTAATTGTTTCATCTGGCCGACTTGTGGTTGAGGATTAGTATTTAAGGAGTGTTTGGGTAGTTTTTTAAGGATGAGATTGGAGAGGTAGAAGGCAGAGATAGAAGATTAGATCTAGTTCCTGCGAGATCTTGAAAATCATGTTGATTTCTAATAGTTTGTAATAGTAGAGCTAGTGGTTATTTTCTTGGAGACAAGCAGATTGCTTGGAGGCTTGCGAGCTCAAGTTCAGATCTGCCTTAGTGTTTCCATCAGTTGCTGATTTTTTTTAGAACTGGACTAGCTAGAGTTGGATTGAATCTTTGTTGATCTTGTAGAACTAGTCTTGATTGTAATTGGCCATAACCTAGAAGGCCTTACAGTCGGGCATGTTAAATGAAAATCTATTTTGGGCATATCTTGTTGTGTTATTCCATTGTATTGGTAATTGGCTGCAAAGCTGGACTGTCCTTCATTGGATCCACCATCCTTGACTGCGTCAGGAGGTATCTGAGTGAAGGTTGATCTTGCGAAGTTGACCTTATTTGCAAAGAGATCATATGATTTGAGTTGCAGATCTATGGCACTGAACTTGTGGAATCTTGACCTAGTTGTTCATGCAAGGTGGTAGGCTGATCTGACTTGCATACAACTTGGGGGTTGTCACAAGGTTATTGGTGTAGGGTTTTTTTTTTTTCTTTCAGTTTTCTTATCTTTAAGGATTCCTCCTAGAAGATTAGACCCTAGAGCGATTGTAGATCTCTGTGATGTTGTGGAAACGAAGATTATAGAGAAGGTGAAATCTAATTTTAGATCTAAGATTGAATTGATGAAGAATGACCTAATCACTGAGATCATGAAGGTAATGATTGGTGTACCTCAGAATGTTGGTACTGAGGATGGTTACGAGGAATTTGAAGACTTTGAAGCTATTGGATCTAGTGGAGATGACCAGAGAGACAAATTTGGTGAAGATAGAACTAGTCGGTTGCATAGATCTAGAGCTTGGTTAAGTAATAGTTATCAAATGGAAGTTTCTACTTTCTCTAGTACTTTGAGACCTGAGGCTTTGATTGATTGGATTGGTGAACTCAAAGATTTATTTGAGCTAGAAGAAATTGAAGATCCTCTTCGAGTAAGATTGGCACAGACTAAGTTGAAAGGACATGCTGCTCTTTAGAGGAAGGAATTGCAAAGAGATAGAGAAGATGAAGGTGAAATGAAGATCAATTGGTGGAGGTTGATGGTGACTAAATTGAAATCTAAGTTCATACTTGCAGACTATGAGCTTGACTTGTTTAAGAAGTTTCAGAATCTGAAGTAAAAAGATTTGACTGTGGAAGACTATACAAAGGAGTTCTATAAGTTGACTATTCAGTCTAGATACAGAGAACTTGGTAAGGAATAGGTAGCTCAGTATGTGAATGGTTTGAGATTCAATATACAGGATGAGCTTGGTATGCTGAAGATTGATTCTGTTGAAGACGCTTATCAGTATGCTCTAAAGGTAGAAGATAAGTTGAAAAGGTGACAACATAGTAATCCCCGACAGAAGGAATAGATTGATCACTCAGTGAAGGATAAACCAACTGCTGAAGATGAACTGAAACCTATGGAATTGAAGAAGAAGACAAGTAGAGTTATCTTTAATGGTACTTGTTATAATTGTGGTGAAGAAGGACACAATTCTTTTGAGTGTACATAGAAGAAGCTTAGTGACCGATGAACTAATTTGGTAAATGAAAACATTTAGAATGAACCTGAATCTAAGAACTTGCTAGTTCAGAGAATATTGCTCGGTGCAAAGGAGGAACCTTGTCAGAGGATTAATTTTTTTAAAACTCGATGCAAGTATAGAGGTAAGCTTTTTGATGTAATTGTTGATAGTGGTAGTACTGATAACCTTGTTGCTAAGGACATGGTTTAGAAACTTAGTTTGAATAGAATGGAACATCCTCATCCTTATAGGATTAGTTGGTTACAAGATAGTCATGATGTGGAAGTGAGGGAACAATGCTTTGTTGATATTCAGATTGGCCAGTATAAGGATCTTGTGTTATGTGATATTGTGAAGATGAATAGTTGTGATATATTGCTCGATAGACCTTGGCAATATGATTACAGAGCTATGTATGATTGTGTCAGGAATTTTTTATTGTTGAGAAGGATGACATGAATTTTTCCCTGATACCTTTACTAGATACAACACTCAGTAGAAGGAGCCTAAGTATTGGTAGCTAAGTTGAGTTGACGGATCCTGAGAGGAACGATGATCAGTATGGAGAACAAGCTTGTGTGTTATCAAAGAAAGACTTGAAAAGATAGAGGAAGCTAAAGTGGAAGAGTATGCAAGGTAAAAAGTTGGAGGACTTGTATGTGAAGAACAAGTTCAGGGTTAATGTGTTGAATCCTAGAAGATGTTCTTCCAGCCTATGAGAACATCTTTTCGAACTTGGGGTGTCTGATGTAGGGGCATTCTAGGGTACTTGGTGAATTTGCATGGAGGTTTTTTTTCCTTTTTTGTGGTACTCGGTTCCAGCTTTAACCAATGGTCTCAATTATTGAAGAAAGCTCAGTCGCTGAAGGAACTCAGTGAAGCTTCTGGTGCTTGTTGGAACTTGTGCTCGGTGATGCCTGTGTTTCTCGGTATTGCTTGGCTTGGTGGGTTTTTTCACTAGTTCTTGGTTATTTCTCTAGCGCTCAGTAGTTCTAGTTTACTGACTGAGTTCTTGATGATTTGGTTGGCCGACTTGGTTCATTTATTGTTGGTATCTTTTGTTTTATTCTCCTATGTAGATCTAGAGGTCGACATGGAGAATTAAATGTTTGTAAGGCTATTTGAGAGCTGACTTGTATTTCATTTAATATTTATTTATAGGAGTTAATTATTTCATCTGACCGACTTGTGGTTGATGAGTAGTATTTAAGGAGTGTTTGGGTAGTTGTTTAAGGATGAGATTGGAGAGGTAGAAGGTAGAGATAGAAGATTAGATCTAGATCCTATGAGATCTTGAAGATCATATTGATTTATGATAGTTTTTAATAGAAGATCTAGTGGTTGTTTGCTTGGACACAAGGAGATTTCTTGGAGGCTTGCGATCTCAAGTTCAAATTTGCCATAGGGTTTCCATCAATTGTTGATTTGTTTCAGAACTAGACTAGCTAGAGTTGGATTGGATCTTTGTTGATCTTGCAAAACTGGTCTTGATTGTAATTGGCCATAACATGGAAGGCCTTACAGTTGGTAATATTAAATGAAAATCTGATTTGGGCATATCTTGTTGTGTTATTTCGCTATGTTGGTAATTGGCTGCAAGGTTGGACTGTCCTTCATTGGATCAACCATCTTGATTGTGTCACATCTACTATACATAGGAAAATTATAATGTCGGAAACCAACAACTCAATCATACCTCACTTAGAATATCATAAAACATTTTCCAACCTTTGTTGAGATTACCTTACAATCACAACTCAATATTATCAACATGTATCACCTGATCAACTGAAAATCCTCTTCATTAAACATACTAAACACGTTGTCTAAAACAATAATTAGTATGTTGACATCGATGAAAAAACATAAACGTCAACACACCCAAGCACAAAACTCTGACATGCTCAACAATCTTCCAACAAGCACATCTTTCTATGTTCCATTATCCATCTCAACTAAACCTTTCCCTTCAACTTCCACTTGTGTATCATCTCCTTCAAAGATGTGAGGTACCTTAGATGGCTCCAATGAATAAAATTACTCCCTTGAAGAAACTATATGATGAGTGGCTCTCAAGTCAACTATCTATTCCTTTGAAAAAATTTTAGTTTTCACAAATGCTCTCCATTTTCCTTTTGAAGTGGAAGGTGATGAATACTTCTTTATGGAAGCATTTGGAACATTAATGTTGTTCTTCTTGAGTAATTTTTTCAACTACATAGTTTTCTTATTGAGACAATGTTGCTCATCGTGACCAAGTTTCATGGAATATGAATAAGGTAGTATATCCGTCTTGAAATTATTCCCCTTATTTTTAAAATAAGGTGAATAATTTCCATTTTGTGAGGAGGAATATTGTGTTCTCTCTAATTACAATTTTTCAATACATTTCTTTTCCTTCTTGTTCGAGCCTTTTCCTTAATTCCCTTGACTTACTATGAAATCCTTAGACTTTGGACACTTGGGAATCTCCATGCTTATCAACATTGATTTCTCTACCATCACTATCTTTGTGAAGGAATCAAATGATGACATGGTGTATGAAGCACCCATAGTCAACTTGTGGGTATGGAAGCTAGAAATAAATATTTAATATTCTGATGGAAACTTATCCAACAAATTGTAGATCAGATGTACATCCTTTTTGTCAATTTCACAATCCTTAATCTTTTCTCATAGATCACATGCCTTAGTGATGTCATTCTTGAGTGTATCAAAATTGTTGGGATCCAAATTCATGAGATCATCATAAAGCTTGTAGCCCCTAGCCTCATCAACTTGGCCACACAAACTAGAAAACTTATCCCATGCATCTTTGACAATTTTGCATTGGCCAATATGGAAGATGAGGTCATATGATACATAGTTTCTCAAAGTTCCAAGATGCATAGAATTTGTATATCTAACAAAGACATTCTCCTACTTGACATAGAGGAAGTGTATCAATAGTCATAATAGAAAAATTCGTGCAAACAATACACCAAATTTTAATGACTTTTTTGTTGTCTATATATGTGACTTAACTTATTATAGTTATAATTCTAGCTTCTAGGTAGTAACAATAACTTTGTTGGATTTGTCACATACACAAGGACCAAAAAGTGGTCATTTCAAGAAATCATTTGGGACTTACTTAAAGATACCCCAATAATCATGCACTACAACCAACTCAAAAAAGTGCCAATACATGTGCACAAATGCCCCCACTACTTGTGTGCTATGGTTACCAATAATGTTGCACAACTCCATTTAAAGTTCTAAACATTGTAGGTACAAGTGAGAGACTATTAGTACATACAAAAATTATTTATGGTCATTTAGTTATACTTTTTTGGGTTTTTAAAAATTTAGTAATTTGGAGCTTAGATGAGCAAGGAGTGAATGGTAATTTGAACATGGCTAGTAACCAGTTCTCCTTCCCTACTTTTCTATATCTATGACATGTTTGGAATTTTTGTGAATGATCGCAATATTTTTTATGACATTTATCAACCAAGCATCCATTTGTGGAATATGATAATTTTAAAATACATAAGGTGTGACCTTCACAATGATTTATCAAATGCAATGAACACTTGTGAAATCAAATGAGTTCACTTTCTCCACTATTATCTTTCTATGCCTTAACTTAGCATATGTAAAACATGGATTGAAGATCTATGGATATATTATTAGATGTGTATTTGAGTTCTACAATATTTCTTTGAACACCCTAATAAACATGTAAGCTATGTTATAGAATATGGAATAATTCATAACACATATGGCTTCATGAAAAGTTATGTCATGGGATATGGAAAAAATAGGTTCCTTGACAAGACTTTAATAATTTTTAAATAAATGACCCAAAAAATGTTGTCTCATGTATTGTAGTCATTGCTTGATTCTATGACCATAATTAATGTAGATAAAAAAATATTTCCCAAATCTTTTATATGAATTTATCTAAGGAATATATGTTAGTAACATTGAAATTGTAATATATTAAAAATATTATTTTAATTAACAAATTTATTTCATATATCAATAATGTATAAATTGTACTAAATATAACTTGAAAAATGCAATTTAAAACAGATTTTTTTTTAATCTTTAGAATTATGTGCCATAGACATGAGAGTATGCGATAAACAATACACAAATACATGAAATTATTTATCGTTCTAATGATTTTAGTCTTTTCTTAAACTTTACTTTTCACATGTCAACATAAGCAATAATCGACAATAAACTACCTCTCATATATCAAAGTATCCACTTGCAATATAATCAATAAACAATGTAATCATAAAATATAGCATAATATTAATGACATTAAGAGATATTCTATAACGACTTAAAATATCTCCGTGTCATGAAATTGTTGAAATTATTATTTATTATTAAATAATTTAATATTTAACTACTATCAAATTTAAAACTAACAATTAAAATTTGTGAAACACGTGTCTACTATCTCTCTTTACAGACATCTAAGAGCCTTTACAAAACAATATTTTGATATTCGATAATTAAATAAAAAATCAGAATATAAATGTATTCTCATTTTTAATTTAATTATTAAATATCCAAAAAGACAATTTCGATGTCTGTGTAGCCAATTAAAAAAAAACAGGGCCCCTTGCCCGTCCCGTCAAATTCTGTACTGTTTGAGATTGGTGACAAGATTTTATGCCGTCATGCCAAGAGCCGTGCTGTCGTTGAACGTCCATTTTGCATCCCCCAAAAACGCAAGTGGATATCTTATGTAATCACTACCAACGGCCCGCTATGTAAAACGTGCGCAATGGACATGGACATTCTTCTTTCTCACCTTCCCACCATCTAATGGTTTTGATCGCATGCCTTTAAAATCCTCCATTTTCACAAGAAACAAAATCATAGGCAAAGCCTGCGTGTAAGAGAGTCTTGCGAGATTTTATTATTAGTTGAAGCATGGATGTTCACAGCTCGCTGCTTGTGGCTCACGCTACACTTTCATTTATAGATTTCCCTAACGTTGCCGATCTCAATTTTGGTTCAGGAATAGCCAGTTATTGTAATCGGGGTGACGTAGAGAATGAAATGATATACAGCTCTTTGTCCATTCAGACAGAGGGGAATTCATCAGACGAAACGAGTACGAATTATCTTGAAAAAAGGAAGCCCAAGAAGAGGTGTCCGTCTCTTGTTCTGTCGGTTCCTCTGCCACGTGATAACGTCTGTATCAGGCCTGGAATTTGATGGCCTTATTGACCTGTTTTTTCACTTTTTAACTGTATATGACAGGCTAAAAATTTATTAGACCGTACACATTGACATGCTCAATTTTTACAGAACCGTAAGTTTGACACTTATATTTATTAATAAACCATCAAAAACTATTATAGATAATATAAATATATTATTATATATATTATATATGACATATATGTATGATAAATTTCTAAGACATTTTATAATATATATGATTTTATTTTATTAAAGTATGTTAAAATTAATTTAGAATCTTTTTAAAATAGAATATTATGTTTCTAATTAATTTTTATATATTAATATTAATTTAGAAATTTTATAAGACAGAATATATGTGTTTTAGAAAAAAATTTACGATTAAATATTATTATTATGTAACATATATATTTTATATTATTTTTATCACAAATAAAGATTTTACATAATTTATTAAAGAATCTTTTTTATATTAAACATACGATTTTAGAAACTTGCTTATATCTATAATAATTTACCACTTTTTTAAAATAAAATATATGAACTTAGAAACTTGCCTAGTTAATTTGATATTTTTTTATTTTACATGACAAATAAAAACTTCTAACATTTAAATTTTAGTGTATATTATTATTGATTTAGAAACATGCATGATTTTTTTAATATATGACTAATTTATAATTTATAATTTTATTATTATAGTTAGAATTTTTTTTAAATAAAATATATGAATTTAGAAACTTGTTTCTATAATTTTGAGATTTTTACATCTGTTACTAATTTATGCTTATTTTCTAATTTTACATTCTTTGTATCTATATAAAAAAATTAATATCACCAAAATTTTCATTTCTTATCAAAAGATAATTGCATCTCAATTTTATTGTAGCTTCAATCTTTTTCTTCTTCATCATATTGAATCACGGAAGGTAACTACTTCATTATACAATTATATTCTAAATTATGTTATGTAGTTTTCCAATGATTGTATAGAATTATTTTTTACACATAGTTACTAATACTGTATTGGTTTTTGTAGGTACCTCAAAAATGTCTTCAAAGAGAAGGAAACAAGCAACTATTAGAGAAATGTACAGGTGGTTTGAAGACAAAGATTCAAGATTTTTTTGGTAGTTCATTGTTAAATCAAAATGTACAATCTCGTAATAATAATTTGAAAGAAATATTTAAGGAAGTTTTTTGGTCTTCTTCAGATGATGATTTAAATGAAGATGTAAATCAATTTTGGGTCTTATTCATAATCCACATTTGATGTTAATGGTTGCAAAAGGGAGAAAATCTTTTGTTGATTCATTACATTTGAGTTGTGAGGGTTTCAAAATGAAAGATGCATGGAGAGTCTTTCGTAACACAAAATATTGGCATAGAAGCTATCCTCATATGATGAAGTTATGGCAGACTGTGCTTACTATTCATGCAAGTACTCTTGATTGTGAAAAAGGATTTTCAAAGAAAAATATCATCAAAGATGTCAAAAAGTCAAAGCTAAGTTTGGATACACTAGATGCATTAATGAAATTATCTTTAAATCTATCTAAAACAAATGGTGTAAATTAGAATGAAGTATATAAGATATGGAAGAACACAAAATCAAGACTAGTTATTGACATTTGATAATATTAGTTAGTTTCAATTATATATAATAATATATGTTTTAAAATAGTAATTAGATTATTTGCACTGCTTTATTAAGAATGAATTTTTTTTTTTAATATTTAACATATGTATTACAAGTTATATTGAAAAAATATTTAAAATTAAAATAATTTATTAAATTATTCATAAATTAAAAAATTTGATCAAGCCGTCATAAAAAATTCAGATGACAGGCAGGGGTGACCGTCAAATTCCAGGCCTGGTCTGTATAGAATTGCAAGCTCGTCTTGCATGGGAAGCGCCGCCACCATGCAAAAGCAGTTGCGACGATATTGTGAGCCCCGTTTTGAGCAGCGGGGATTGGGATAAACTCCCTCTCAACGAAAATGACTCCGACGATATGTTGCTCTACAGCCTGCTTAAAGAAGCTGCAAACAATGACTGGTTTCCCCTTACACCGCAGCCTGCAATTCATAATCATCTTCTTACGTCGCTTCCTCCGCCGCCTAGTATTAACACATGTACGCAACGACAATATTTTCCTGCATGGGAAACAACACCGCCATGCGAAGAGAAGGCGGCGGAATCGGAGAGGAAGCCAGCGCCGCATTACAGGGGAGTGAGGCAGCGACCGTGGGGGAAATTTGCAGCAGAAATACGAGATCCTGCTAAGAAAGGAGCCAGAGTATGGCTGGGCACCTTCGACACCGCGGAGGCGGCGGCGCTCGCATATGACCGTGCTGCTTTCAGAATACGGGGATCCAAAGAACTGCTGAACTTTCCACTCATCCACGCGAGCGCTGAGGTAAAAGCAGAATCGGGCATGAGTGAAGAAAAGAATTTAGCAGTGACGAAGAAGAGGAGAAGGGAAGCTGTGGAGGTTTTGTTTTCTCAGTCTGAAACGCCCTTCGCATGGGCAAAACTGGATGGGATGGACAAGTTTGGTTCCTCCTCTCCAATCTCCGCTCTCTCCTTTGAACAGTTTGTTGACTAACGAAACTATTTTTTTGGTCCACGGATGGCTATTATTGTGAAATCGTCTCCTAGAACATTCTGACTGTGAATTCTTTATTCATTCATTTATCATTTGCTTTTTCTGTCGAGGGTAATGTTGACGCTATATTGATTATTTGGAATATAGTTTGTGTAATCAATGAGAAATATTTTTGTTTGAGTTGAAATATTTATTTGTTGTGTACTAGCACTTGCATTTAATGGAGGTGCAAGGGATGTGCTGATAGGCATTTAATATGAAAGTATAATTGAAGCACAATATAACAAAAGCAAGTGTTTAAATTTGTACGTGAGAAAGCAACATAATGTAACGAAATCAATTGAGAAGACATTTTTTCAATGTAAAAAATTGGAGAATATGGAGTGTATGAATCCCAAACAGATAATAAGAGCTCCTTGAACTAAAAGGACTTGCTTACATAATGGAAGAAATTTTTACAAAATAACTATTGTTTAAGGAAAATTTCTACAAAATAACTGTTTTTTAAGGAAAACTTACGATAGAGTAATAGTTTAGCTTGTTAGAGGAATTTGACAAGACACATTAATCATTAGTCATTACTATACTATAACTCTTCCATGTTATCATGCATTGTTTAAATTGTCAATTATATAGAATGGATTAGATTATAAATATTATCCTTGTGTTTCTTGACAATGGTCAATATTAGTAAGCCACCATGCTAGTTTTCACTATAATATGATACTATGTCTAGATATAGAATCTCAAAGCAAGACAAATATTTAAGCACTTGGTGAGGGATAAATTATATTTACTTAATTAATTACGAGGAATAAATAGAACTTTTTTTTGATAAATTGATATCACTATATATTTAAAATTAATATCTAAGATCTAAGTTACTTGAGATAGATAGAATAGTGACAATATTCCTAACTTATACTTGTACTAATTTATTTGTGCAAACTTTATATATAGTTTTATTCGGTGGATAAATAAAATTAAGACTAGTAGTAGACAAAGAAAATATGGATCATATTTGACTTGTGAGAAGATAAATATTTGGATAGTATTAAAATATATAGATAAATAGAAAAAGGTCTCATAGCAATTTTAATTATATGTATAATGGAAAGGCCTATTCATTAAAAAAAAGGGTGGAAATTAGATTACTTTAATTAAATAATAAACATAAATGTAAAATAAACTAAAAATATTAAAGAAAGACAATAAATGTAACTCAACTAATTTTAATATTTTTTAGTAAGAAATACAAATCTTAAATTTGTCTCATAAATATATTTTAAATAAATAATATGTATATTTATTTACAAACAATAAGTTAAAATTATGTAATGAAGTTAGCGAGACTATAAAAGACAATGATATTTCACATAAGATTCTCTAGCTTATTAAATAAATTTGAAAGCTCATAAATGATTATAGATTCTAAATTAAGGAGCAAATGAAACATGCATTTTTTTACATATTTTTTATTAAACCCAATATTATCGCTTAAATTAAAATTTTCAATAGATATTGTGAGTTTATTATTCATGTTAGGTGGTTGTACATTTTGAATGTATGATCAAATTAAAAACTGAATACTTTAGGTTATAATTTCCTCAAAGCTAAAAACTTTTGGATAAGTTAAGTTTATATATATATATATATATATATATATATATATATATATATATATATATATATATATATATATATATATATATATATATATATATATATAGTTCTGGCTTTGATTGTGTAGTAAATTTTAATGGATTGCGGAAATCCAATGTGATTAATTTACAATATGCAAAAATAATAGAATTATATTAGAAGCTAATTCTAAAAAGTAAGTCACTCAAATAGAAAACTGTTTCAAGAAAAACCAATTTAAAATAAAAACTAATATATTGATTAATTTTAGAGGTCATTTAAAGTAATTTTTTATTGTTAGGCATTGAAGTAAGAAGTGGAAAGTGTTGTTGTGATGAATGGGGCCCACATGAGTTAATGGACTTAAAAAAATGGACTGCATACTTGATAATATGACTAATTAAAGAGTTAATGGTCAAAGATACCTTTGGATTACATTTTCTATTTTGAGGCTTGTTCATTGAGCCCCTGTGGTGCCCATGTGAAGTCATTTGATGCATTTACTATAATGGGTATGGAGTGTTTTTACTTGATATCATGGTTTTGACAAAACCAAATTGGTTTTGGCCTCTCCTTGCCTCTACATTTGAGGTATGAGATGGTAGTTTCATTTACTATTTTATTGGTATATAGGTGTTGTTGAAGCATTATGTTGATCTATAGAGTGTTAGCTATTAATATGATTTAGAACAACAGAGAGGGGGGGGGGGGGGAATTAGTTGTTCTTAGGTCCAGATGTATAAAAAAAACTTTAAAACTCTTCAACAAATCAGATCCAATAACCAACAGCTACTCAGTCATTACTGATTGCATAATAGAAACATATAATAGTGCAGTCCACTTATCCAATAGTATCTAACTTGTAAAACACATAAATGTTCAAACCAAAACATTCATACAAGTATCAACACCAAGATTTATAGTGGAAACCCAATTTGGGAAAAACCACTTTGTAACATGTTACTATTATGTTTACTCTTTTGAATTGAGCTCGGTGAAAAGCCAACCCTGTCAAAGGTTACAAACACACTGTCAGGTGTGACCCGGTTAAAGGATTTAAACCACTCTATTAAAAGTGTGCCTTGTTATAGGACTTACATACACTCCATTAGAATGAAAACATGTTCAAAGGATTTATACAAATGACTGTTAGGTTAACCTCTATTAAAATAATTTTGACTGATACAATGGTTAGAAAGTAGCAGTAGTATTGATCTGAAAAACATACAACTCACTTTGCAAATATCAGATCCAATTCTATCCACATATGCTACCTTACTGATTGTGAACCTTTACCATCACCATCACTGATATGCTTGGAACTCTCTTCAAGCAATCACAACACTTCTCCTTCAGCCTTCTCTTCTTGTAAAGTCAATAACATCAAAAATACTTCTAGCATCCTCTCCTATGTTAACCTTAAGCTTAGGTTTCCTTAATACTTCCTCAATTACGTCAATACATCTTTTTTTGCTTAATCTCCTTCATAGATCTTAGGGTTAGGTCAGATTCATCGAATCCTTCCTACTTTATGTTCTTCGGCTATCCTTCTAGAAATATCTCAAATCTCTTAATAGATTTACAATAAAACATTTTACAGTGCATTAAATACTTTTGTACAATTAATAAATAAAGTCAACACATTTTACATAATCCAAGAATTCAACGATGTCGGCTAGAAATCTGAATTCTTCCTCAAATGTAAATTACTGATGCTTGATCAATACAGTGTTCAACTCCTCGGTCTTCATTAGAAAGCTCGGTCACCTCAAAAACTATTTCCTCGAAAAATACTAATGTTCAGTCAACACTGAATTTACTCGACATATACTAGCTCGGTCGACACTAACATCACTCGGCTTAAACTAGATTTCTTCATTTGTGCTCGATTAAGCCTACCAATTTAGTCTTCATTCATACTTAGATAAACAATACAATATCTTATCATTATGCCACATAATTAAGTACTCGTTGAAATATCAAGATAACTCAACCTTTCCTTAGGTGCTATTGTTACCAACCTTGCCTTTACCCTTCACAACAATCAAATAGATATACTACTTTCTTAAATATCAACAATCTTACTAGTTAAGGTTTGACATCAACAACAATACAAAAATTGCTTCAATTGCAGTTTCCAACAATCTCCCTCTTTGGCATTGATGACAACACCATATGAATATCACATGAATTACCAACCAATCCAAAACTTATTTGTACATCAAAAATATTTATAATATCCTTAGCTTCATTCTGATACAGAATCAATTAGCCATGCTTGTATGACCATCCATTGAATCTCTCCCTCTTACTTGATCTTCCATGAAAATTTCATTCTGTGTATTCATTTGTGATCATCTCCCTCTTTGACAAAAATGTCAAAGCAATAACTAAAACATACATCCTACAGATGTAGATATCATCTTTTCAGTTTAGTAACAGTATTTCTCCCTCTATCATCTTTACTTATGACTGATTCTTGGCTTTTCTATACTTTTCAAAACTCTAGGCTGCTCCTAAAGTGTGACATGTCTCTGCATCAACTTGTTAGATACTCTTTGCAGCATATTTGATGCAGTGCTCCTTGCTTGACTCAATCCTAAGAAAAAATCACATGATGCCTGTCAAAAGAATAATGAGATATTTGAAAGGGACTGCTGACTATGGATTGTACTACAAGAAGCATGAAAAGTTTGAATTGAGAGTGTATACTGATGCTGATTGGGTAGGAAATGTGGATGATAGAAAGAGTACTAGTGGTGGAGATTTCTTTCTTCGACAAATATTAGTTTCTTGGACCAGCAAGAAACAAAATTGCATTTCCTAAGTTACTGCTGACGCCAAGTATGTGGCTACAGCTATGAATTGTTCAAACTTGTTATGGATAAAGAAATTGTTGGTAGGCATTAAAGAAGAAATCATTGAACTAGTTGTCATTTTCTGTGACAACACAAGTGCTATCAACATCTCTAAGAATCCAGTTTATAAAAAGGATATGCAGCTTTGAGAAAAAAAAAAGAAAAAAAGACAGTTTTTGGAAAGAAGAGGTTGGAGAGAATACAACAGAGAAACCAGTTTTGGAAAGAGGGAGTGAGTACACAGAAAGAGTAAGAAGGCGCTGCCACTAAAAGGGAAGACAATGCTCATATTTTAGGAAGAGGATGGACAAAATGGAGTTAAAAGAAAGGCAAAATTCAGTAGAGAAACATTGCATGAAGAGAAGGATAGACAATGCTTTAAAAGGGAGAAGGGAGTTTAAAAAAGGGCTATAGATTGGAGATTGTTGTGGAAATATTTACAATAGAGGTAAGTGAATTGTTCTTCCCAATACTATGAGTAGTTTGTGTTAATCAAAATGCTTATTTTCTACAAAACATATGACTGCATGTAAATATTCAATGTTAAGTGTTGGAGTCTTGGTAGAATTGTTAGACTTCGTAAAGAGTTGCCAAATGAACAGTTTGGAAGAAGCTAATCTGAGTATCCTACAGTAAATGAATGGTACAACAGTATAAAATCAACTACTAAAAATTCATTGAATATTATTTCACATTTGTAGATATTTTATGAACTCTTGGAAATCAACGCAAAACTGAAACCTCACACGTATAGTCATATAAACTATTTGTTGGGAAAAGAAGTGAATTTTAGGTATTGTTCCAAAAGAATGGATGAAGTTGGATGTGATTCAGTTAGTTTAAAAATGGACAGTATTGGATTATTATTGGCATATGACTTGATAGTGAGAAAGAAATAATATGCTGGGTCTAAATCGTTATGAATAGGAACATGGACCGTTGAAGTATTTTTTTGAGTAAATTAACCAAATTATAACATTTGATGTTAAGTGAGGATGTAATTCTTCTACAAAATGATTTAAAACTTTGGAGAATTAGGGATTGGATATAAACATCGTAAGTAAGAATCTTTAGGTATTTATGGTATTGAAGCATGGTGATCTTAAAGAATTCTAACACGATTTGGAATTAGAAAACACTATCATTTAGATATATTGTAAGGGTTTGATAAAGACTTTTCATTTGTTATGGAAGGGTGTGTGATCGTGTATATTTTTCAAGAAATATCCATGAGATTTTGGTAGTAAGAATGATCAAAGTTATGAACTGGATTTAGGCGAAACATTAAATATGTACTGGACTTGCATAGAACTTACTATCTGAGTGTGTTTAGTGTTTGAGGTAAAGTTGTGTTACTCCTACCTTTTTAAATAAAGGAGATAAAAGACAGATTTTAATGAGTAGAAAAGAGAGAGAGAGAGAGAGAGAGAGAGAGAGAGAGAGAGAGAGAGAGAGAGAGAGAGAGAGAGTTGTACACATGTCATGCATGTTATTCATTGGATATTTGTTTATGCTTTCTGGATATGTTGAATTCCTTGAATATCCTGAAGTGAAGTATGTATTTTTACCTATTGTGCATTTTTTTGGTTTTCTCCATGAGTTGTTATGAAACCATGTTATACTTACCATTTCAACCAGATAGATATGGTGAAACTTTGAACTTGACATGTTTGGATAGATAAGGGAAGAATTTTACTTATGTTCTTGATGTATGTGGAATACACTCATGTCATAACTTGTATTATGCCTTAAGTAAGAATCTTGCATATCATCATCCATTTTGTGAATAGAATCGGTTTTATTTAGAAATATTTTTGGAAGTGCATGAGAAGGTTAATGTATTTTAAATATGGATGTATCTTGTCGCACATTTCCATTACATCTGCTAGTTTTACTTTGTTAGATTATTTCTAGCTGGGCTGGGTATCTTTCATGTCAAGAAAGATTTCAGGGAAGCATTACTGCTTCGTGGTAGGGTGGAAACACACTCCTACAATATTCTCACCCCCATGTTCTTGTGTAGCGGGTCACTGGAGCTCCTATCAGGAAAGTTATAAGGAAGGTCATAGCATGTTATGGTTCTTTCTAGCGACCATTGGATTACTATATTGTTATTTTTATCTCATGATGATTAGTCGATGACTCTTGTATTGTAATTTTGACAGTTGGTCAAAATTTGTTCTATGTCAAATGATGTATTTGGGGTGTTTTTGAGAGTTGGTTGACAGTCATCTTTATTATGGACTCATGTGTCACATAATTTGTTCAATGTATTTTGTGTCAAACCATGTTTTCTTTCTTTGAATTTAAACCAAATCATTTATTTTGTCGTCATATACATTCAACATTTGACTTATTGACCAACTCTTTTTTTTACTTTGTGGATAGTGCTGATGTGGCGCATGTTGTCGAGATCTCAGTCTTTACATGTGGTATCAGAGCTCTGGGTTCAACTTTAGGGCCTTGAATTTGCTATGCTTAGTTGTGACCCTTGGTCGCACAATTTGTCAGTTAGCTAATGTTTGGACTAGGAACATAAGTTTTAGTTCCTTGGGTAGATGGTTGAGTCTCCCAATTTGGTTACTCTTGACAAGTTAGGAAAGGATGTCTCTTGCTTTGATTTATAGAAGTGGAAATAGTCACTTGGATGACTTTACCCCTTATGTGTGTGAGGTTACCTATTGTTATTACTTGCTCTTAAAACTATAAAGATTCAATATTGTTGAAATGCTTGGTAAATTTTGTACCTCAAATTGATGTGAGTGCATTTATGTATGAAATTGAGTAATTATTTTGAGTGAGAAACTACAAAATATATATTGGGTGTGAATGATGCACTTATGTTAAATGTCTATTTCTTTGCATGTGTGAAGCAAGAAAGAAAGTAAATCTCTTTAATTGAATAGAGTAGTTAACTGATGATTAACTTTTGCACTAGGATATGGGCAAGATGACCCTAGCATGTTATGTATTAAAAGAAAATACTTGGAAATTTAGTAACTGCATTTGCATGTTTCATCTTGCATTTAGAATTACATGAGACTAAGGAGGGAAAAATGAAACTTGACTTAAAAAGTTTATTTTATATGAACAAATAGAAAGTACCATTACATAGTGATGTCATCCATGAGATAAATATTTGTCAAATGTATGGTCATGTTCTTTTTATCATATCTTGGATGCAAGGTGATGTGTAGTTCTACTCCCTCATTATGTCTAGTGATAGTCACTATGTATATATGAATTGGATTTCATTTGGTTATGATATTTTTGACTTTGAAAGAGATGAAGGACTAGCTTGAATTTTAAGTTTTCTTCTTACTATCTAGCCACCAGAGTTTGTGTAATATTGTTCTTGTTCACATCTATTTCTATTGATTTTTCTCATCCTTGAGACTTTGAGTTGAAATTTGTGAACTTTGATTTTAAGATTTCTTATGATCTGGAGGTGGCTAGGATGTGTGATCTTTGTTGCTAATTCTGTGATGTGAAGAGATGTTCTCTATCATGTTTAGTGTGGAACATTGATAGAATGTATGAAAGAGTAGATAGCAAGGAACATACCATTCATATTTTGTTTGAAATATGTTTTAGCAGTTATGAAATGTTAAAGACCAATAGAATGACCATGATTGGAAATAGAAGTTATGCATTGCATAAGATGATATACATTGATCTATATGCATTTGATGTAAGTTTTGATGCTATGTGGAGCATTTCATGGATATCCTTGGGATGATAGAATCCATGTCAAAAGTACAATTTATGACTCTATTATGATATTACTTGCACATGGGTAATGATGCATGAGACATTGTGTGAAATTATACTTGAGGTGTTTTAACTTGATGTTCGATGAGTAGGTCGACATTTCTTGATGATAATGGACTAGAAATATTTTGGTATGGATGTGCTATTGGAGTTCTTGACAGAACAATCAACATCTACTTCTTATATATTATGATTTATTGATTAAGATGGCTCAAAATATGTGATTGCCTATGATATATGTGATTGTACATGATGAAAAGCATGATTTTTTTTTATACTTGACTTGTTGTGAGATTTCTATGTATTTGATTGAAAAGGAAATATACGATATGCATGAGTTGCATTATTTTACTTACTATATAAGAGAATTGGAAAGCTTACCTTTCGGTGATGGGTGAGAATGTGGACGAAATAGGGAAGGGTAGAAGTGATATTTCCTTTTTCACTCTATCTGCCAGTAGAAGTCTAGTATTAAAATGCTTTGGCCAAAGCTATGTAACACATGTTTTCTTAAATGTGTATGCCTATGTTTCATCTCCCTGCCACATCCGTGATTAGTTCTACTTAGACATATGTGGAAAGTAGTTAGTTTCATGACTGCACTAGATACCCCCCTTCCTTTTGTACTTTATAGGCTGTAGGGTTGGGAATTTTGCAAGGAGGTAAAATCCCAAGGAACTGTAAGGCTTTGTGGTTGGGTGGAAAAGTGCCCTGAACCACAGTCCCGTCTCGAGATTTGCATATGGACTGGTGTCCAATGGCTTAGGACACTGGAACATGTATTGAATTTTTGGTCGAAGAGTCTATAGAGATTGACTGACTATGACTATGGAATCGACATTGGACAAAATTTGAGCATATTTTCATTATGTATAGGATTTTTGGTCGATTAGTCTATATCAATTGATTGACTATGACTATGGAATCGACATTGGAAAATTGTTAGCATGGTTTGCTTATGTGAAATTTTATTAGGTTAGGTTTAGTCCTTACTTATGTATCTTGTTATTTGATTGACCCTAATAGTCTTTCTTTAGAGGTATACTCTAGATGTATGAAATACTTGTTGTATTTGATCTTATGTTATGATAAAATGATTGGAATGTCTATACTGGAATCAAGCATAGCTACATGACATCCCTTTGGAGGAAATGGAAAAGATACGAGTGGACTGAAGTATGTGAGCGAGTTTTCTAGATGTTGAAATAGAAACTCACATCCACTCCTATATTTATTATACCAGATTGAAATGGGAAATTCTTAGTTATTACAAATGCTTCAGGAGAAGGTCCTTGAGGTATACTTATGTAGGATGGTAAGGTAGTGGCTTATGAGTCAGGGAAGCTGAAGTACTATGAGGTTAACTATGCACCTCATGACTTGGAATTGGCAATAATTATGCATACTTTAGTGATGCAAAGACATTACCTTTTGGGTAAGTCGTTTGAGTTGAAAATGGATTACATAGGACTTAGGTATATCTTCACACAACCTAATCTCATTGTGAGACAAAAATGTTGGTTGGAATTTCTGAGTGAGTATAACATTGATAATGAGTACAAAAATGATAGGGAGAATAGAGTGGCACATGCTCTTGGTAGGAGCTAACACATTTTCGCTATCTCTTCTTCTAGGACATGGTAGAGGGATCACATGTTGTAGAATCTTCCAGGTGATGATCATTATGAGATGGTCAAGTTAGACTTGCACATTGATCCATCGGATCACTATTTTGATGGATACATTTTTGAAGATGATGGTAAGATGTAACCTTTGTTGACTTACATTTATCTTCGAAATGAAGACATATTGCTTATGATGAAATGAGTTAAAATTTTCTTTTAAAATATTTTTGTGATGAGATGGGCATGAGGGCCTTGGTCACATAAATGGTAGAATGGATCAACTAACCTTTATAGGTGAATTACGAGTATGGATGGATATTTTTTCTTATTTAGTGAGTGTCGTGTGTTATATGGCACATATGAATAATTTATTTACTTATGATCAAGTTATGATCTAGAGTTATTTTTAATGGAAAATTTATAGTTTTCAAATGATTATTTTTACTCATGAATGTAGAACATCGAAACTTTTCTTCTATGAAGTATTGACATTATGTTTGAGCTAACAAAACAATATTATGAGTGTATATATAGAAGAGTGTTCTAGGAATGTGGATAAAAGGCACTCAAGAATGTTCTCAAATCATTATGACATCACGGTATGGTAAAGCAAGCACAGGTATGTGTGTGCTTTGTTTCTATTTTAAGGATATTATGTAAGTTATTTCTGGAAGAATTGATAAAAGGGAATGTTAGATTATTTTATTTTGATTATGATAAAAACATGGATTGATGCTTCAATGTTGTTCCTGTGTATATAACAGATGGAACGACACAATTTTAGGGAGGGGGAATATTGTCGAAGAGAGGTAATCTAACCTTGTAAAACTATAAGGTGGTAATGGAATTCACACACTCACTTAGAACTTGTCTACGAGATGATTAATTGATGCTAACTTACATGTTAAATGTTACCTTGTGCTTGTTTTTAGTATGCATCTACACTGTGTTTGAGCATTATTTTGTTGAATATACGTGTTACTTCTACTGAAATGCTTACAAATTCAAAGGATAGAATAAATTGAAAAATGCTAACTCTAGTTTTAAGTTTAGTAAGAAATGTTACCTCTTGGGTACACGCTTTTGTATTGTCTTAAATGTATGTAAATGGAAGTATTTATTATCTAATTCTTGTATCTTATTTATCTTGATGGTTTAAGAAGTGAACTGAGTGAAACATTGAGGACGATGTATTTTCTAAGGGGGCAAGGATGTCACATCCCTCTTTTCTCCCATAAGTAAGCTAGCGTGAAACAAGAGGATACATGGAGTTAATACGAGGGTTGGTAGACATTTAATTCTATCAAATATCCCAGTGATGACACAACCCATATTTTGGGCGGTGAGTGGAGAAAATCACGAGGAGATAAGGAAGTATGGGTGCCCATGTGATGAGAGGGACATGCAATAAGAAAGTATTATTAAAAAGAAGTGTAATGCTGGCCATAAGATAAGGAAGCGTAGATTTTTAGAGGGGGGAGTTTATAAAAAGGATACACAGCTTTGAGAAAAAAAAAAGATGGTTTTTGGAAAGAAGAGGTTGGAGAGAATACAACAGAGAAACCAGTGTTGGAAAGAGGGAGTGAGTACATAGAAAGAGTAAGAAGGCGCTGCCACTAAAAGGGAAGACAATGCTCATATTTTAGGAAGAGGATGGACAAAATGGAGTTAAAAGAAAGGCAAAATTCAGCAGAGAAACATTGCATGAAGAGAAGGATAGACAATGCTTTAAAGGGGAGAAGGGAGTTTAAAAAAGGGCTATAGATTGGAGATTGTTGTGGAAATATTTACAATAGAGGTAAGTGAATCGTTCTTCCCAATACTATGAGTAGTTTGTGTTAATTAGAATGCTTATTTCCTACAAAACATATGACTGCACGTAAATATTCAATGTTAAGTGTTGGAGTCTTGGTAGAATTGTTAGACTTCCTAAAGAGTTGCCAAATGAACAGCTTGGAAGATGCTAATCTGAGTATCCTACAGTAAATGAATGGTACAACAGTATAAAATCAACTACTAAAAAGTCATTGAATATTATTTCACATTTGTAGATATTTTATGAACTCTTGGAAATCAATGCAAAACTGAAACCTCACATGTATAGTCATATAAACTATTTGAGGGGAAAATAAGTGAATTTTGGGTATTGTTCCAAAAGAATGGATGAAGTTGGATGTGATTCAATTAGTTTAAAAATGGACAGTATTGGATTATTATTGGCATATGACTTGATAGTGAGAAAGAAATGATATGCTGGGTCTAAATCGTTATGAATAGGAACATGGACCGTTGAAGTATCTTTTTGAGTAAATCAACCAAATTATAACATTTGATGTTAAGTGAGGATGTAATTCTTCTACGAAATGATTTAAAACTTTGGAGAATCAGGGATTGGATATAAACATCGTAAGTAAGAATCTTTAGGTATTTATGGTATTGAAGCATGGTGATCTTAAAGAATTCTAACACGATTTGGAATTAGAAAACACTATCATTTAGATATATCGTAAGGGTTTGATAAAGACTTTTCATTTGTTATGGAAGGGTGTGTGATCGTGTATATTTTTCAAGAAATATCCATGAGATTTTGGTAGTAAGAATGATCAAAGTTATGAATTGGATTTAGACGAAACATTAAATATGTACTGGACTTGCATAGAACTTACTATCTGAGTGTGTTTAGTGTTTGAGGTAAAGTTGTGTTACTCCTACCTTTTTAAATAAAGGAGATAAAAGACATATTTTAATGAGTAGAAAAGAGAGAGAGAGAGAGAGAGAGAGAGAGAGAGAGAGAGACTTATACACATGTCATGCCTGTTATTCATTGGATATTTGTTTATGCTTTCTGGATATGTTGAATTCCTTGAATATCCTGAAGTGAAGTATGTATATTTACCTATTGTGCATTTTTTTGGTTTTCTCCATGAGTTGTTATGAAACCATGTTATAATTACCATTTCAACCAGATAGATATGGTGAAATTTGGAACTTGACATGTTTGGATAGATAAGGGAAGAATTTTACTTATGTTCTTGATGTATGTGGAATACACTCATGTCATAACTTGTATTATGCCTTAAGTAAGAATCTTGCATATCATCATCCATTTTGTGAATAGAATCAGTTTTATTTAGAAATATTTTTGGAAGTGCATGAGAAGGTTATTGTATTTTGAATATGGATGTATCTTGTCGCACATTTCCATTACATCTACTAGTTTTACTTTGTTAGATTATTTCTAGCTGGGTTGGGTATCTTTCATGTCAGGAAAGATTTTGGGGAAGCATTACTGCTTCGTGGTAGGGTGGAAACGCACTCCTACAATATTCTCACCTCCATATTCTTGTGTAGTGGGTCACTGGAGCTTCTGTCAGGAAAGTTATAAGGAAGGTCATAGCATGTTATGGTTCTTTCTAGCGACCATTGGATTACTGTATTGTTATTTTTATCTCATGATGATTAGTCGATGACTCTTGTATTGTTATTTTGACAGTTGGTCGAAATTTGCTGTATGTCAAATGATGTATTTGGAGTGTTTTTGACAGTTGGTCGACACTCATCTTTATTATGGACTCATGTGTCGCATAATTTATTCAATGTATTTTGTGTCGAACCATGTTTTCTTTCTTTGAATTTAAACCAAATCATTTATTTTGTCATCATGTACATTCGACATTTGACTTATTGACCAACTCTTTTTTTTACTTTGTAGATAGTGCTGATGTGGCACATGTTGTCGAGATCTCAGTCTTTACACCATAGGTCTACTCTGACATTGGATGGTTCAGATGAAACTGGAAACGCTGTAAAAATCCTGCAAAAGCTGGGCTTCTAAAAAAGCATAGAAAATTTAATACTTTCTCTATATTTCCATCACACTATGAGATGTCATATTATCCATTATCAGTACGAAATACCGGGCTAGCTCACCCACATACAATGTTATAGATTTAGGTAAATGCGCAGGCGTGAGGCTCACGGAAAATAATGATGGCCTAAGATAATGACAAAATTATCAAATGTACCCTATGAATTTTCATTCGCACGATGCTACAAAGATGGTAAAATTTTATTTCCGGTGACTTTTCAACATCCAACATCACGAAATCCGTGAGTTTTCAACCAATGTTTCAAAGGGTATGATATCTCTAAAATCGCTTCAGATATTTTGGGAGATCGGCTAAAAATAGAGGACACTTATTTGTCAGAGTTTCCATAAGAATTATGGCCTGTGAGGTACGAGCATAAAGATTTTAATACATATTCACTACTACTTTTTGCAGGCTATTAAATGCATGATTATGATGGAGAGTGAGGAATGCTTATCTTCTATGACAACTTTTGTCCGGTAATTCATAGGTAGTACAACACAACCGCACACACTCTCAAATGTTGAGGATAATTAAACCAAGCGTGAGACCCATAAAAATAATCATAGGCTAAAAGAATGATGAATGGGTAAACATGTCTATTGTAATCACAAGTAAATCGGTAAACTATTTTCTGAGCGTGATACAACAAATTCAGTGTGAGAAATAAATGCCACATCCATACACAAGAAAGCTCGGAGGGAAATATTATCGGCTTAAAAAAGAAAAGATATATTTAAGGTATGTTTCATTGTTGTAATTAAATAATGTTGGAATTGTCAAATTTCAGTATTTGACAATTTTGGAAGTTTTTAAATGCGTGAAATAGTTTTTGGAATACGACTAAAACTGTTTGATTCACGTATAATTCATAATGAAAAGATGGAAAATGTTCTTTGCATGTGGATTACAAAATATAATAAAATTTTCTTTACTCCCAATTTCCATTTAAGTGGAATTGGAATTGATTTTTCAATTCCACCTATTTAGATGGAAGATTCAAATGCTGGTTTTGTGGATAAATGAGAATTAACAAATCCCTATTCTAGTTTCATGTTTTGAACACAAACAATGAAAATGTCAATTCCGAGATTTGATAGTCCCAATTCTAGTCTAATTCCAACAAAAAAATGAGTCCTTAGTGATTTATAGTCCTCCAAAAATTTAATTTTTGGCTCCCCATAAAAAAAAATAGTTTATCATATTCAAATTATTTTTCTCTTCTCAATCACTTTGTATATTTAAACTCTTTTCCTATTTTTATAATACTTTGATTTGAGCATTTTGGTGTAATTTCTTGTAACTATTTTTTAATAAGGTGTAAATTATTTTTAAAAGCCATATCTATGTAGTTAATTTTATCGTACAAGGCTGAAGGTAAGTAGGAAGGTCCATTTATCATGTCCATATTAATTGTATACATGCCACATAGACTTAGGTCTAGTTACTTCTATTCCACTCACATTTTGAGTTAGTGTATGATGATCCATGCCTTCCTCTCCCTAATGTCACCAATTTCTTCGTAACTTCCACTAAGACCATAATGTAATTGTGTGCTTCTATGAAAGCATATAAAATAAGGATATAATTTCATATATAAACAACTATCACTTGTAGCCTTAGTGGTGCAAGAGAGTAGCCGATAGGGAAGACTAAGGAAGATTTTTTTTCCTTCTCATGTTTGTTTATCTTTTATATATTATTTCATTAAGAACTTTGTGGTTTGTCATTTTATTGTTTAGGCAATTAATCAAGTAGAAGATAATTCATATGTAATAATGAATTCAAATATATATGTATACATCAATGTGAAGGTATCTCCTATCACATTTTATTAGAAATAGTAGTCCTTGCAATCATTGGAGTGTATCCAACACATAGTATAGGATGTGGTGAAGTGTAATGAAAGTAAAATTTGTGGACTATTTGTTCCAATTACTTTGTTTTCTTGCCATCATTAAAATACATATTAACTTAATTAAAAATAAGCTTTATAATTTAAAAAGTAATGAAGGCTTTTACCAACTTGCCATGGCATTTGCAATGCCTAAAATTGTAGACAAGGCGGTGAAGAAGAAAGAGAAATAATTTACATTAAATTCTTAGCTTTAGTGAAAATTTATGAAAAAGCATTTGATTGGATTGCAACTTACAAATTAATACAATGTGCATATGTCATGCTATCAAATGAGGTGAATGGTACATTCATTGTGGTGTGTGCATATAATTTTTACTTTTTTTAAAGTTTGTGCATGGTGAAATTCATTGTCAGACTAAGCTACATAGTTGGCCCCTTTCCTATAGCCAACTGAATAGAGAAATGCTAGCAGTTAGGCATCTATAGTTCTAAAAAGGATACTGTCTAGCTCTACTGTTATCGAGGTGTTCATAGCCCCAGCAGAGTTTCCTACAACACCACTATTTTTGAGACTCTTTTTTTTTTAATATGGGTAGTGAAGTCTGCAAGAGGTTTGAAATCAAGGGGTATCAGGAAATGGAATTTATATTTTTCAATTAGTAAGATGTTGAAGATAAAACAAGCACAGAATCATAGAAGTATTTGATGTGCACTTATGAATAGAGAATGATGTGACTTAGATATGATGACATGCATAGTAATTGCACTATATAAATGAAAGAGTTTGGATGCAAACAAGTGCAAAGGACTTTATTCTACAGTTAGGACTAAAATATGTAATCTCTAATGCACTTTATGATTGTACAGGACAAATGGAATGTGGTTGAAGAAATAGCATGAAATGGGAAGGATGGCTATTGGAGTCTTTTTTCTTTCTTTTTTGGGTAACTTGTCCCCTAATTTACTATATTGAAATATGAACATGACAATTTAATAGTAGTAAAAAGTTGCATTAATTCAAAAATATTCACATAATTAAGATTGCTCTCAAATAAAGACATAATCTAGAGGAGTCATGAAATCAGTTAAACATAACTTGTAGAGTTCATATAAAATTGTACCTTAACAAGCGGAGTATCAAGAATATGAAATATGATCAAATATGAAGAGTGCAAAAAATGATGGTTGGCGTGATTGGAACTTATGTGTATGTATATCCTTAAAAGAAAATTGATGTTATTTTGGATTCCAATTGTCAGAGATAAAATGTAGAAATCAATTAGTGGAAATATTTTTGTGATGGTGATGAAGTGAAATAATACAAGTTTGTCATTTTAAAGGATATAATTGTTATGTGTGCATACCTAAAATTGGTATTGTCACAGAAATTGTAAATCTTATAAATTCTTCATTTTTTCTTGTAATATTGTTTGGGTTTTTTTGCATTTTGGAGTAGTGGTCAAATGAAAATGTTGGATCGATTCGAAGATCCTTCATGGTTTTTATTATGGAGATTATTGTAATTGTGAGGCCTTGTCTTTCAGTTTTTTGAATATCAATTGTGGCATATTTAAGTTTTAAAGCTTTTGATTTGTGTATAGTGATACCCCATCCCATTAATAGTGGTATTTGTGTATGGTTTCCTTAAGATATGAGTTTGATTGGTATAGTTTTTAGGTTAGTTTATTATTAATATTGTAGGGAGAGGGCCCTGAACCCAGATAATAGCATCACAACATTACAATAGAAACTAAAGAAGTAGACTTTGGGCCATTATAGTAGAAAGCTAGCAAATCCATCACAAAAAAAAATAATAAAACACCACTAGAAAAAGTTCTAACGACATACCCTACACTACTGAAAGTGCTATTTTTTTTTTTGATCAGTAAAGGCCGAAGCCATAGTTTTTATATTAAGTAGAAAGTAAAATATACAATATCTATCTACAGCTAAAAACCATAATAGTGTTCGATCATGGAGTGTGAATAAATATAGAGTACCAGTGCTCTCTCCATGAAAGGAAAAGAGCCATTCTCTGGTATAACAAAATTTCCTTAAATGTAAGTCTATTCATGCTTTCCCTGTTCAGCTAAAAGCTTCCCAAAAGCTCTTGATAATGGGAATGCTGTGTGTCCTTCCTATCAGCTTTTCGGATTCTGACGAGGATGCCAACCATTAGAAATTGATCTAATGTGTGTTCCACATGCTGCCATATTAGCCAACTCATCAGCTTTACCATTGCCTTCATGGTTAGCCGTTATTGATTCAAATTTGGAGATAATACTCAAAATCACCTCTAAAAAGGATTGAAATTTCCAGTTAGTGATGGCTCCTGATCTAATTGCATTTATGATTATCATTGAATCCCCTTCGATTTCCACTTTATTGAAGCCTAAATCCCTGACAAGAATTAAACCATGATAAAGGGCTTTAATCTCTGCTGCATTATTAGTATCTGGTTCTAGAGGGATGGCTAGTTGAGCAATGATTTGGTCCTCTGAGGAATGAATTATGCACCCAGCACCCGAAGGCCCAGGATTACCTTTTGATGCACCATCAAAATTTAATTTCACCCATCCTGGGGAAGGAGTTTTCCAAATACATGATTGTCTTTGAAGTCCATTCTTATTGTAGCCTCTTCCTAAGGAACCAGGAGCTTTCAACCCATGCTAGCTTTTCATCATCTTATCATCCCAACTGGTGTAAACTTTATGTATTGCTAAATATGTTTGATTTCAAGAATTCATGATCTCCACTATAGCTGCTTCAATTCTATTCAATATTTTCCCAATATCCATTGATTTATCTTGAAAGATTCTCCTATTTCTTTCTTTCCAGATTTCCTAGAGTAAAATTGAAGGAGAGATAATCCATAAGTTACCACACAAACTATCTTTGACGAGAGTTGGTGAAGCAAGAAGATGCAATTGGAGATTTTGATGGGGGGCAGATTGCCAATTCAATTTCGAATATAGCCACTCCCATCATTCTATAGCAAAGGGACAGGAAAATAATAGATGATTGTGAGATTCTTCATGTTTTAGACACATGTAGCATCTTGATGGACCCAAAAATCCCATTTTTGTAAATCTCTCTGCAATCAAAATGTGGCCCTGAGAGGCCGCCCATAGGAAAATACCAGCTTTGGGGAGGCATAGTTTATTCCAAAAAAGATGGAGTGGTATTGTAGAAGACTTTTGAATGTGTTGTGTTAAGGAATTGTATCCTTCCTTCACCTTATAGACGCCATCTTTTGAACCCGTCCAAATTAACTCATCATTACCATTTTTCAAGAGGAAAGATCTGTTTTGAACTATAGACTTTAGCAAGTTTGATTCTTGGATATCAGCTCCTATACTTGAGAAATCCTTCCACTGTCAAGATCCATCCTCCTTTGATGAATGATAAGGGATAATGTAATCTTTAAGCATATTACCCCATGTTGATTGACAAAGTTGCATAATCTAATTAAGGCCTAGTATCGATTAGAGAGTGCCTAGTCCTCCCCAAGAATCTTCCCAGAATCTGGCTGAGTTACCACTTCTGATATTCCAAGAGAGGTTGGAATCCACAACATGTCTAGATTTCAATATGAAATTCCATATCTTGGATCCTCTTGGAGGGTTTTCAATTCTAAATATTTCATGACATCCCTCTGCACCCAAGTATTTTCTTTTGATGATTCTAACCCATTTGTAATCCTTATTTTTTATCATTTTCCAATATAATTTACCTCCCAAAGCTGTATTTTGCCACATCTGATTTTTAATCCCTGTTCCCCCCACACTAATCGGTTTGCAAATATTATCCCAAGAGATAATTTTGAATTTTCTATTCTGATCACATCCATGCCAGAAAAAATTCCTCAACTTTTTCACTATGTCCATGTAATCAGTTGAAGACAAAGCCAAACAAGATAATAGATATATGGGAATTGCTGAAAGGGTAGCTTTAATCATCACTATCCTTCCTGCACATGATAATCATTTGGATTTCCAGCTAGCCATTCTCCTATCCATCCTTTCGTTGATTGGTTTCCAAATCCCTGATGTTCTCAGATTCTTATCAATGGGAATCCCCAAATAATTGCAAGGAAATGTTGCTACTTTAAAGGCTAAAAGGGATTCTATTCTCAATTGGATCCTCTTTTTCATGTAGAAGAAAAAAATAACTAATTTTCC
>BSBK01001171.1:307500-550000 GCA_027943335.1 Chamaecyparis obtusa
GGTGATAGGTGCTTTGCATTGGTCAAGCCTGTAGAGCACTTCGTGGCATTTCCAGAATGGGGTTATAATAGCCAATCGGGTCAACGGGCGATGACTTATGGTCTTCAAAAGTCAGGCCACCTGAAATGGCGAAAAATAATTTTCCTTCAAAATTTTTGTTCGGGTTTCAAAAGTTATTTTGAGCTGACTTTGATGTAATAAATTAAAAAATAAAATAATTCTAAGTTTGGTCGGCCCTTAGGGCTAAATTTTTGGAACCTTCTTGGGCAGTGGAAATTGCCTATATAAAGAAGGCCTGTAGTGCTGTTTAGGGCAGTTCTGGGTAGTAGATCTGGGTATTGATTCGAGACTTTGTCCTACATAATATTGTAAGGGAATGCCCATGTGGCTTTGCATATTGTAATTCTGAAAGTTTGTAATTCCACATTTGTGGAGATAATAAGAAGCCAATTTTCTATTCTTGCATATTATTGTTATTGTTTCTCTATTTCTGTTATGTGTTTGTGGTATTAAGGGGAGCACCCTTCATCAAGTGGTATCAGAGTAGGAGTTCTTGAGTGTGTAAATAAATCACTGACTATGAGGCAGTTTGCACTAGGACCGTGGTTAGGGTTTCAACGCGCATCGTGAAAATGCCTCCACGAAGAGAACGTGGTGAAAGAGCTGGTGCTGTGACACCCGAGGTTAGAGAGCTACAGAGACAAGTGCGAGCATTACAAGAAGAGATTCGTAGAGGAATGAATCTTAATGTTAGAGACAAAAGCGAGGATGAAGCTGAAGAAGAATATCAAGAAGGAGAAGCTGAAATTGTGAACCAGGAGGAAGAAAGACTTTTTTGGGCGATTTCCAAGATTGGGAAAAGACCTAAGATTGAGGTTCCTACATTTTCTAGAAATCTTAACCTAGAGGAATTGATCGACTGGATCAATGAATGTGAGGAATATTTTGAGTATGAAGATGTGGAGGATCCTAATAAGATCAAATTTGTGAAAGCCAGACTAAAAGGTCATGCGAAAATCTAGTGGCAAGAAATTCAATTGGAGTGAAATAGAAGAGGGAAAGATAAAATCACAAGATGGGATCGGATGGTGGATAAATTGAAGCGACAGTTCATTCCTATTGATTATGAGCTTGACCTACTAAAGAAAATGTAAAGTTTGAAGCAAGCAGGAAGATCTGTTCAGGAGTATAAAGAGGAGTTCTATTGACTCCTCATCAGAACAGGCCATGCGGAAGCTGATAAGGAGAAAGTTGCCCGATACCTTAATGGGTTAAGGCCAAGCATTCAGGAGGAGTTGAATCTGGTTCAAATGAACAGTATTGAGGAGGCATACCAGTTTGCCCTAAAAGTAGAGGAAAAGCTGAACAAGAAGTTTGAGAGCAAACAAAATGGAAGAGGTCATGGTGGAAGATCTGGTAGATGGTCATATGGTGGCCAAAATGAAGATCCAAAAAAGAAGGATGAAGCCAGTAGCAGCCAGAATCAGAGAGGTAACAATTCCAATCATTTCCAAGACTAGAATAATAGAGATCAGAGAGGAAGAGGAAGAGGACAAGGATCTGGAAGAGGAGGCTTCCGTGGAACATGTTTTCACTATGGAGAAGAAGGTCATAGGGCATTTGAATGTCCTCAGTGCTAAGGCAGAACAGATAGGAGAAATGAAGGCCAGGCCAGAGTTGCACATGTAGATGAAGATGCTAGATCATCAAATTCTGAAGATGCTGAAAGAGGAGAAATGCTAATTAACAGAAGAGTCTTGCTGAGTGGTGAGAATGAACCTGAACAAAGGAGGAGCCTATTTCGCACTAGATGCAAGTGTGAGGGTAAATGCTGTGATGTGATTATCGATAGTGGAAGCACTGACAATTTGGTGTTAGAAGAGATGGTGAAAAAGTTGAAGCTCAAGAGACAGAAACACCCACATCCATATCGAATTGCTTAGGTGCAGGATGACCACAAGGTCATGGTCAGTGAACAGTGCCTGGTAAAGCTCAAGATCGGTGGGTACCAAGATGAGGTACTATGTGATATCATCCCTATGGATGCATGTCATATGTTTTTGGGTAGACCGTGGTAGTTTGACAGATGTGCTGTACATGATGGTCGTGCGAATACCTATTCCCTAACAAAGGATGAAGTGCGACATAAGCAAAAGCCATTGAAGGAGACTGAACAAAAGGTATGTGGTAATGCAAGAATAATATTTGTTGATGGAAGAAAATTCCTAGATGGTATGAGGCATGAGCATGTGTGTTTTGCTTTAATTCCAAAAGCTAGTAAAGAAGAAGTAGAGGATGTACCTGTAGAGGTTGCAGATTTGTTGAATGAGTTTCAGGATATTGTATCTGATAATGTACCTGATGGATTACCACCCATAAGGAAGATTAGTCATCAGATGGATTTGATTCCAAGAGCTAGTTTGCCAAACAAGGCAGCACACAGAATGACACTAGCAGAAAGTGAAGAGTTGAACAGACAAGTACATGAGTTGTTACAAAAGGGATTGATTCAGGAGAGCCTGAGTCCATGTGCTATACCAGCAGTATTAGCATCAAAGAAGAATGGAGAATGGAGGATGTGTGCAGATTCTAGAGCAATAAACAAGATCACAATCAAGTATAAGTTTCCATTGCCACGAATGGATGATATTATAGACTGTTTGAGTGGAGCTATGTATTTCTCAAAGATAGATCTAAAGAGTGGATATCACCAGATTTGGATCAGAGAAGGAGATGAATGGAAGACTGCCTTCAAGACAAAGGAAGGACTATATGAGTGGTTAGTCATGCCTTTTGGGCTAACCAATGCACCAAGCACTTTCATGCGGCTCATGAATGAGGTTTTGAAAGAATTTCTGGGTAAGTTTGTCATTGTTTACCTAGATGATATTTTGATCTTTAGCAAGACATTGGAGGAACATATGATGCATATTCATATGGTGTTTGAGAAGCTAAGAGATGAGAAATTGTTGATTAATTTGAAGAAGTGCAGTTTTGTGAAGAAAGAGTTAGTGTATTTGGGATTTGTAGTTTCAGCAGAAGGTCTAAAAATGGACCCAAAAAAGGTATAGGCTATCCTTGAATGGCCTACTCTGAGGAGTGCTACTAAGGTAAGATCTTTTCATGGTCTAGCTAGTTTTTACAGAAAGTTTATCAAAAATTTTAGCAGTATTTGTAGACCCTTGACTGAAACAATGAGAGGGGATAGAAAAGAGTTTAAGTGGACTAATGGGGCAGAAAAGAGTTTTCAATTGTTGAAACAAAAAGTTACAGAACAACCTGTTTTAGCACTTCTAGATTTTAATAAGGTGTTTCAAGTAGATTGTGATGCTAGTGGTACTGCAATAGGAGCTGTTATGAGCCAAGAAGGTAAACCTATTGCTTATTTCAGTGAGAAGTTAAATGATGCCAAGAGGAAGTATTCTATTTATGATTAGGAATTTTATGCTATAGTTCAGGCATTAAAGAAGTGGAGACATTATCTGATTCCTAAAGAGTTTGTCTTATATACTAATCATCAAGCTTTGTAATATTTGAATAGTCAAGGAAAGTTGAATCAGAGGCATTTGAAATGGGTTGAGTTTTTGCAGAGTTATACATTTGTTTTGAAACATAGAAGTGGAAAGTCTAACAGGGTTACAGATGCTCTTAGCAGAAGGCAACTATTGCTAATAGAGATGTAGATTAAGGTGGTTGGGTTCAAGGAACTCAAGAATTTGTATCCAGAGGATCCTGATTTTGGTGGAGGTTAGAAAGCTTGTAAAAAGCCTGTTACTCTAGGTAGGATGAAATGGCTGGATTTCATCATCGAGGATGATATGCTATTCAGAGGGAGTCAGTTGTGCATTCCAAGAAGTTCTATGAGGGAGAATCTCATCAGAGAGAAGCATAGTGGAGGATTGGCTGGACATTTTGGTCGTGATAAAACCCTTCTTTGGTTGGTGAGAATTATTATTGGCCACAATTGCAGCAAGATGTGAAGAAGTTTGTACAGAGTTGCAGAGTATGTCAGATGGTGAAAGGAGTGAAGTAGAATATAGGGTTATATCAGCCATTACCTATACTAGAGAAGCCTTGGGAGGATATCAGTATGGACTTTGTTCTTAGTTTACCGAGAACTCAGCAGGGACATGATTCAATTTTTTTGGTGGTTGACAGATTTTTGAAGATGGCGCATTTCATTCCCTGCAAGAAGACTAATGATGCTATTCATGTAGCAGAATTGTTTTTGAGAGAAGTGGTGAGACTACATGGTTTTCCAAAGACCATAGTTTCAGATAGAGACACTAAGTTTGTTGGATATTTCTGGCGTACATTGTGGAAGAAGTTGAAGATAGATTTGAAGTTTAGTTTATCACATCATCCACAAACTGATGGACAGACAGAGGTGGTGAATAGAAGTTTGGGAAATTTGCTGAGATGTTTGGTTGGAGATAAGCCAACAGGATGGGATTTGATTTTACCATAGGTAGAATTTGCATACAATAATTCTATCAATAGGAGCACTGGTAAATCACCATTCTAGATTTTATATGGAAGTAGTCCAAGAAATGCATCTGAATTGAGAAAGATAGATAAAGGAGAAATAAGTAGTGCTGAAGCTGAGGATTTTGCAGAACACTTGAAGAACATTCATGAGGAGGTGAGGAAGCATATTACCAAGATGAATGCGCAGTATAAGGCTAAGGCAGATGAGAAAAGGAGGTATAAGAAATTTCAGGTTGGAGATGAAGTCATGGTTCATTTGTGGAAGGAGCGATTTCCGATTGGTACATATAACAAGTTGAAAATGAAGAAGTTTGGGCCATGTAAGATACTGAAGAAGCATGATTCAGGAAATGCATATGAGGTAGAATTGCCTACTGAGCTAAATATTTCACCAGTGTTTAACATTTCAAATTTGACAGAGTATCATGAAGGAGGTGTTGAAGATGAGGTTGTAGCAGCACAGTGGAGTATTTCAGCAACTAGTTCAGATATCAAGGAGATTGAAGACATACTGGATAGTTGTGTTGGCAGAAGCACAAGGAACATGACATATGAAGAGTATTTGGTCAAATGGAAAGGATGACCTGTTGAAGATTCATCATGGCTAACAAAGGAGGAGGTTAACCGTCTTGGTTTTCCTCTGCACACCTGAGTCGTGATAGGGTCACTTCTCAAATTACCCTGGGTGTCTGATGCAGGAGCATCCTGTGTGTAAGGGCAATCTTGCATCACCCAAAAATATTTCTATTTTTGTATTCAATAAGGGCTATCTTGTGCAGAGTTTCTATTTATGGAAACTTGCTATTTTTAGTAAGTTGGTCTTACGATCTCGAAATGTTCTAATTTTACATGTGGAGGCTCATCTCAGTCATATCAGCCTGCCAGCAAATTTTCATGGCTAGATCAGGTCTAGTTTTGAAGATATTGAAGATTTTCGATACTGGCAGTAGGGTACAGAAACTTTGAACTCAGTTTTGAAGGCTTTAGAGGCCCTAGATGAGGTCAAAAAATTGGGTGACGGGTGCTTAGCACCGGTCAAGCCTATAGAGCGCTTCGTGGCATTTCCAGAATGGGGTTATAATAGCCAATCAGGTCAACGGGCGATGACTTATGGTCTTCGAAAGTCGGGCCACCTGAAATGGTGGAAAATAATTTTCCTTCAAAATTTCTGTTCGGGTTTCAAAAGTTATTTTGAGCTGACTTTGATGTAATAAATTGAAAAATAAAATAATTCTAAGTTTGGTCGGCCCTTAGGGCTAAATTTCTGGAACCTTCTCGGTTGGTGGAAATTGCCTATATAAAGAAGGCCCGTAGTGCTGTCTAGGGCAGTTCTGGGTAGTAGATCTGGGTATTGATTTGAGGCTTTGTCCTACATAATATTGTAAGGGAATGCCCATGTGGCTTTGCATATTGTAATTCTGAAAGTTTGTAATTCCACATTTGTGGAGATAATAAGAAGCCAATTTTCTGTTCTTGCATATTATTGTTATTGTTTCTCTATTTCTATTATGTGTTTGTGGTATTAAGGGGAGCACCCTTCATCAGAGATTCATCTCCATTTCGCTAGCCATATTGTTGAGGACTACCAAAGTGGGGTCAATCAGATCCTCCTTTTGAATTTTCCCATCAATGTCCTCAAGGATTTTGGGGTTCACATCTTTCCTGATGATCCCCATCCACACTATGTCCATATTGAAGTTCCTCCACACTTTTTTTTCCTTTTCCAGAGTCTTGACTTTGATACTCCCCAGACTGGTTCTTATCATCATAGATCTCTTGCATATTAGGGGAATGGGTAGAGGGGTTACCATGGTCATCATTGGGCTCTTCAGTGCTGGGGACCTAAGCATTATCTTTGGCTCCTAAGGGAAGAGGGTGAGAGTTTTCATCACTGATGGTGAGGTCAACAGAGAGACAACCCGCACCTTCCCCTTTAGTATTGACATTTTCCCCTTTGGCCTATTCAGTCCTTTTACGGGCCTCTCCTTTAGAGATACCCTCCACATCCTCTGTATTCATATATTCTTCATTGTCATTATATTCCTCATATGAGGGTATCTCCATTCTAGCCTACTTTTTGGAGGGTTTTTCTTTTTTGGTATAGCTTGAAGGTCTCTTTTTTTAGGAGGACCCCTGTTTCAATTTTATGATCTCTTATTCCTCGCTATCCTCAGCATGCTTTCCCTCACTATTTCCTTCTAAGGGGATGTAGTCCAACCCAGAAGCATCACTATTTTATTATTCTCCGCAATCTCCTTTCCCAACATTTGGGCTTTAAAGAAATCATAAATTAACAATAACAGGCCCTCATGTAAGGTAGGATTAGCTATGTTCTTCTCCCTAAAACCATTGATATTTTGTTTATTGAAGAATAAAGGTAGAAATGGATGGATACCTTCATACCATGCCTGAAGTGGTTCAATGACATAAAGTGGTAGGTCTTGATTTTGTTGAACCTTGTGTCTAGAGTGTCATAAGAGATAAGGGCCTTTAGAAAAAACTTCCAAAACATTTTCATTCCCTCGGGTAGTAGTAGGTTCCCGACTTGACTATTAGTTTCTTCTCTACCTCATCTCTCATGAAGTTGTTGATGGCATTGTTGGAGATTTTGTGGTCCCTGTAAATTTTTTTGCCAACTATGGGTATGCCAGTAACATTTGAAATGACCTCCTTACTCACAGTGAAGGTCTATCCCTCAGTCTCCATGATACCTTCATTCCAGCTTTTCACAAATATATTAGTGACCGCCTTCTTGCTGGCATGAAGCCTTTTGATGAAGGTGGTGATTTCCCCTTTCTGCAGAGCGTTCCAAACCTCTGTGCGTGTCTTCCACTTCACACTATCATTCTTAGGTTACCTTCTGTGTCTTTCCCCAACCATAGTTCTAGCTCAGATATGGGCATTTATCTAGTGTGGCTAAGAGCTATTGATTTCAATATTTATGGTAACAATCATTCTTAACTTTCTTTTTTAATTCCTTTGGGCTGGAATACAATTCTTGGGAAAGAATACCCAGAAAGCATGCGGAAGGGACATGAAGTGATTAGCCTTTCTGTCCCTCTAGTACTTGTCATTAATGGAATGAAACTTCCAAAAATCCCCTTTACCTTTCATTATTATCTTTTATGATTCCCTCAATACCTTGGAGTCTGTCCCTATCTAGAAAATCCTTCTCTTCATGAGGGAAATCTCCATTGTGGTACCACCTCATCATAGCCTCTTTTTTGACTACTAGGTTTGCAAACTAGTCATCTATACTATTGGCTTCACTGTCCATGTGGGAAATGTGGACTGCTTCAAAAGAGTTAAGGATAGCCTACATTTCTTCGATCATGTGGATATAGACTAGGAGGGGGTGTGGTTGAGATTTAAACATATGATGATGTTCATTGAGTCACCTTTGAGCCAAATATTTTTGACCCCAAAGTCATGGGCTAGTTTGGTGACTTTGAGGGTCACACTTGCTTTAGCAAAGTGGTTAGTTTGAGGACCAATAGGAGAGATGACAACAGCTAGGCCAAAACCAAAGTAGTTTCTGATAATTCCTCCACTTCCCACTTGGCTAGGGTTCCCTTTGGTAGCTCCATCGAAGTTGGCTTTGGACCAACCTAGCGAGGGATAGCTCCAGGTGCAATTCTATCTTTTCTCTTGAGTCATGTCCTGGACCTTTCCTACAAAATTATTAGAGCCACCGCAGTAGTAAAATTTTTCCTTAACAGCAAAGTGGATCTATAACATGATAATTTTATTAATATAACAAGAATTTACATAGGGAAAACAACCAAAATGGAATTCCACACCATGGAATTCACCAAAATCTATAGTTCGAATGATAGCTACAGAAGAACATCCATAATACATTTTTGGACATTACAGTCACAGAGAAAGATAGTTATGGATCCTAAGTTGATATTACAAAAGGATGAAACCAAACATCCACCAAGATGAGAAAATGATAAACTAGAACTCTAGGCACCAAAATTTAGAGGGAACAACATTTAGAGTAAGTAGAGATTCCCAAAAACAAAATATCGCACCACCCATAAGCCTCAAAGGGCATAATAAAATGTAAAGACCCTCGACCATCATGACATTTTAAATATAGTTTAAACCAGTAACCCCAGATAGCACACCAAAATCTCCAAGTGGGAACAAAAACTGCTAGAAACAATAAGCATTTGTCATCAGGGTTTCAACCATAGGACAAACAAAAAACCAACCTGAACACTAAGAAAAACCTCCCAGAAGCCATCAATTATTTCCCTTGGAATTATGTCACCTCTAAACTCATTTCTTTCTTGGCATGTTCACATAGATTACATAGACCATTGCTCCGTATGCAACCTTAGCCTTTTGCAATTCCTGCTTCAAAAGGTGCCATTTCCTCTCAATGTCTGCATAAAAGGAAACCTTATCAACCTTTCCCACCAGTGCACAAAGGGAACCCAGCCAAAGAGTCAGCCTTCCTCCTCATCCTCAAAACACTTTGTGTTGTTAAAACCAACACTAGGGTAGGCCCATTCAAAGATGGAGTCTAGACCCACCAACAATTCTTTGTCAAATAAATCTTCTATTACTGCCTTCACAATGTCTTCCTTCTCACCAACCTGAATAGCCCATGCTATCACCATTGAAATCACATCAACATTAGCCCTCCTCTTCAAATGAAACTCCTAAAATTGATCACTAAGAACCACAATAGCTTCCATGGCCACTGCATCCAGCTTGAAGTTTAATAAACCCCTCATCCGTTCCTTACTAATCGGGCCTTTAAAATATTTTTGTTGCTTAGTGATGTTGACTGTGAAGGTGGCCTCCATGTCTACAACCTACAAGATAAAACTAGCAACCAAACACAAAACATAGTCGTAGCATAATGCAGAATAATCTTGAGAAAGGCACCAATAAATGAAGACATCCCATCAAAGTAGTTTTGTTCCATACACACGTGCCACCTTACACCAACACTTACTTTTCCCTCATGAAAGCTCCACCACCTTCAGTCCTTTCAAAGAAAATAAATCATTGCCAAGAAAGTCTAACATAGAGAAAAAAGAACACCCTAAGCTGACATCATGAAAAGAAAAGGCAATGAAACCCAATGGTCATCATGGAAGAAATAATAAGTCTAACCACCCATAAAGCTTTTATACTTAACATTTAAATAAAAACCTCAAGCATCTAACTCCCAATTGTAGGAATCATCAAAATATAACTCCTCCTGAGATGCCAAACCAATTACCCATTTGGATAAAACATAGCCTCCATATTACCTTCCTGCTTAATATGACTAATTTTAGAGTCATGAAAGGACATAAGCATTGATGAACTACAACTGATTTGAATACATTGTATAACTTGAAGATCTGTGATTTAAGATCACTGAGTTGCTGATTAGATATGTAAGATGATTAAATCAATAATATGTTGTCATTGATGTCAACTAGTTTTGACAGTACTTATCTTGTAAGTTACTATACCCAAACATCTATAGAAGAAGAAGAAAAGATATGAAGAGCAGATATATCTACAAGAGGAAGATGGATATGACAGATAAGGATAAGGAATACATTGGGTAACTTATGGATGAGTCTATGACCTTATGTTATTGACTTGATTATGTTGCATTCATCTATGATGAAGGATAAGAGAAAAATGCACAAGGAAGTGTTTTCAGTTAAATAACCATTTCAGTATACACTAACATAGTGTAGTGTATACTGATCACAGTACAAACAAGCTTGTGTTCACTGACACATTTCTTTGTTAACCGAGCAGAAGAAAAGAACTAAATGACTAGTTTAGCCTATGGAAGTTGATGAGCTGTAAAGTACCTCGAAATCAGAGATGAAGATAATGTTTGTTATGAAGATTGATAGCTAACATAATTCAAAGAAGATCTAATGGATTGAAACAAAACATTTTATGGACACATCAGCCGAGGAAGGTTTAAGTGGCAAAATTAACAAAGGAGATTAAGAGGCAAAATTTGATGGATGGAATTAAAATGGTTTACTCATCTATTTAAGAGACTAGGATTTCATGATGAAATCATGTCAGAAAAAGGAAACTGTAGAGATATTGTGTGAACAAGCTTCATGCATACTTGATCAGACTAGTTAAGGAGAACCGAACTACAGAGATTACCAAGTGTCAGAAAGCTATTATCGAGTGACAGCAAGTTACTGAACATTGATTGAAACAAAATTGAAATATTGATCAGAGCATTTGAATGATCTTAACATAGATCTGATAATCTACAATTGAAGTTGTGTTGTGATCAGATCAACTGCTGTTACATTTTAATCATTGTAAACAAAGAAATCTCTTAATAGAGTGGACTAGAAAGTCTTGTAATGTCATTCATAGAGTGTACATTTTTTATCCTATCAACCCCATAGTGAATGTTGGTTGGATGATAACAGTTGGTCAAAAATCCTCTAACAAGGTCACACATCACAGTGTGTTTGTAACCTTTAATAGGGTTGGGTCTTCATCGACCTCACTTCAGAAGAGTGAACAATTTTTGGGTTGCTGGGTCCCAAGTGGTTTTTCCCTTCATAGGGTTTCCATGTTAATCTCTTGTGTTATGTGTTGATTGTGATGATTGTTTGTTATCATACTTTACATTTTGCATACTAGATTTGATCGGTAATCACTATATGTTATTAATTGGTATTCGGTAAAAGCATAGACGTAATACGATTTTAGTTTACCGAGTTGCAGAAGTTTTAGTAAATTGTTTTTGGATATACATTTTGTGATTGGGACTATGGATAACTGATTCACCCCCCTCTTAGTTATTCTAACAAAGCATCTTGTTGATTTCCAGAATAATATTTTTCAAATGCCATGCCTTGATCCCTTTATTTATGATAGAATTGACAATAACCATATAATCACCTTCTAAATGGATGTTCTTGACTTTAAGTTTCTGACCCAACCTCATAGCAAGGTGAGTGGCACCAACTTCAGCTTCATTGTTAGTACCTAGCTTCAATTTTTATGCTGCAAAGGCAATAACATCCCCTCTACAATTTCTAGCTATCACCCTTGGTCCCGATGGTCCCCTGTTACCCCTGGAAGCACCATCAAAATTTATCTTCACCCAGTTCTCCTTTGGTTTAAACCATCTATCCTTAAGACATAATTTAGAAAGAGGGTCTTGATTAGCCAGATTACCTCTATTGAGCTTAAGGTGAGGCCATTCAGTATGCAATAACCTATCACTTGCAGTGTATGTCAAAGTTATTTGTTGTTGAAACAAAGCAGTTTTCATAACCTCCTCAATGGATAATTTTTTTTTGGATTTAATTCTCTCAATAGGTTATGCTTTGTCTTGAAAAATCCTTATGTTCCTCTCCTTCCACGCCTACCAAATAATTATAGAGGGGCACATAATCCATAAAGGGGCCATAATTGAAAAATATTTTGGTGCAGGCCAACTCTCAAAGGTCATTTTAATAGTTTTAGGTAAAGGACCTAACCAGTGTAACTTGGATCTAATAAAGCTATAGCACTCATAAGCATAAGGGTAATGCAATAATAGATGATCCATCTCCTCAACCTCCGAGTTGCACAAAACACATTGGTTTGGTCAATGGAGACCAAAAATTTTCCTTCTTTCGCCTGTCAGGATCCTCCCATGCACCGCAAGCTAAGAAAAAACACATATCTTGGGAAGGCAATTTTTGTTCCAGCACAAGCTTACAGGCCATTCCCTCCTAACCTCAATCACCTCCAAGGCTTTAAAACCCACTTTAATAGAATAAGAACCCAAAGAAGCAGCACACCAAATAATTATGTCTTCCCTAAAAGACAAAGAGACTTTCCTTGAAAGAGAGAGATTTTGCATAAAAATCTTTTGAAGATCATTCAAGCCTGAGTTGTCCAGATTGCGCCACTTCCAAACTGGTCCTAAAGGAGAGTCCTCTTGCATGATATAATCATCCATTATCCCCCCACTACACCAAAAATAATGTTTTTGATCTCTCTATACATCTCCTCATGCTTCAAAGATTTGTATCCATTACATGAGTCATCCTAGAAACAAGCCTTGCGACCATCCCCTATGAGCCAAGTTAAGTGATTTTTAATAATATCCCTGCTATCTAAAATAAAATTCCACATGACTAAACCTCTAGGGGTATTTCTAATTCTTATAATGCCCTCATGATCCTCTGAATCAATGTATTTTTCTTTAACAATTTTGACCCAAAGTTTGTCATGGTCAGTGTAAATATTCCACACAAGTTTATCCCCTAGGGCATGATTCATCAAACTCCATTTTCTTATACCAACCCCCTCTTTCTCCTTCGGGCTACATATTTTATCCCATGCAATAAGAGGCCACCAATCTTTAACATTGCCACCACACCAGAATAATTTTTTCATTCTCTTCTTGATAAGCTCAAGGACATTAGAGGGGATTTGTAAACAACTCATAAAGTAGATAGCAATGGCTGAGATGACCGATTTAAGTAGTACAATTCTTCCAGTAGAAGAAATCCATTTGTCTTTCTAGCCTTCCATCAACTTTAAGCATTTATCTATGAGTTCTTGCCAAAGGTTAGATTTACAGACACCAGAAAACAAAGGCACACCAAGATGCTTCCTGGGGAGAGAACCTTGTTTGATTTTTAAAATTTGAATAGTAGTGTTTTGGAATCACCACTATTTGTGTATGTGTGGGGAAAATGTAAGATTCACTCCTAAATCCAAATTCCCAAAAGACTGATCCAATTTGATCAACCAAGAGGTTAATACACAATTGAATCAATCTATGAAGAATATGAAAGAGAGAGAGAAACCCTATACTTCCCCATAGTTGGATTAAGCTTGAAATCTAAAATAATTGAAGTACAAATATTAACCTTGAATTAGGGAAGATCTGGAAAAAGCTGAATTCTGGCTCCTGTATGAAATTTTTGAAGATTTTGTCACTTGTTTTGGACTAGAAATGTTGAGGCAGACAAAACCTATAAATCTTTTCTCCAAATTCACATAGGTCGACTTTGACCTTTAAAAAGGTCAAATACCACATTATTTATTTGAAGACCGATTCCGATTCTGTTCGTAGATCCTAAAAGATTGCCAAAAAGGGTATCTAAATTCACTCTCAGATCTAAGATTTCGCACCTTTACCTGCAAGAAAATGGGGGTTTTTGGTTGTATGGGGGGTTTGCCTTAGTCAAACCCCAATTTAGGAATTAACCTTCAAATTGAATTGAAATATATGGTGCATAAACAAAGTAATTGAAACAAATCACCTCACTTATGTTGAAGTCCTTGTAGAGGATTTTAATCCTCCAATCCATAAGTAAGAATGCTTCAATGAATGTAGGATGTCTCCAATCAATGGTATTTTGATCTTCAACACCAATCTTGATTTGATCTTTGCATATGAGAAGGTTTGAATGAATCAAGAAGGATGGATCTTCAAGGGGGCTCCAAGGAGATTGAATCCTTCAATAGCTAACAATGGAACTCCTTGATGGATGAATGCTTGAACACTTGAATGTTTGAAGACTTTCTTGCACTTAAGAACTTGAGAGCTTGATTGAGAAAACTTGATGATTGAGTCATGTTAAAATGAGAGAGGAAGGCCTCCTTTTATAGTGATCTAGGGCACACTCCTCTAGTTGGGCCACCTTGAAGAATTAAATCCCAATTAGGTCCTCACCTTTAGAAAATATACCTTGATTAAATACAATTAAAGGATTTACCATTTCGAAGCCCGAAATAGCCGACCCGGAAGTAGAGAAATAACTTTCCCAAAAGCCAAATTAGCGGGAAATGAAGCTTTGAAATTATGGCAGGAAGAGGTCAAGGTCAAGGTCGACCCTGACCTGGTCAGGGTCGAGGTCGACCCTAACCTAGTCAGGGTTGAGGTTGACCCTGACCTCAAACCCTAACTTTGTTAGGATTTGCAGCAGAGGTTCCAGGAGATGCTAGAAATGCAGAATTTGATGTCTGAAGAAGACCCAATGTCAGGAATAGATAGAAAATCCTCTGCATGATGTGATGAAGGACTAGGAGGTCTCATTTTTGAACCCTACCTAGAAAATAGAGCCATAGAAGAAGGAAAATCAGGAAAATCCTTAAGACCTTAACCCTAATTTCACCTAGAATGAAGAAATCAAATGCGGAGAAGAAGTGGAAAGTGGGGAGAAAGCTAAATACATGCAAAGACCCAATCAAGGTGCTTAACATGACCCCAAACCACTTAATCGAAGGGATAAATGCTCTTATCATGGAAGTGCTTCCATTTTAAGATGATACATTAAGCCCCCAATTTAGCAAGAGTATGGACTCGATGCAAACTCTTGGTAAAGGAGATAAAAATAACAAGATAATCTTATCGTAATCTAAGGGAAAAAGAGAAATCCCAAGCACCTAGGGACTCAAGTCTTCATTGACTCTTAAATCATAGAGAAGAGAGACATCTCTAAAGAAAGAAAAAGTGTGATTACCTCGCCCAATGAGAACTTATGTCCCATTGTGAACCACATAGAAAAAAAAAAGAAAAAAGGTGCAACCGGAAAGATGGAATTGAACTGCCTAGTGAATGTGGCTACTCACTAGTCAACCCATCAAGGATTTATCCTTAGGAATATCCTATTCCATAAGAATAAAAAAAAAAAAAAAAAGAGATCCAGTCTTAAGGACACTTCCAACCTTAAAGGATCACAATATATGTGTATTTGAAATTGGAGGGATCAAGAGATCCTAATATAAATCCATACTTTAAGGATTAGTTCTTAATCCAAAAAGAATAATTGAAAAGTAAATTTAAAGTGTGTGTCTTCATCAGGGTTTAGCAACTTATGTGCATTACCTTTAGAAGATTTAGCATGTTTTGAATTTTTCATAAGTGTGTTTGTGTAATAAGTGAGCAGAGCGTATGCCCCCACATTAAAGTCATTGCTGACACTTTAACAGGAGCAATGGATTTAACGGAAACATAAACAACTCCACTGATTACATTTCCATGTCGAGATGTCCCTAGATGAAGACAAATCAAGGGAAATATCATAGAAACATACAAAGAACATGAAAGGGATCTACCTACCACGGGGTCAGTATGATCATAAGATAATATATATATGATATTATTACAAATGAATTGACATCATTCCGTAAAGAAAGTAGAACTACAATCACAAAAGAGGAAAGATCACATAAGATATATGAAGGAGAATATTTTCGGACCATGACATGGAGACCAAAAGATTTAGTGCTACCATATCTTGAATCGAAGTAGATTACACAAGGAAACATTTATTAACAATAGCACAGTTACAACATAACACTGAACAACACATAGAAGAATAGAGATACATATAGAAGAATTTGAACAATAGTTTCAATTCCTTCATCACCTTGTACCAACTGAGTAACAAGGATCGTATAAAATAATCTAAGATTTAGCAAATACATTATAGGAGAAGCACAGTATAGCAGGAAAACACACAACAAAGCTACCATGAACAACAAGCCAATCAAGCATGCCGCCTACTTTCCCCATCTCATTGTATATCATTTAGGGTAGGTGCGTAACTTGCAAGAGGGACTATATCCAATATAGTAGGAATGATAGCCAGTTCCAAACAAGGATCCTCTTGAGAATCACTATGTTTGATACTAGGTGTAAGAGTTAATTGAGATGAAAGCATATTCGGCAAATCAATGTCAATGTCAATAGTCTCATATTGATCAGTAACATTGTCAGTATCATCAAGAGTATCTTCATCATCCAAATTAATCAAAATAGGATCTAAGATATGAATAGAATCATCATAATCATGCATGTGAACATCATTATTGGTAACAACATTATGTATAGGTGTATCCACAGAAAGTAGAGATCTTTTAGCTTTAGCATGAGCATGACACTTTTTACGATGTTCATTAGCAGATCAGTTACATTTTGATTTATTTGAAATAGGTTGAGAACTAGGAGGAACAATCACAGGATCCTTCACAAGTTCTTTAGGAAGATCAATAGGATTATCAACCATAGGAGGAGCAATCACAGGATCCTTGATAGATTTAGTAGGAGGAACTTGATTAATAGAACAAGAAGCCATAGTTGAAGGATGTATCGAAGGTGTAGGTAAAAGACCAAGATTAAGATCCATAGGAGGCATTCTTAATTAAAGAATCTTATGATGCTTGTAAGCTTGATATGATTGGAAAAGATTATCAGGGCGAGGGGGACATGAATTAGGTAATGAAGGCCAAAACAAATCTAGAGTAGCACAATCTATAGGCCTAGAAGGTTGATATAGACTATGATTGATCATCTTCACTTCACCATCATGAATGAACTTAAGAAACTTATATATAGGTGAAGCAACAACATGCATGGTAATCAACCAAGGCAAACCTAGCTTAACTTGGAATTGATCAGAAGTAGGAACCACAACAAAGGTAGTGTTCACAAGTTTTCCTAAAAGTTCAACTGGTAAAGTAATAGAACCAAATGAGGGATAAAGAAAACCATTATAAGTTTGAATCCACACATCCGATGTATCATAGAAGTCACGTTGTAAGATTTTCATAAAAATATTTTCTTTAGTGATAACATTGACTAAGGAGGTAGGATCAACAAGACAACCATGAGTAGGTATCTGAGAAACCCTAGTAGCAATATAAAGGGGACCATTAGGAGCCTTAATAATCTCATAATCATCAAAGGTAATCAAAAGTTCTCGAGGTCTTTTATCCTTAATTTGTTGTCATGGTTTAGGCTGAGGTTTCACTTTAAGTTTAGGTTTATCTTGAGGTTGAGATAGAACATGAGGTGAAGGTTGAGGTGGAGATATAGGCATAGAAACATGCTCCACTTGATTAACAACATGATTAAGATCATCCATCTTTGAATCATATACAATTTCCATAGCAGATGGTTGAGCAATAGTATTAGTATCATGCGTAGGTAAGGGATTCATATAGATTTGAAGGTTCTGATTAGGAGGAGAGATTGATTGATTCCCACTACTATCTAGATTATCAACAGATAAAGCTTTAGCAGTGATGAGATCTTGGACCTTATGTTTTAAAGAATAACATCTCTCAGTATCATGACCATTCTGATGATGATATTGAAAAAAATTATTTTGATCAAAAGATTTAGATGCAATTGTAGTAGGTAAGAGAGGTCAAATAGGAGGTAAAGTAATCATATTAGCAGCTAACAACCTATTCATAATAGCATGTAAAGTTTCAGAAAGAGGAGTAAATGTATGATTTAATTGAAAAGTAGTGGATGCAGAATTGGCATTATGAGATGCAACAACAACTTGATCAGCAACTACATTCACTTGTTTGTTTATCTTGACATAATTATTGAATTTTTGAAACTTATTTGGATTAGGAGCAACATCACTCTTATCAACAAGAACAGGAGCCACTGGAGTGTTGCTCTCAAAATGACTCACTTGTAATTGATAATGATGAAGCACTGCACAAAGTTGTTGAAAAGAGGTAAATTTAGTAAGCAGAATCTTATCTCTAATATCCTTTTGAAAATTTGAAATAAACATACATTGAATATCAATATCAGGAATAGGATAAGAAATCTGAGCATGCAAATGCTTAAATCTAACAATAAATTCAGTTAACTTTTCTTTAGCACCTTTTTTACAATGCATTAAATCATTCAAAGACACTTGCTGGCCAATATTGTTTTGAAATTGTTGAATAAAGGCATTAGCAAGTTGTGGAAAGGAATCAATGGAATAAGGAGGCAAGGAACAATACCATTGTAAGGCCTAGTCATGAAAGGTTCAAGCAAACAGTTTGGCTAAAATCCTATGGTCAGGAGCATAATCACTACAAAAGATTTGGAATGTTTTAACATGATGAACATGATCTCCCTTTCCATTATAGTTCTCAAGATGAGGCATATTGACTTGCTGAGGAATAGGAGTTTAGATAATATCCCTAGACAAAGGACTTGGCATGTCACATGTAGGAATACTAAACTTGTTTTGAGTTAAAGAAGCAAGTTGTTGTTGTAAAGATTATATGGTTTGAGCCAAACTGATGATGGTGGAATCAATAGAGGAAATAGGAGGAGTAGCAACATTAGACATAGTAGGTAAAGTGTAAGAATTTGCAGGAATAGAAGACACAACTGGAGGAACACTAGGAACTATAGTTGGAAGTGGAGTGGAATAAGTGAAAGGAACACTATGATATGAAGGTTGTGATGTAGGAAGGGACATGGGAGGAACACTCATAGGAATAGAGGGAACCGTCATAGTCACCAAAGGAGGAGTATAGATAGGAATACTAGGTAAAGGATTAGAAGAAGGTTCAACACTAGTGATAGGAGCAGTGAAACCTAAATCTTGAGCCTCTTGAGTTAAAGGTTTAACATTGGAATGCACAAGATGAGTAATACCACGCAAGAGGTTAACACCTTGATCACTATCATGGAGAAATTTATTAAGAGCCTCTATAGCTTGAATAGAATCTTGACCATGGTTTTCTTGAAGAAGCCAATTACCCATTTTATCAAGTTCAGTGGAAAGTTTTTGGACTTGTTCAGGAGGAACCCTTAAAGCATCATCCTCATCATGAGATGAGTGAGAAGAGTTCTTCTCCATAGTAGGATGAGAATCATGAAGAATCAAGTTATCATCAGGGATCCTAAGGAAAGGAGAAGATTTAGGCTCAAAGGCACCCATGAGTCTACAACTTCTTCTAACTGGAATATTATGACTAGGACTAGTGGTAGTAAAGCTCATAAACCAATATAATGAAAATGAACTAAACTAAGAACACATAAAGCATGAATATGAAATCTAATTAGCACACAAGATCAATCATAAAGGACAAATCTAATACTAACAAGATAAAAGAAAATCTAACACCAAAAGGAAAGAGAGTAAGCTAGTCAGGTTCACCAAAATAAATAGTATTGTTTTGGAATCACCACTATTTGTGTATGTGTGGGGAAAATGTAAGATTCACTCCTAAATCCAAATTCTCAAAAGAGAGATCAAATTTGATCAACCAAGAGGTTAATACATGATTGAATCAATCTATGAAGAATATGAAAGAGAGAGAGAAACCCTATACTTCCCTATAGTTGGATTAAGCTTGAAATCTAAAATAATTGAAGTACAAATACTAACCTTGAATTAGGGAAGATCTGGAAAATGCTAAATTCTGGCTTCTGCATGAACTTTTTGAAGATTTTGTCTCTTGTTTTGGACTAGAAATGTCGAGGCGGACAAAACCCAGAAATATTTTCTCCAAATTCACACCAGTCGACTTTGACCTTTTAAAAGGTCAAAGACCACATTATTTATTTGAAGTCTGATTCCGATTCTATTTGTAGATCCTAAAAGATTGTCGAAAAGGGTATCTAAATTCACTCTCAAATCTGAGATTTCACACTTGTACCTACAAGAAAATGGGGGTTTTTGGTTGTATGGAATGTTTTCCTTATTAAACCCCAATTTAGGAATTAACCTTGAAATTGAATTGAAATATATGGTGCATAAAAAAAGTAATTGAAAAAAATCACCTCGCTTATATTGAAGTCCTTGTAGAGGATTCAAATCCTGAAATCCATAAGTAAGAATGCTTCAATGAATGTAGGATGTCTCCAATCAATGGTATTTTGATCTTCAACACCAATCTTGATTTGATCTTTGCATATGAGAAGGTTTGAATGAATGGAGAAGGATGGATTGTCAAGGGGGCTCCAAGGAGATTGAATCCTTCAATAGCTAACAATGGAACTCCTTGATGGATGAATGCTTGAACACTTGAATGCTTGAAGACTTACTTGCACTTGAGAACTTGAGAGCTTGATTGAGAAAACTTGATGATTGAGTCATGTTAAAATGAGAGAGGAAGGCCTCCTTTTATAGTGATCTAGGGCACACTCCTCTAGATGGGCCACCTTGAAGAATTAAATCCCAATTAGGTCCTCACCTTTAGAAAATATACCTTGATTAAATACAATTAAAGGATTTACCGTTTTGGAGCCTGAAACAACCAACCAAGAAGTGGAGAAATAACTTTCCCGAAAGCCAAATTAGCGAGAAATGAAACTTTGAAATTATGGTAGGAAGAGGTCAAGGTCAAGGTCGACCCTAACCTAGTCAGGGTCAAGGTCGACCTTGACCTCAAACCCCAACTTTGTCAGGATTTGCAGTAGAGGTTCCAAGAGATGCCAGAAATGTAGAATTTGATGTCTGAACAAGACCTAATGTCAGGAACAGATAGAAAATCCTCTGCATGATGTGATGAAGGACTAGGAGGTCTCATTTCTGAACCCTACCTAGAAAATAGAGCCATAGAAGAAGGAAAATCAAGAAAGTCCTTAAGACCTTAACCCTAATTTCACCTAGAATGAAGAAATCAAGTGCGGAGAAGAAGTGGAAAGTGGGGAGAAAGATAAATACATGAAAAGACCTAATCAAGGTGCTTAACATGACCCCAAACCACTTACTCAGAGGGCTAAATGCTCTTATCATGGAAGTGCTTCCATTTTAAGATGATACAAAATGCTACATAACTGCCACTGCAGAGAAGAACTAGTGTTGAAGAAAAAAAAATCTCTGATTTCTGCCAATTAACACACTTCCTAGTAGCCATTTGTAAGAATTTGCAAATAGAAAAAATTGAACCAAGATCAAGAGGTTGATGAAAAGCACAAGAGAGAAAATATGAATGCAATGATGGATTGAATAGATCCAATGAATTAATGATATTCACCAGTGAATTCACCTTCAATGATTGATTACATTATAGGCCTCCTTATATAGGAAAGGCAATAAGAGAGAATGATAAAGAGCTGATAAGCTATCACCTATGCTAGGTGTAATCACATGTCCACCAAATGTGGATCATCCTCCAATATGCAATAAAGTATATGCATTGGATTAGGATGATAATGTGATAAGAGCACAAAAAGGTGGATCTCACACACAATGAGGTATGTGAAGACAACTATTACACCAAAAGTGGAATTTATCCTACACCATGTGCTTAATAGATGTGCACACTCCTAGGTGTCTCAATCACAAACTACTATGCAATGCATTATCCTAAGTAAGATTAAGTAAAGTGTAATTAGGAATATTTAATTACACCAACACCCCCCCTTAAGTTCAACTTAGGGGAATGCACTTAAACTCACAATGCAAGATGGGTCCCGGCAACTAGGACATGTTAGGTACCCATGTACAAGATACATGAAATGCAAAAATCTCATAAAGTGGAGAAAGAGGGAAAACCTCATGGGAAAAACCCTCCCCCAAAAAGAGAGAAGAAAACAAGATGCATCGATGGATGGAGTGCTCAAGACCCCCCAAGAACTACATACATCATGTATATACAAAGAAGTATCCCCCCATAAGAAGGATAGTTAGAGACATGATATCCCCCCGATAATGTAGAGCTCCCATGTTGATGAAGAGTACCTGCAAACAATAAATCAACCAATGCTTACAAGAAACATGTCTCCCCTTAGGAAGAAACATGTCTCCCCTTAGGAAGAAATAGATACATAAAGTGATGAAGAAGCCAATCCATGTGCAAATGGAATGAGGAAGAAGATGTTCTCCATGTATGAATCTTTGAAGACTGAATAGGAATCTCCAAGGTCAAAGAATCTATCACTTCATGTGACAAATCAAGTGAAGAAGGAGAATAATCAAGTACACCAATCTCCAAAGAAGGTGAAGAAGTGTCCACATCTATGATGAAACTATCATCAAGGGAAAGAGAAACCCCCTCATGTATTTCTTCCAAATCTGCATCATGAGAATCAACAAATTCTGAAGATGCATCCAAATAGTCATCACACTCTGCAAGATCTAAAACACTATGAATATCCTGCTGAATAGTAGAGCCCATGTCTGAAGAAGCAGGAGGTGAAGGAGTAGGAAGATCAACACTTGTCTCAACAACAAAATGATTCAAGTGCCCAAAGTTCTCCTCATAATTATCCCTTGGCAAAGGGATGGGTACATCATATATATCATCATCATTATCAACAAAAGTGGAAAAAGAATACAAGCGGGATGTATGATCAACAACTCCCATAGCTATGACATCTCTAGTCTCTATGTCCCTAATGTAGACATAATCAGGAGTGAACTCAACAATTTTACCTTGTGCCTCATGTATAATTTGGTAAATAGAAAGGAGATTAGTGGTCAAGGATGGTACACAAAGAACATTATTAAATGTCCCCTCTCCCATAGGAATAGAAACTTTCCCACAAACTCTCATGAATGTGTTGTTACCCATCAAAATATTAGGAGAATTACAAGGTTTAATAGAAGAAAACATATCCATAGAAGATGCCATATGATGTGATGCACTTGAATCAAGAAGCCATTTACCTTGCTCAGGATGTGTGGAAGCCATGAGTGCTTGTCCTTTACCTTTGTCTTTGGATGATGATGGAGATGTAGAAGCTGCCAAATGTGTAGAAGAAGGAGTAGACACTGATGAGGGCAACTTAATGCTGTGTTTCTAAATAATGTGAGTTATCTCATCAATCTTCTTTTGAAAACACTTGTGCTCATCATGTCCTAACTTTTGACAATAAGCACATTTATCTCTCTTTCTTCTAGATGATTCCTCTCTTGAAGAGGACTTGGATTCAGTACTTTTTGGTGAAGAATATTCATTACCTTTGTCATGAGGCTTAGGATCCTTATTATGTTTCTTTCCTTTGCCATTAGGAGCCTTTGAAGTAGACTCACTTGCAATCAATGCTTGATGTTTGGAAGGCTTCAATTGACCCATGTGTGCCAACTTTGCTTGTTCCCTTGTGAATTGCAATGCAAATTCATCAAGAGAGGGCAATTTATATGCACTACCAAGAGCATCCATAGTAGCATAGAATGTAGAAACAAAGATAGAATAATCAGGACCAAGCTTGGAAAGAATAGAAAAGATCAATTGTTCATCCCCTTTAACAATGCCACATGAAGAAAGCTCCAATCTAATAGTATTGAACTTAGAGAAGAAATCTTGAATATTGTCAAAATCCCTAGGATTGAGACCTATGAGATCATTCTCTAATGTAAATTTTCTCATTCTATCAGGTTTACCAAAGAGTCCTTCCAATGTGATCCAAGCATCATGAGGATGTGTGCAAGATGCAATATGAAAGTGCAAGTCACGAGAGATGGATGATCTAAGAGAGCCAAGTTCTTTATCTCTTCTATCAAACCATTTTCTCCTTTCTACAACACCTATTTGAGGTTCTTGATCCTGCCCAAGAGTCATTCTAAGCAATCCAAGACTCAAAAAATGATCAGTTAAAGAAACTTTCCATTCATGGTAGTTATATGGAGTGAGTATTTTGACCTTAGACCTATCCGTATTAACACAAAATAATGACTGATAACTATTGATAAATTCTTCAAATGACTGATGCAAATTAGAAAACTAAAATCCAAGGATTAACCAAGTGCAAATATAGCCCCAAAATGATCTATTGATGAAAGTGATATGTCTACCCAAAATCACTCAAATCTAATTTTAGATCTAGAAAGTAGATGAAAAATCATACACTTTCAAAAAAAATTTCACCTCAAGATGTTACCGTATGTGCCCAAATGAAGCCCTGGAAGTTGTAGAAATCAGGAACAGATAGGAATAGTCATCAAGATCTACAATTTCTGACAAATGATGCCACCAAAATGCAAAATCAACACCACCACTAGAGATTGCAGGAAATTCTACCCAATCTCAAAAAAAATTTCTTGAAAAAAAGAGCAAAAAAAAGCAAGTTATAGCCCTCTAAAGTTGGACTGTCAAACTGAAAACTCCAATGGTGAAGGCTACAAAATTTCAAACCCTACCAATGTCAACACTTTGATATGTTAAATTTGATGGTCTGGAGGCTGTAAAAAAATCCAATTTTGCTCTGCGATGATGGCTGAATGGGAGTCAATCTTAGGCACATGAAAATGATGATGTCAGCACAAAAAGCGTCTGTGGGCTAACGTGGCACTGACTTGGAAGTCCGTACCATACGGAAACTAACTTGGTGATGACATGTTTGTCATACTATATGGACAATGGTGTGTGGATGTCCATGTCACAGAGGTTGATTGGTTGCAGGTTTTATGATGTGGCGACTGCGCTGGCCCTGATGACTATGTGCCCCTGTGACGACAGAGCGGGCTGAGTTGGCGGCCTCGGTGGCATCCACATGGACTAGTGTCAGAGGTGTTTAGGCTACCATGTGGTGGTGATGTGGGGGGCCTCCACGTGGGTGGAGGTAGCGGATTAGGCCACTCTAGGAGGTGCTATGGCAAAGGTCGCGGTGGTGAAGCAGCTATGGAGGTGAGGCGTGAAGTGTTGAGCGTGCCACTTGGAGGGCAGAGCAGTGAACTGCGTCGGGCAATTTTGCTTTGGTGGAGAGGCCGCTGCTATAGGGAGGAGGCGACGGGACCGGGAGGTGAGAGGTCATTGGGCTGCGGATCTGGGTGCAGGGGGAGGTGCCGTGGTGGAGCGGCTAGGACTTCAGTCCCACATAGATTGTGTGTGAGGCTTTTTAGCCTTTTAATATGTGAACCATCCCAACAATGAAATGAATTAAGAAGCCCGTGTGATGTTTGGCTTGCCTTCAAATTTGTGGGTTGCGCTCGATGACGTCACCTACGAATGGAGTGCACAGAATATTCTCTATCGCACTAGACGATGTAGGGCACATACCAGCCTGACACCAAATTTTTATAGGAAAAAAAAAAATTCTAAAAATTTGATAGAAATTAAAAAAAATGTTTTTTTAATGAAAAATTGTATTGCAGAGGCAGATCGGGTCGTACGATCTGATTTGCAAAAAAAATTTGCTTGGATTTGACTTTCACCGAATATAGGTGAGTTTATAGTCGATTTTAACCGAAACAACCTCCCGGATGCAATGGTGAGATTAGATCTTCTCCATGATGCCTCTATCACATGCTGGTTCTCAGATCTGAGATTTGGACCTTCAAAGCTTGCAAGATCTCTCCAAATTGGCTGATCTAAATGCTCTAATGGCTTTGATAACATGTAAGAATTTGCAAATAGCAAATATTGAACCAAGATCAAGAGGTTGAAGAAAAGCATAAGAGATAAAATATGAATGCAAGGATGGATTGAATAGATCCAATGAATTAATGATATTCACCAATGAATTCACCTTCAATGATTGATTACATAATAGGCCTCCTTATATAGGAAAGGTAATAAGAGAGAATGATAAGGAGCTGATAAGCTATCACCTATGCTAGGTGTAATCACATGTCCACCAAATGTGGATCATCCTCCAATATGTAATAAAGTATGTGCATTGGATTAGGATGATAATGTGATAAGAGCACGGAAGGTGGATCTCACACACAATGAGGTATGTGAAGACAACTATTACACTAAAAGTGGAATTTCTCCTACACCATGTGCTTAATAGATGTGCACACTCCTAGATGTCTCAATCACAAACTACTATGAAATGCATTATCCTAATTAAGATTAAGTAAAGTGTAATTAGGAATATTTAATTACACCAACACCATTGAGTAGCTATCTAAAATTTTCTTAATAAATCTAGCTACCCTTATTGAGGCATCCCCCATAATAAAATTATCATCTATAAATTATAGGTTTGTGGTGGACTCCACACCCGCAGTAATAAAAATCCCTTCCACACACCCAACTACCTTTTATGAGAAATAAGTCTCCCAAGAGCCTCTTCCACAATGATGAAGAGAAAGGGGGATAGGGGGCCCCCTTGCCTAAGACCTCTAGAGGTCTCAAAAAATCCCTATGGGATTAATTAACAAGGACTGAGATACAAGGAGTATCAATGCAACTTCTAACCAATTTCAACCAATCATCCTTGAAACCAAATTTTTTAAGGGTCTCAATAAGAAAATCCCTATTGACATGGTCATAAGCCTTCTTTATGTCTAGCTTGATCATCATTTTAGGCACCTTAGCCTACTGAATAGTGTGGATAGCTTCATGAGCAACAATAATGCCCTTAAAGATTGACTGATTTGGGGCAAAACCACTTTGTTCCAGAGAGATGAGGCTGGCCAAAATGGGTTTAAGTCTATTAGCAATCACTTTTGAAATCACCTTGTAATTGGTGTTGCATAGAGCTATGGGTCTAAAGTCATCAGAGGATTGATAATCACCTTTTTTTGGAATTAAAGATATGAATGTGTTATTAAAATCTTTAAGCACAAAACCCCCACAATGGGATTCCTCCACCACTTGACAAACATCATTACCTACAATATCTAAAGCTTTTTGGAAGAAGAGGGCAGGGAAGCCATCAGGGCCTGAGCATTTTTCACTTCCTAACTCAAACAAAATGACTCTTACTTCTTCCTTAGATACTGGAGCCATCAACCATGAATTTTGTACCTCAGTCAAGTTCTTAGGGATGACATTAAATATACAATCTAAACTCGAAAGGTCTGTGTCCTTTAAAGAGAAGATATCATGGAAATACTACACATCTTCATCATTAATCTATTTCATATCTATTACCACAATACCCTGTGTATTTTTTATTGAGAAAATTCTAGTTCTAGCTCATTTTGATTTAATAGATCTATGAAAAAATTTGGTGTTACGATCACCATCCTTCAGCCAGCTCTCCCTAGATTTCTACCTCCAAAAAGTTTCCTCCCTAGAAAGTATCTCTTTATATCTACTTTGGAGATCCTTTTCTTCTTCAAAGGCCGCCTCATCCATGCCAAACTCAATAATTCTGTTATTAAGAGTAGCTAGGTTTTTCTCCACAAGAAATTTTTCCACAAAAATATTCTTAAAGGAAGCTCTATTCCAAATTTTCAAGAGGTCTTTGATATATTGTAAGTGCTTCAAAAAGATGAAAGAAATATTACCTTCCCATAAAGGAGAATTCTGCCACCAGGAGGAGAGAAAAGGGAGAAATTTTGGATCCCTAAGCCACATTACCTCAGATTTGAAGGGAGAATGATTTGGAGTGAGATCATCCTGTATGTTGTAGCATATCAGGTAATGATCCAAGAACAAGATAGGGAGAATTTTAGCATTGCACAACCAGTCCACCTGATCCCATTTCCCTGCCAGCAAAATACAATCCAACTTCTCTACAATATTAAGAAATCCACTCCTTTTGTTAGTCCAAGTGTAACCCCTAGATTGAAAAGAAACCTCAATCAAGCCGTTGTCCCACAAAAAATTAGAGAAGTCTTTTTGAATTCTACCATGCCAAACTTTCCCCCCTCTCTTCTTTGTTGGGATTAAAATAGCATTGAAATCTCCACCTAACAAGAATAAGTCTTCCTTATTAGAATTTAAAAAATCCAAGATGGCACACCATAATAACCTTTTCTCCCTAACATTATTAGGGCCATATACATTCAACAAAAAAAGTTTGGTTAGAAGTTTCTTTGAGGTAAAATCCAACCATTAAATGTTACTGTCCTGGTAGATAAGTTTAATATCGACTATACTTCTATCCCATAAAGCACAAAGACCACTAGAGACACCATTTGAAAAAGACAAGAAACTGCCCCACCTGCTAAATTTTTTTTGGAAAGTAGGTCCGTTAGAGACCTTCAATTTAGTTTCCTAAGAAAGAATAATGTCTACCCGTGCCTGATCAAGCCCATGTTTGATCAGGTGAATCTTGTTAGGGGCATTACAGCCCCTGACATTCCAGGATAGGATCCTCATTTCTTTTGGGAAAGGGTATATCCCTTTCCCAATCTCAACAATTTTATTTGGTCTGCTGCACAACCACCCATTTCAAGATTCTCCTTTGTGGACCAAGCTCTATGCTTTTTCTTTTCCCCATCTCTTGGGCATTTAAGAGTAGAGTCCAATTGCTCCACACCCCTAGGGCTCAGGATGTTGGAAGACTCAAATAAACCTAAGTCATCCTCCTCTATATCTTCACTTTGAGAATTGTATAGAGTTTCAGAGTCAATAAGGTCTCCTCCATTGTCCCTGACATCTGGGAAGAGACCTTCTAGGTTCCTGATAGGGGAAATTATACCATTAATAGCATCCTTGCACTCCACTGGCCCCCTAGAAAATGATCCACCTCATCAACAGGCTATCCCATATGTTCTAAGGGTTCTACCCCTGGTTTGAAGCCTCTATTATTATCTACAAAACTTAGCCCCTCAATAACTTGCATCTTACAGAGCTTAGATTCATCTAAACCTAAAACCCTATCAGTAGCACAGGAGGGACTAATTTCCTTAGTAGCCCATTGCTAAAGATCATTACTTTCCCTGTCTAAATTTTCCCTAACCACATGAGGGGAATCATGTAACCTAGGAGTATCAATCTAATTGTACACCATATCAGGGCTTGTCGGAAGAGGGGAATAAAAAACCATCTCAGTGGGTGAGGCCCCATAACATTCGTGTCTGGTTTGAGAATACTCTCCCATGAAGATTTCATCCATTGCCTTTAACAGAAATCTGTCACTAGAAGAAAAAGATTCTGCACCATGGACAACCACATAAAAGTCATCCTCTTGAGAGAGGGAGGCAACATTCTGTTGATGTTCAGTCATCTGGAGCAGACTAGCGATCAAAATAGAGTCATTCGTAAACTTCCCTTTACCCAGAGGATCATAGCTAGTTGCATCATAAGGTAACCATGCATCCACTACATCCACTTCCGGAAAAGGTTGAATCAAATCACCATTTTCCATATGAATAGAGATGTGAGAGGGCATCGTATAGCAGGTTTTCCTCCAAACTAACAACCTAGGAGTGATAGAAAAATTATTTGGGTTGATGCCTTCCTCAAATCTGACAAACTTCCCTAGAGATTCACCCAAAATCTTTAGGGTTTCTACACCTCTATATTCCTGTGGGAGGTTCTCCATTTTGAACCAGATTGGGAAGTTTATGCACCTCTATTTGGTTTATTATTGGAATTGAGGATTACTAAGGTTTAGTGTAGGTTAGGGATCAGTTTGTCTTAGTCTCCAATTCGAGTCAATTTTTTTTTTTTTTTTATAAGGTTAAGGTAAAATTTTCTATAGTGACTAGTTTGGGGTAGGGTTTACATTTGGTTTAGTTTTATGTATATTGTATAAGTTAGTTTATGATTAGTGTTTAATTTCCTTCAATTTCCTTTAGGGTTATGGTTCTATTTGGTTTAGTGTTAAAATTAGGGTTTGATTATATTTAGGATTTTTCATGGATTTTGTTTGGGTTAAGGGTTAAATTTAGTTTTATATTTAATTAGGATTAGGCTTAGGGTTTAATTTATTTTACTATTGGGGTTCAATTTTGATTAATGTTAGTATAAGGGTTCAATTTGGTTGAAGGGATGCATTCAATTTGGTATACAGATAGGATAAGGTTTAATATATGTTTATAATAGGGGTTCAATTTCATTTAGTGTGAGGGTTAGGTTTGGAGTTTGATTTTTCAAGCATGGTTTAAATGAAATTATATTATTTTTTCCTAACTTATTAGAGATGTAATTACTCATACTTTCATTTATAGGGTTCAATATAGAATTAGGGTTATAGTGTGGTTTAGAACTTAATTAGATTTAATTAGGGTTTAATTTATATCTAGTATTAGTGCTACAATATATATTGGTTTATGATTGGGGTTTAATTTGGTTTCATATTGAATACTAGTTAATGATAGAGTTTAATTTAATTTAGTTTTACGGTGAATATCTTATGTAGCCTAAGCTAGGAGTTTGGATTCAATTTGATTTTGTGTTACATTTATGGTCCAATTTGATTTTGAATTTAGATATAATAAGTTGTAGGGTTAGGGTTTGATTTTGTTTAGTTTTATAGTTGATTTTTTTTTTGGTTTAGAATTATAATTAGGGTTTAAGAAGATTTTCTAGGGTTAGGGTTTAGTAATAAATATTATAATTTAAATGAAGTTATTATTTTTGCTTAAGTTATTAAAGATGCAATCACTCTTCCTTAAGTTAGGTAGAATGATAGTTATAGTTATGATTAGAAATAGAGTTTAGGTTAGGTTAATGTTAGAGTTACAATTAGTTTCAAGGTATAGATTAAATGTTGTTAAGCATTGTAATTTTTATGGAATAATTAACAAACATTAGTTTGAATAGATCTTTGAAACATAAATATCATAATTAATATTGGATTTTGTACTTTGAGTGTAATAAATTACAATGTAAACTTTATTTATTAATATATTGAAAAAATTTGGATTTTACAAAGTAAAAGGAGTTTCATTTATTATCAAATAAGCTAGACAAATTTGAAACTGACAACTGAATATTTATTTCTTTATTAAAATATAGTACATCAACTTATTTATAAAGCTTTCAATCTATTTTCTTCATCTTTCCTTTGCACAAGTTTTTTTCCCTTCTTCATTTTTTCATAACAATCATATGTGAAAAGTGGCACTATTCTTAATTCTTTTGAAGACATTACTTGAGATATGGCAACACATGTCATTCATGTTCTTTCAGTTATTCCTATATCAATATTGGCTTTTTCAAGTGTCAAACCTTGTGATTTGTGTATTGTGAAGGCCTAAGCTAATCTTAATGGTATTTGAACTGTAGAACCTCTTTGTATTTCACAAATAGGAATTCTATGTGGATTTTTATCATCAAATGGTAGTCCAGAGTATCTATAAAAATTTCACCATCACGTATATTGGTAGTTCTAGTGGTATACTTCCAAGTTTGTAGACATATTTTGAATATATCCTAAAGCACCATTTACATGGCCTTATTCTCTCCATAGATTTGAAGTTAGCATCACTCTCGTATTCTTACTATTCAAAAATTCAATGTAAAGATCATCATGAGAACCTCCCTTAGATAAATTAGCATTTCAAACTTTTATTGCAATACAATGCACAATAGGTTCTTTAAGAGAATATAATTTTTTCCTATTATGATTATTAACATTATTATTTGTGGAGAACAAATGAAAATTATTGTCAAAGTCTTCATTTATTTTCATGGAGAAGATAGTTTTTGTTCTTGTCATTAGTAATTTCCAATAATCAATTCTAGGCTCTACTTCTCTCAAGTTTGTCAATAGTTGACAAAATTTATTTTGTTGAATGTCTTCTCCATCTTGTCTAAAACTTTGTCTAAGGTAACCACAATTATGAATTATTCCACAATAAATTGGCTTGAATATTTCTTTCACATGTTGGCATGTCTCTAATAGGAGGCAACTAACCCATATCTCCAACTAAAATCATAGAAATTCCTACAATTATAAAAACATAATTTTCAGCATTATTTATAATAAAAATATAGATAATTATTTTATATACATATAAATTATTACAATATAAATTTTTTTATTATAATTCATTACAAATATACATATCCCTCCAAAGTTTATATTTGCATTTTGTGGGAAAGCTTGACGAAGTCGAGAATCTATGTTCTCTATCAATTTCTCTCCAATGAAGCTCATTTCATGAATCAATATATATTTGACATGTGAATTTTATTCTTGAAGACTTGTGATCCTTGTTCCTTTGAGTTGATTAAAATATTTTTATTAGAATCCTTAACTTAGAATTAATTATGGAGGCTCCTATGTTGAATGTTACAACTCCAGTTGGTGCGAGTAACAAAAGGGGAGATTTATTGTGTATTGCATTCTTGTGAAGACCTTCACTAATTGCACAAATGGGATATGAATTTCTCATTCCTTTTGTTCCTTGAATTATATCATATACATTGGAAGACTATTTTTGTTCATGTGATGGTGTGACATAAGTATGTTCTCTACCTTTTTTTCTCACTCAGGTTTGCAAAGTTGATATCTTGTGGTATATCATCATTTTTAAGGAATCCATTATCTTGGATCAAATTGACAAAATTAATTGCTTGAGATGTGTATTCATCACCCGGATAATCATTAGACCAATTTTTTTGGCTATCAATATCCCTTCTTCCCAACATATCTATTTTTTAAACTTGCATTATCTAAGCATCATGTAGTCTGGATATGATTTCTCATTCATGCTCTATAGTGTTTCCTTGTAATAATGTTTTCACTTTCTTAGTCACCGATATTTTCAATATTTTTGATAGTTATTATTTGTTCAATGTGCCAAGGATTATAATTTAATGACTCCCAATTTGATATTATGAAGTCACTGTTATCTCCAATATATATATATATATATATATATATATATATATATATATATATATATATATATATATATATATATATATATATATATATATATATATATATATATATATATATATATATATATATATATATATATATATATATATATATATATATATATATATATATATATATATATATATATATATATATATATATATATATATGTTATGAAATGGTTTGTAAAGAAATAGTTCAGAGAAATAGAAATCAAGAAATTTTTTGATTCGCATTGAGGGAAGGATAAGGACCTTGGAAACACCCTAAAAATGGCTTCCCATTCCATGGGCTCCCATTTGTAATATCTTCTTCATCTAGGTTAATATATCCATGATTTAAATGCATCTATGAGTGTGATAGCTTCCATAGAGAATGGACTTGTTATATATCCATCAATTATTGATTTTGTATGTTCTTCATTTCTATTATCATCACGTACAACTATAGGTTTGAATACTTCATGAAAAATATTGAGATTAGAAAATATTCTACTACTCTTGATCAATGGAAGCTCTAATAATATGTGGTGCATTTCTAGAGCTCCAACATCTATTTCTATAATAGTTTCAGTCATAAAATTCCTATATGCCTTTTCTTCTAAATCATCAAGATTCTCTATAATTGCAAGACATGTGAGAATTTCATGATAGCTTTTTGAGCTCTTCTCTACTATTGCATCATATTTGGCAATATACTTAATCACTACATACTTTGATAGAACTAGTTGCCAATCTATATTACCTCTCCACAATTGAAGTATGTATTGGTTGTGGAAGTTGACTTTGTCATCATTTCTTGCTACCTCAATTTTTTTCACCATTTTCAGCGTCTTTACATAATTTTGCTCTATTTAAATTTAAAGCCCAAGGAGCATTGTACCTACAATTCAATATGAATGAATTTTATTTAGAATCTTCTTCTAACATCTTCAATTTAGATTTTAAATTTGGCATCCATAAACAAAATACCTGCAAAGCATTCTTCCTTTTTCTTCCTTAAACACACACCCTCTTTACACATTGCATGTATTTGAATGGTGTTCAAGATTTATTCATAATCTTGATCAATATTTGTTTCAGCAAGTTGTCTTGTATTTTTCAGACGTGGATGTTGACCAAAATTTTGAAACATATAAGATATAAAATATGAATGTATTAATTTTTTTTTAGTAATTATTTTGACTAATATGAACTAACATACATATATTAATTACATTATGAAAATATACCTGTATGTTTCATTGATGAATATCTACTCTTGGATTCCACACATGAATAATGGAATGAAAATATCTTTCAGTCATCTTTATTTGTTGTTCATTAGACCAATCTATATTTGCCATATTTGGTGCTTCATGTAACCATAATAAACCATGCACATGTGGTGATCCCCTTTTCTGCCATTCATATCTAAACCAAAAGTCTTTAACATTTAAACATTTTTCTAGTATTTCTTTTCTAAACATCGAATATCTTAAATGTATATAATGAGAAACTATATGAGGATAGTCGATAACATGCAGTTTTATCCATAATTGAGCTTCGTGAGAATTTGTTGCTGGTGTTCCTAGAATTAATGCATGTAAATATGACAAACACAAATTAGTTTCACTCAATGTAAATAATATTGTTGGTTTTCTGATTTGATGCAGCATGTCAGAAAATTCTGCTTGACATTGTGTCCAATAGGATCTCGTACCTCTTAATGTTGTTCCAAATCACATCAATTTATCAACTAGATGCGAGTTTGCTAAGTTTTCCACATGCTAACACAATTCATTTATTGTGATAGACAACTCGTAAAGGTTTCTTTTAGCAATTACTATTGTTGAATTTTGTGCACAATGTATCATTATCATATTCATCATGTAGTATTGAAGAGTTGGGTGTTTTCCAAGACGGTGATCCCTATAGCATAAAAAATGCTTCAAATATTCATGTAGGTGTACTTGTCTCATTCGTGGTTCCAACCAATCACAACTAGCATCTACAAACAGTGTTGGAAAAGCTATATCAAGTAAACCTGATGTTATATACTCATTGATTGGAGATATATTGATTGCAGGCCAATCAATCAATCTAGTGTGATCTGCATTTGGATTATTAACCCAGGCTTGGATTAGTTCCATTTCTCTCAAAACATTAGGTGGTTTGGAATCCATTCAAGTCATGTGATCCATAATATTAGTGCCATCTATTTTCATAATTAGACCTTAAAATACAACTTGACGCGAGTTTGAATCAAATTCTGTGTATTGTCATCAATTTCTCAAAGATATTAGGATCAAAATATCTTTCCAAATCATGTAGTGTATTATTTAATCAATTCTAACATCTATATAGAAATTTTCAAGTTCTATTTTGTGTTGTAATTCTCTATAAACATGTCCTTAATTTACTGTAAAGTAATAATCCGTGCCATGTTGATCTTTTCTTTTGACAATAATTATTAGCAACTCTTAAATTGCATGTGGCAGTATTTTGGAGATTTGACCAATATTTTGTGGAAAGGATATTGTGTGTCCTTAGTATTTATATTGACCAGATGTTGCATGTGTGACTTGTAAACTTGGACTTACATGTGCAATCGACATTTCTTCCACTTGAGTTAGGTTAGCAAGTTCATGTGGCTGTTGTCTAGGATCCATATTATTTAAGGTAGAGAATCTATTTTTCCCATTTCTTGCCTACACCTATTACATATAGGACTTTGTGAAGTGTTATATACTTTTATTCCAAGATAGTGTTTCTGACATACATAACACATTGCTCGAGAAAAAAAGTTGTCTAAATGATGTCAGAACATCAATTGGATATTATGGAAATCATTTTCAAGCATTCCATTAGGATTATCTATATTTTGTACATTATTTTCTCTTCTTCTAGTTCTTTTAGGTTGACGGACATGCTCACTATTATGTGGTATGTTCTGAGTGAATGTTGATTCCTCATTTTAAAAATTATTCTCAATATTTTCATTAGATTGATATTATTTCCTTCCATTTGATTGTGGATGTCTTTCCTGCATTTCTCCTCTTTCACACTTATATTGTTGTCTAGAAGTTCATTGTCAAACACCTCTTGATATATTTGTAACCTCTCTGAACTGTGAGCATCTAGTTCTTCTACTATTACTTTAGCTCTTCATCTGGCATATCTACACCTACTGTCTTATTATGTCTTTTCTTTTGTTCCTCCCTTTCAACACCTATCATTTATTCTCACTACCTTCTACCATATTCCTTTTGATAATCCCTTTGATATTACCTCCTTTGGTCCTCAGATTCAAAAATCATTCTTTGTCATGGCATGACTACAAAATAAATGATATTTATAGAAAATTAATGTAGGCATTTTACTTTAAATCGAATTTATTTGAAGGTCTTGATTGATAAACTTTAACATATAATTTTTTTAGAAAAAAATTATACATATGTATATATTTTAGTGATTTTTATATCCATACTTTGTAGTTTAACTAATATATATTATTCTTAAAAATTAATTAGGGTTAGGATTAGACTTTAGGGTTTGGTATGAGGTATATTGTTAAGGTTAGGATTAGGGTTTAATATTATGATTTTGATTGAGATTTGGGAACATGTGTTGGATTATGGTTAGAATTATGGTTACCATTATGGTTTTGAAGTTAGGGTTAGGATTTATGGTTACGATTGTAGATTGGGTTTATGGTTAGGTTCAAGGTTTATGATTTAGAATTTGGATTATGGTTAGGTCTAAATATTTTATTGAGGTTGGAATTAAAGGTAGGGTTATATAATTTATTATTAATATATTAAAATTATTAAGTTAAAATAAAATGATTAATTTTTTTATTATTAAAAATAAAAATAAAATTTTTAATTCAATTTATATATTAGAATAAATGAGATTATAAAAAATATAGTAAAACTACCACTAAAAATATTTATAAATCCTATCACTAATACTAAATTAGATATCATTAGTATATTAAATAATTAAATTATAATATAATTATTAAACTTTTAATCATTAAGATAATATTTCCTATTAAACTTAATATTTAGATTATGAATAATGTAGAATAACTACCACTAACAATATTTATAAACCCAACCTCTAACACTAAGGGCCTGTTTGTTTGCTGGAATTAACCTGTAATTGGAAAATAGGAATTGGTGAATTGGTATAGGTCAATTCTAATTTTGGTCCAAAATGAGCATTCAACAAATCCACCTCAGGACCTAGAATTAGAATTGAGGCATGGAATTGGAACTGGGAGTGCAAACAAACGGGCCCTAAATTAATTATCATTAGTATATTATAATAATTAAATTATAATATAATTATTAATTTTTTAATGATTTCAAAATTCTAAAATTGATTACTATAATATTTCCAATTAAACTTAATATTTAGATTATTTATTTATTTCCTTTAACAATTTTAATTTTAATGATCATTGTAACTATCAATGATAATGTTTTGAAAATAGCAGCAGCAAAAAAGGGTGCTGACCCATAGGACAAATAGGCTGACTATGAAATTAACAAAAAGTTAATCACCATAAAAAGCAGCATAAGCAATATAGTATAGTCTACCATGATCAAAAACAAAAAAGAAGCAAAGAACAAACCACCACATACACAGAGTATTACGCTTCTGCGGAAAAGTATTGAAATTGTTCAACTTAAACCCAACCAAGGGCCACACAGGGATAAAAACCAAAAGTAAAGTTTTTAGCATACTTAAATAACTAGAATCTAACCAAAAAGGAGACAAGGAAACAACAACAGTCTCCATCGTCCCATTCACATGTAGCCACAAAATTATTTTCCTTTCCATAGGCGCTTCGATAACAGAAGGTCAACCCACTCTTCATTGAGGAAGTTGAAGATCTCCCTATTTATTTTAACAACTTCCTTGTCCTCCACAGCCTTCTCATTAAGGAGGCAGAGGGTAGTGGCAGACACATGCATTACCTTAAGCACAAATTTGTTGACATCCTTGAGGCACTTGTTGGTCGCTTCCAAGTCCCTAGTGATTTTAGCCACTGTATTCTCCATGGAGGTGAACTGGAACTTAATTATCCCTATCAGTCTGCTACCAATGTGCCCTTTTTCCTCATTGGGGTTATCCTTCATCTCCTTCTCACCCACATTGGTTTGGGTGTCCTCATCAAGCTTTATTTCAAACTATTCAGTATCATTGCTAGGGTCCTCTTTGCTAGAAGAGCACATGGAAGCATCCTCTTGGGCAGAAGCGTCCTCTCAACTCATGAGCTCTTTGATAGCTCTTTTCCCTTGCTCTTTAGCAAGGTGGGTGGAGCGGTGGGTAGAAGTAAGATGGGGCTCAGAGGTCTGGGGGCAATCCAGGTTTATGAATATCTTTTTATGTTTCTTGGGGAGGGCTGAGAGCTATGCTCTGGGTTTAGGGAATGCTTCTGAGAGCTAGGGGTGGATTGGGTTTCAGAAGACTTGGGACTAGAAGAAGGGGTCACACCATGTTTAGAATCAGTGGGAGTGGGGAAGCCTTGGTTAAGGGAAATAGACGGTGACAAGGGTTGAGAAACTTGCGGAGGCGGAGGGGGGTAGAGGGCATGGTGGAAGTTGTATAAGTGGAGGATAAGGCCCTGGTGGAGAAAGATGAGGTTTTTACCTTGGGAAATGGCTTCATTCATAGCCTTCACATTAGCTTCCAATGAATGCAGAAGGTAAAAAGGAAAGGAAATTAACATCTTGTGATGAAAATGGTTTAGAAAAGGGAGATGATAGTTATAAAAAGTACCAAACCTTTGCTCTAGTGTGAAATTTTTTATCACGAGCTTGTACATCTTTGGCCAAAACTTCAGGAGCTCAGTGACTGCATAGATACCATTTAGAGGAGAAAGGGTGGCATCATCCTTGAAGAATTGCACAAATTTCATCTTCGCTTGGGTCTTAGCAATTTTTTTCCACTTCCTACTAGTGGTCAGCATACCAGTCGCTTGGTCAATAACCTCTTCATTGACCTGGAAAGTTATGCCATTTATGGTGACCTGCCTGTTGTTCCAGGTTTTGGCGACCTGCTGGAGATCATTTCATCATGGCCTTCAAGGCATTCCATGAAAGGCAAGATACCTCCCTCCTTTCAGAAGTACATAACCATAGGATCGGAGGAGAATTCCTCCTCAATCCTGTCCAACTTGATTCTTTTCCTCTCATTTCCTATTTTCCTTCCCCCTATTTGCCAACCGAAAAAACTAGAAACTAGAGAAAGACCAGAGGAGAGATCACACGAACCAGTCTTGGCTCTCTGCAAAAACACACAATGAGGAATGCCAAAAATGGAGCCAAGAAAGGGATTTGGAGTTGTGTCAAGTTGCAGAGAGTGATTAAGGCTTTGATTTTCTTGGGGTTCGTAAAGCCTTGCCGTGAATTCCACCATGGTTAAAACATGAGAAGTACATGTTAACCAATAATTATCATAATAATTATCCTCCAAACAAATTTCTTCGTATCTCTTGCCAGCCTCTGAAGATTTATTTCCCAGAGCCCATTCAAAATAATGATGGCCATTTAAAGGAATGCTTGTGCCCATATGCCACATCAATCTTCTTTCGTACATTAAGTTACACCCATAGTGAGCCATGTGGCAATTGACAAAGGTAGTGATAGGGCTCATAGAGATGTGTTGGCACTTGATCCCACCATACAGTTTCCCACTCAAGCTTCCCTTTTTAAACAACATGAAATTTAAATTCAGTTTCTCTCATTTCCCACCTAAAAAGTTCTTGAGTATTCTGAGGTAGCTGATTAATAGATCTCCAATAGTGAACCCCATCCCGATGTTGTCTAGTAGCAGCCATGGCATCAGTAACCATGTTGTATTCTCTGTAGATGTGCATGATAGTAATCCTGTCCATGTGACCCATAATGTCACAGATATCACTCAAAATGCTATCCACTTTCTAGCTAGCACTGTTGATGCTCCTAGAAGAATCAATAATGATTTTGGAGTCTCCTTCGATAGCAATGTTGGTGTAGCCAATGGACATAGAAAATCTCAATCCCCAAAGGAGAGCCATACCCTCAGCCTGATTGACAATATGGTTGTTAAGGGGTCCAACATAGGCCTCCATTAAGTAGCCATTATGATCACGGATGACACCCCTGCCAGCCTGGAGCTGGTTGCGGACCGAGCCATCAAAATTCAATTTGTGCCAAGTAGCATGGGGAGGAGTCTAGATAGTGGCATTTCTGACTGCAATCTTGGTGTTTTTAAAATTTGGCAAATCCCTTATCCATACCCCAGTTCCTAGCAATTGTCTGATCCTAGATAGAGGGTGGGAGACTAGGAGTCTTCCAGTGGGTGACAAGTAAGATTTCTTTGAGTAATTTGAGCCCAAGTTGGAACACTGCCATGCTATTCAATTCAGCATCTCTAAAGATCCTGTTATTGCATTCCTTCCATAGGGACCAATAGAAAATTGGCAAGGTCTAATTCCACATGAGCTTTATCAAAGGGTGGTGGGAAGGAGAGATCCAGTTGTGGAAAAAATCATGGCTGTCCTTATTAGGGACCCACTGGATGCAAAGACGAGATAAGATCTGCTGCCACACCTCAGTCTCAAAATCACAGTGAATAAATAAGTGATTTATGGTCTCCTCCTCTTTCTTACATAAGCAACATCTATTGGCAATACTGAACCCTCTCTTGGTGAGGTTGTCCAAAGTGAGAATTTTACCATGTAGCACCATCCACCAAAAAAAATTGACCTTAGGGCTGAGTTGTGGTTGCCACACTTTTTTCCAGCAAGTAGTGTTAGCAATTTCTATGATGAGCTGATTATAAGCAGATTTGACTATGAAGCCACCATGTTGGGTGTGATGGCATAGGAGTCTATCAGGCCTGTCAAATAGGGGAATATAGATAGATTGGATTAAGGTGTTAAGGTTTGTAGCCATATTAAGGAGATCTGGTCTATCCCTTAGAAAAGAGGTAATGTCGATCCATCTACCATTCGTTATAAAGTTGGAGACCAAGCTACCAACCCCATGGGTAAGAATGTTTCTTAATTGGGAGAAACGAGTGGAGGCAAGAATACCATCCAGTAACCATGGGTCCTCTCAGAATGTGATGTCCCTACCATTGCCCAATTTCCACAGGGTCCCTTTCTCCAGAATACATTTATTCTTAAGAATATTGTTCCATATTTTTTAACCTCTCAGGTGTCCCTGTTCCATAAAGTGCTTACAGAAGCAACCCCCATCCAGGTATTTAGCTTCCATAAATTTGCACCAGTTAGTAGAACCTGAGACCAAGGTCTAAGATAACTTTGATAGCAGGGCCCTATTGAGATTGTTAATTCTTCTCAGCGCTAGTCCCCCCAAGTGTTTAGGAAGGAAGACTTTTTCCCAGCTGACCAAAGGGAGTCTCCTCTTTTCCTCAGACCCTGACCAGAGGAAGGGTCACTGAATCTTTTCCAACTTGTCAGCCATGACACCCAAAATTTTGAAAATAGAAAGGAAATAGACAGGAATACCTTGAAGAGAAGCAGCAAGGAGTTGGACCTTACCATCTATGCTAAGTAATTTACCTTTCCATCCAGCCAACTTCTTTTGGGTTTTCTCAAGGATGGAGTTCCAAAACTCATTCTTCAAATCTTTAACCATAAGAGGGAGATCCAGGTAAGTCGCAGGGAGCGAATTAGCCTAGCAGCCAATAATTCTTAAAATCTTAGTTTGAACCACCAGTTCAGTGTTGAAGAAGAATATTCAACTTTTGTGATAGTTAATGTGTTGACTCGACGTTGTAGCATATGTGTCCAGTGTAAGTTTCCACACCCTAGCTTGTAGAATTGAGGAGGTGCTGATGAAGAATGTGTCATCCACAAACTGCTGCAAAACTTCAGAAGGAAGGCTAGAAGTAGGTTTGATACCCTCAATTTTTCTAGAATGTGCCAGGTGCACCATGTTATGACCTAGGACCTTAGCTTGAAGGATAAAGAGATAGGGTGATAGAGGGTCCCCTTGGTGAAGACCCTTGGTAGGAGCAAATTTACTGCTCGGTTTTCCATTGAGAATCATAGAGAATCTGACAGTTTTGGTACAAGTTTTAATCAAGGTAATGAAGTCTTGAGAAAAAAAAAGGAGGCAAGGACCTTATAGAGGAAGGTCCAATTAACTTTATCATCGGCTTTGGAAATGTCAAGCTTGAGAGCCATATCGACAACCTTGTTGTGATGTATAAAGTGCAAGATTTCATGAGTTGTGATGGCTGCATCCAAGATTTGTCTACCAGGGACAAAACCTTTCTGATTAGGATTAATGACTTTACTAAGAAGAGGTTTGGTTCTATTGACCATAATCTTAGAGAAGACCTTGTACAGGGTATTATAGAGATTGATGGGTTTGAAATCATCCATATTTCTGGGGTCAGCACACTTAGGCACAACGACAATGAAGGTGTCATTGAGTTGTTTGAGAATTTTCTTAGTTCTGAAGAATTCCCTGGCTGCATGAGTCACATCATATCCTATAATATCGTAGAATTCTTGAAAAAAGGTTGGGGGAAATCAATCAGGGCTAGGGGATTTGAAGGGTCCAATGGAGAACACTTCCTTATAGACCTCGTCATCAGTGACTTTGGAAAGAAGGGAGTTATTGTCAGTGTCAGTGATCACCTTCGATAAAATAGAGATAAGCTGATTTTGGAGGATTTTAGTAATCCCAGTATTCACATCAACAAAAGAGTTAACAAAGTGGTCCGCAGCTAAATTCCCCAATAGAGTGGGGTCAGAGATCTCATTCCCCCTATTATCAATAAGAGTGTTGATAGAGTTGCATCTCTTGTGCTTACAGGCAGATTAGTGGAAGAAAGTAGTGTTCCTATCTCCTTCTTTAAGCCACAACACTCTCGACCTCTGCTTCTAGAAAACTTCCTCATTAGCAAAAGTAGTCTTCCAATTTTTTCTGGTGTCTTCCTCCTCATTGAGTAAGTCAGTCGATAAGTTTCCAGTAGCCATCAGCCCTTGGAGAGTATCCAGTTTCTCAACCAGAGCTTTCTTTGTGTGAAAGACATCTCCAAATGTGGTTTTTCTCCCTCCTTTAACAGCTCCCCTGATAATTTCTAGTTTAGAGGCCACTCTAAACATGGTTGTGCCCTTGATTGGTGTAGACCAGCATTGTTGGATTCTATCCCAAAAGTTGGGGTGTGAAGTCCACATGATTTCATATCTGAAGGGGGTACGGTAGGGATGTTTCCTGTCCATCCACTTGAGAAGAAGGAGGTTGTGATCAGAGGTAGTTCTAGGGAGGCCAGTGAGAGAGAAGGAAGGACCCAACTGCCAAGCAGAAGATATTAGGACCCTATCTAGCCGCACCTAAATGAGGTGGCTTCCCTTCCTATTGTTAGTCCAGGTGAAGGAGTTTCCTTTAAGATCCACATCCTAGAGGCCATTAAGGTTGACAAAGTGAGCCAAGTGCCCCATGCCGTTCGTGAAGTCCATAATACCCCCACACTTTTTAGAAGGGTATAGAGGGGAATTGAAGTCCCCTATCACCAAAAAGTTAGAATTTTGCAGAGGGAGAAAAGAGGACAAAAGCTCCTCCCAAACATCCTTTCTACCCTGCCGGGAATTTGGAGCATAAATATTAAAATAGTGCTAGGTAGTCGCCTGGGAAGTAAACGAAATAACCAGATGATGTTGGGAGAAGTTGAGGGCATTCTCGTTAACTTTAGACAGGTTCTAGAGAGTAGCAATCCCTCTAGAAGCCCCACTAGCCTAAGAATAAAAGAACATGGCCCCAGGCCATAGCCATCCCACAAGAGAATCAAAATTACTATAGGTCATTTTAACTTTTTGTGAAAGGAGAATATCAACTCTATAATCCATAATGTACTGCTTAATAGAAAATTATTTCTGGGGGTTGTTTAAGCCCCGAATGTTCTAGGAGAAAATAATCAATTCTTACCTTTGTTTGTGAGGTCGAGGGTTTTCTACCTACCAACAACAATCTCCTTTGTTGTGCTCCTCTGTCATCTTATCCTATCAGATGGATGTCCTAGTTTTGTGTCCACTCCAACATCAACTTTTTTGTTCCTTATTTTCTTGTGTTGGGTTTATCATTCTCCATCTTCACTCTTCAAAGCCTCAGACGACTTCACCTAGTTATTTTATGTAGCCTGTTGAGGGTTGGTATCACATCTGTTAAGGACCACTTCCATCATAGGGGCACCTACCAATTCCATGACTGGTGTTTCATGCAATGGACCTATGCTACTCATGAGCTTCAGATCATCTTGGATGTGTTTAGTAAGTGAGTCACTTTGGGGGGAGTAGGCTCCTTCCTCAATGGGGACCCCACCCACTAGTATTTCACCATCTTCCAACTGACTATTAAAGGAGACATCCTCTAGCAAGGGCAGATTATCCACCATTGCATGGGTAGCTAGAGTAGCAGCATGGGTTGCCAAAGCAGCAACATCTATGGGCTTTAGGGGGGAAGGGGCAATGGTGCCCTTAAGTTTTGGCTCTGGTAGCTTAGGTGCCTTGTGGTCCTTCCTTGTGTGCCCTTTAGTATTGTAATCTTGAAAAAAGAGGGTAGCATTCTCATAAACGATGGCTTGAGACCATTTCCCCCAGTTTGGACTTGAGGACAACAAAATTTTGGAGTGTCTTGTTAATGAGGACATTAACACAAAAATGGACAAACACTAGATGAGATTTTGAAAGGTTGATCAGGTCAGTAGAAATATAATGACCAAAGGAGTTCCCTATTGATTTGAAAACCTGCTCATCCCAAAACTCAAGTGGGAGACCTGAGAGATGGATCCAAATAGGGGCCATCTTATTAAGGTCCGCAGAAGGGTCAAAACTAGGCTTCCACTTAGCCACAGTGAGGAGGTGCTTACTATACAACCAGGAACCTGCGAGGATGAGGGACAGGTCCTCCGTCGCCGTGAATCCGAAAAGAAAAAGATCACCCGACATCGCTGAAGTTGCCACACTACCTTTCAACTTCCAGTTGAGTCCCACCCATTTCCTCACCATATCAATGGTGGGTCTGAAGTTGAAGAAGCATTCAACCAGGGCAAGTTGGAACTCCGCCATAGTTCTATCAACAATGGAATCAAGGAGAAGGATTTTCGTGCCTTCATCAGTAATATTTGTCACATAAAAAGGGGATTCCACCTCAGCAATTTGTGTCCCCATAAGCGTGCCTTTCTGGTCTAGCTTGGGCCTAGCGGGAAGAAGTGAATCCAAGGACTTTGACCAAGGAATAGTGGTAGAGTCAGATAGGGGTTGAATGGGCTGTTTCAAAGAAGGGTCGCTAGGGGGAGGAGGAGGGGGTTCCTCCCTAGGGGCATCTACCATGCGAGAGAATATTTTGAAATTCAAAAGGATGCCCAAGTTGTAGAGCAGATTTTTGAAATTCAATGATAATGTTGTTTCCATCCACCTTTGTAAGTTGAAATTTTGTTCAAAATAAAAATGAAACACACAGATCAACTTATGATTATCACATGTATTTAAACAAAAAATAAAAATGCTAATCATTTCTATACCTTGAATAGGCAATATTGCATGGAGTATTCAATGTGTGGCTGAAACACCGAAATTAGAAAGGATTCCACATGAATGGTTGGAAAGTTTGCAGACAGAACAAATGCAAATGGCAGGGTGTAAAACTATTGGACACTCATCATGCCCATCGTAGAAGGGGATCAAACATGTTTGATGCTGCCATCTTCATATTATTCAAAACTCTTGCAATGTCTTTAATCATACCATTGACTCTCATAACCACCTTTTCAAATTGGAGTTTATCACAAAAATACACCTATATTTTTATTATATACATGTTCTCAAAGAATTTTTCAAATAGTTCTACTAAAAAGAAAGCAATATTATTGCACTAGTTTTATAGCTTTTATCTATGAAAACAAAAAACTCAGGCGTCTCACTGCTTGAGAGTTCTTCCTTAGCGAAGTAGAGAAATTTTCAATGAAGAGGCCAAGATTGCATTACATGTTTTCGGTTGATAGGTTTGCTCAGAAATATGTATATTTGCACTTTGTCTAAGATTAGACACTATATAAACTAAATTTAAATTCACAATATAAAAAAACATCAAAACAATATTTCTAAAATTAGGCCATTAAAAATGAAATAATAGACAAATTCCAAGAAACTAATATTTTAAAATACTTCATTTCAGTATTATTTGCCTTTACCAAAGGTGAATTTTATTTTCATCAACAACATTAAATTACTTTTATGAGAGAATAAAAAAAAAAAAACTAGACGTAGATGGAAATGCACAAATTTGAGGTAATATACATAAAGGAACTATCAATTTATTATGATGGAATCAAATTATTCTTTACTGGCATTGTTGTAGGATGCACGAAATTGATTATTGACATCAGTCTACAATTTTTCAAAATACGATATTATACAGACGTATCTGCTATGTACTTTTTAAGTGGAGTTTGATGTCAAGGATAAAAGACCGTGGAGAGTTTTAGAGGAAAACACGGAGAAAACAGTCATTGGAAAATCTGACCGTACGCAACACTTAAATTGTCTTGCATGCCATCTCAAGATATGCATGTCATTGATCCTTAATAACATATCATTCTTCTTAGATAAAATGCCTACGACATAAAAATAAATGAATTTTCTTGAAAATATTTATTAAGATATATATGACATGTTTCAAATTGAAATTTGATTTATTATAATAGATAGGATTTTCGACAAAATAAATTGTATTTATGTTCTCACAAAACAATTATTGCAAATTGAATTTAAAAAAAAAAGATTTTCTTAAAATAATTTGAAGTTATGTTTGTGTACTTATGGAAACAACTATAATATATTATATTTCAATAGATGAATGAACAAATAAAATTTACATCTTTTGAACTTCATGTAACCAAACTTGAACAACTAGATGTGGACTTTTGGTTATCAAACTACTTCCACAATTAGAACCATTAATGAGATGTGTGTACAAGGATGGAGAAATTTTTTGGCCGAAACCAATTTTTGATCCATCTTAAATATAACATGAACATAACATAATATGCTCATTATATAACACACTTGCATTTTGTCTTTGTAAAAGTTTAAAAAAAAAATGAAACCAATGAAAGAGTTAAGCCTTTTCTCCCCGTAACGTCCTCAAAAGTAAGCACTTAACTTGTGCTCATTTTGGGACCATTTTGTGCCTACTTTAGTGTGTCTTCAATGGTAGGGCCTCATATTTCACTTAAATGCATACTTAATTCAAATATGAATCCTCCTATTCTTTGAATATTTCTTTAACTTGAGGTTGGCTCTCTCTTTTAGGCATGATTTCCCCTCTTCCATCCAATTCCATAATTCATTTCCTCACCTAGGAACCATTCATTTAGTTTTAGATTTTAGGATCTATCCTGACCTCACAACAACCTACATTTTCTTCCGCCACTCCTTTTTACCTTTCCTGACATTCTTGGGAAATTTGAGCTTGTTTTACCTAGGATAAGTTGAGAGTCAACTTGTCCTTGGGGTACAAGATGAGAATTGACATGTCCCTGGATTTCTGAGTATAGACTTGGCTAGGGGCCCAATGGTAGGGGTTTCCTTCAAGGTTTAGATGTATGGTTCACCTGGATTTAATTGGAATCCCAAATGGAGGGAATTAATTGTAAAAGGAAATCTTCTCCTCTTGTTTGGTATCCATCAATCATATGGAAGATATAATCAAGTGCAAGTTATCAAGTCATCAATCAAGCATCCAAGCATTCAAGAAACCAAGATCCATCAAGCATTCAAGTCTCCATTCCTCTCATGCAATCACGATGTTTTCTTAGATATAGATTTAGCTTCTTTCCCCATTGGTGACCAAGCAAAAGAATTTTCTATCAGGGAAGGAGATCTACATTCCTCTATCAATCTTTCTTCTTCTCTCTCTTTCCTAGTCAAACATTGTGGCAGATTACAACATCAACTTATTAAGGTTTTATCTTTTCATTATTTTCTTTTGGGGTTTTGTGTTTATTCAAAGCCATCACATCAACATTCTTGATCACATTTAAAGAGGTAATTGCATATATATGGTAGGATATACTTAATTGTTTAGATCTTGCCTCGGGTACATGACAACATGTTTTTCACTTATTTTATTTCATTTCAAGGTTGATTCCTAAATAGGGGTTTGACTGAGGAAAACCCCTTTCTTCAACCTTCTTCTCCCTTTCTCTATGTGTAGGAAGAGGTTGTGGAGTTGCAGTTTCAAATCTAAGAAGTACAAGCATAAACACAAGATCCTAGAAAGTTTCATTGAAGTTTTAGAACTAATGGGATCAAGTCAAGAGTTGAATTGTCCCTGAGGTACAAGTCAAGACTCGAGAGTCCCTGCACTTTTTTTCTGAAAATTGTAGAGTAGAGAGCTATAGATCTGAATTTCCTAGATTTAGAATTACAACTGATTCTGACATTCTGGTGATAGTCAAACTCATATTCAAAGTTCAAATCTCTTGATCTTGTTTCAAGGTACATTCATTCTTTCTCTTTTTTTTCTTTTTTTTCTTTGCACTTACTTTCATAGATCATATTTTCTATCATTTACTATCCCTCTCTCTCTCTCTCTTTAGGAATTCAAATACCTCCTTGAACATAGATCTTTCATTAGCACCCTTCCTCCTTTGGTTGTGCTAATCAAAAAAGTTTAAGGTTGGATTTTTAATCCAATGTATAGCCCCAAATTTGGTGCTCAGGGGTGATCCCACAATACCATGTCCCACTTTTTGGCCAACTTCGACACTGAGATGAACATTTTTTTTTAAAATTCACTTTCGGACACCTACTGCTGCAAAACCATTCAAAATTTGAAGATGGTGTAAACTAGTAACGTTTAGCATTTTGTTTCTAGTTTCTAAATATATTTTAAAAAAAATTTGCAATTTATTTTTATCCATTTTCTATTGTCCTTCAAAAAGTGGTTTGTCTAAAAAATCTAAAATTTTAAGGAGTGACACTCACTTTGATTAGCATAATTTTTTTTCTAAAAATGATAAAAATTTATTTATTTCAAAGTAAGGTTTGTAACACTAATATATAGAGAATCCAAATGGTTTCGTTGAATTTGGTTAAATATTTTATACTTTATTGAGTAATGAAGTGACATTAATTGTAATTTGGACATAGGTTGATTCAGATCACTCTAACTTGATCTATGTCTATAGAAATTCATTTTTTTTTTATAGAAAGGTACCATTAATATCTATTTCTTAACTATTTTTCATAAAAAAATTCCCCTAATTTACTATTTTTCTAAAGTTTCAAACAAAAAAATTGTTAAATGGTCAGATGAATTATTTTAATTAAAATAAAAATATAAAGTCACAATGAACTACATATATATTAAAATCATATTCATTGTAAATATTTTTTGAGTAGCATCTTCTGGCATTTGGGTCTTAGAATATTATTTTATTTGGTCTTTGATTAATGCCATCATACAAAAAATTTGCATAAATTTGTTGGCTTTTGGGGGCCAAGCCAAATTTAGGGGGTTCACTAGAACACCCCTTCTAGTGAACCCACTTTTTGCAAACCCCCTTCTAGCGAACATCCCATGGAAATTTCTTGCATATTTCTTCATTTTTGTTGATTTATAGGGTTCTCTCAAACCCAATAGCTTTGAGAGAACCCCATAATTTCATCTAGTTCACGCAAAGGGGTTGAAACTGAAAAAAAATTGGTTGACAAATTTTTCATGCCTAAAAGTGGGATCACCTTGAGTGATCTACACTTTGGTATTTCTCACCATTTTCCTCTATAAAATTTGGTGAAAAGGACACATTACATTTCCATTTGGATTTGGTGTCCAGATCTCATTATGTGATTCCCAGATTTCATTAACTATGGAGCTTTCTAAATTAGATTGGTATGTGATAACACATGTTGTTACGTTTATCCTTACCTCTCCATATCAAATGCATAGAGTGAATCATAGTTTCTTATATTTCATTATGTTTGTATTCCTTTATGGTATTTTTACATACATGGCATTATGGGGATAACCAACATATCTCTCCCTTATAATGCGTATTTCAAGACCTCTATCAATATTTCATGTGGTTTCATCATTAAAAATTTAAAAAATATATGGAATATGTTGATGAGCCTAAAGAGAATCCTTCTAATGGTCACTTATATAGTTTCTACTAACCTTGATCTAATTCTTAATGATCTCAATGTAGAAAAACCTAGTTCTCCTCTTTCTCAACCTACTCTAATGGATAGTCTTAATGATGCTAGCTTATGTAATTGATTGGATGACATTAGAAAATATTCCTTTTATGAAGACATTAATCATAATCTAGATGCTAGATATTTCTTAAATGATTCATCTCCAAGAATATTTACTATACAAAATAATTTGGACAATCCTTCTTCTTCTTACAACCTAAGGATCATAAGAATAGTGATAGAGATCTCCATAAAGAGAATATTCCTACCCTTATTCCTCCTTATACCACACAGTCTCACAAACCTCAATATGAATCTCCTTCAACTTATGCACTCAAGACTACTTACAATATAGGCTATGACATCAGTACTCAAAAATTTGTGGACTTGGTATTAATGTTCACATGACATTAAGGTTCCTATTGACCCTCCTAAATAATTCCACCAATGTTCTCTATGTTTAATATCTCAAGGTACCACTTTACCTCACTCATCTCAACCAAAACCTCCTCTTAATATTCATTTGCCAATGACATATATAGTGACACATAACCTTTTGATGACCAGTTAGAGTTAGCCAAAAGAATCTATTGGAGGATTAAATATGATTCCCTCATCAAAAATTTCCGAAGGACCAAATACCTATTAATGGTGAGTTTTTCTTTGTCTACCATTGTAATAAGGAACATTCTCTTGTTGATTGTATTAAGTGTAGACAATTTGTTCAAGATTTGGTTGATAATATCTTCTTCATTTAACACCAAATATTTTACATTTTTTTAATATTAAAGAAATACCTTAGCATATCCTTTTTCCTAGTATGTTTCTCTCCATTATTTTAATCTTATAAGGCACTGAGGGGGGGTGTGAATCAGTGTAAGAAAAGATCTATAAATTATTTTCATAAACTTGAAAATAAACCAACATGCAAATGATATCACCACATAAAAGAAAAGAAAGTAAAACATCCACAAATAATCAACACAAGGACACCAATATTTTTGCATGGAAACCCTTGTTAGAGGGAAAAATCATGGTGTAAGTTAGTACCCATGAATATCACTATTACATTAATAACTTCCCTATTAGGAACATTACATCACCCAATTACGGGTACACCTAGTTAAGAGTGTATATAACCTGGTTAGAAGTTATTAAAAAGTCCTATTAGGAACTACCCACTTAAGGGATTTAAAACTCCTTTTGAGAGTCACCCTGTTAAAAGATTTCATCTTTAGATCTGTTAGGGTCCTGCTTACCCTATTAGGAGTAACTTTGTTAGAGAATTTTAATTGCAAACCTGTTAGAAATTTCTTTGAGGAAGAAACTTAATAAGTGATATGAATGTAGCACTATCTTCTTGTTAGATCGATTGTTGTACTACTCAAATCCACTGCTCATATTTCTCTAACCCTTCTTCCCTAGTTGTACAATCACCTTCATAGATTGCAACTACCACATTAACCAACAACATCCCTAACTCTTGATTTCATCTCCTTATATAACCATTTAGGTCGGTAGAAAAACCCTAAAATGTGTTATTGAAGTCGGCCTCCAAAATCCATTCAAATTTTATAAGCAATCCTGCGAACATAGTAAATTGAAATCCTCAATGTCGGCTCTAAACAATTGAATTCAAAAACAAATTGAACATATCAGAATATATGATTGCTACCTCAATTTAATCACCTTAACTTGACTGGTTAACTGTTCTTGCCAATAATGTTGATGTTTCATTCAAATCTCCATGTGTACTTTGAGTCTTCTTGAGAGATCATAGAAGTAGGTAAAAATGACTTTGTGGATATGCCCTCACTGATCACACCATCTAAATAGTCAATACCATCACGCGCGCAATGCATTTTCCACGACTGACTGTGTTATCACCAGTAGATTGAACACATAGAAAATCCTTATGCAATCATCTTTATGACTGGTATAGGTGATTTAATTTTCCCATAAGAATTTTTGCTAGAAATGACAACACTACAACATTTATCACATTATCTAGGATTGGATCATCTTCATCATATGCCAATAATCTCCCTCATTGGCATTGATGGCAACACTTAAATAAAAAAAAATTGACTATCTAACTATTACCAGAGTATCAAAAATGCAGAGCTAAAAAAATAAATCCCCCTAAAGTAATATATCTACTTACCAGATTGCTTATACTTAGCAATTTTTTCACTAAATAGTTTGGCAATTTTTTCACCAAAAGAAAAAAAATTATTTATAAAGAGTAACATATATCTGTTTATAATTTACTGAAAAATTGATCTTCAAGAAAACATTGCTAGACATGATGCAAATCCACACACAAGTGGACTTAGTGAGTTTCATTATAGACAGAAACAAATTGCCTTACCTACTATGAACATGGAATAAATTCCAAGGCTTTATAATTGAAATGATGGCCTCACCTTCAAAGATCAGGTTAAAATATGCTTTCACCACAACCAAAAAGAAATGAGATTTATTTGGAAAATGTGTGCCACACAAGGAAAAAGCGTCGGTCTAAAGTCCCTTCCGGAAAAAAGGGAATGGGGCTTTTACTCAATGACTACCATAAAAATGAAGAGATCACAACCATGAAGAAGTTGATCTGCAAACCGTACAAAAACAATGTGGGCCTGAGTGCCTCTATCTATTAAGTGAAATAGATAAATTATCGACGTGCATGCACTATAGAGCCAACCATAAAAGCCAATCCACTCAAAAGAGTGATCCACTCACTTCGCGGCAGAATTCCTATAAATGTGAACCAAACTTGAACCGGTATGGATAAAGTTTACCAATCATCAGTCTCTAACTTTTATAATGGATGAACCCATCGATCAAAGACTTCAAATTAGGCACCGATAAAATGCTCTCTCCACTGGAAAAGGATTGAATGCCTATCAAAAAAAAAGGAGGGTTCAACATTGAAACCATAGAATGGATTTACTGTGTGGATACTCTACCACTACATATTATTTTGACTCCACCGGTTGCAAGTTTGACTCCCACTGTTGATACTAATAGTGTGTTCATTCATTACACGAGTGTGACTACACCTGCTAGCTGGATAAGTTCAGTGAGGCATTAATCAATCAGAGAGAGTGACCAACTAGTCGAACCAAGTCTAATCAACTAGGCTATTTGAATGATCAGGCCTCCAATATCACCTTTGTACTATAGAGATCCACAAAATGCAGATCGAGCAGCTTCTAGACAAATTTTTGAGCAACAAACTAGATGATTTTGTACTAGACGGGGCCTCAATCAATTAAATTGGATAGGCTCCAACTATTTGCGGAGGATATAATCAAAACATGGGTCCTATAAAATTAGATGAATATGCACTAGCTTAGATCTTGATTATCGAACATAGAAAATAAGATGTAGATGAAGCCTCCCAAAGACCAGCGACCAAGCCTGATCTGAAATTCAAGAAGCCCGATTTGAATGTCTTATCAAGGGGGATGGAACTGCCAGTTTCCTCTAGTAGATAAGCATGATCTATTAACAAAGCAGCGACCAAGGAAGCAAATGGGCCCTTAAACAAAAATATGATGCCTCAGATCTGCACAGACTGATAAGAAAAGGGTTACCAATCACAGATATCGCCTCCTTAGAAATGCCTGACTTACAAACCCGTATTTTTAATGCATCGAGAAGATGCTTTGATGTTTCAAGGAAAAAAAGGCACACAAAAACTAATAATCGATCCAAAAGAATGGAAGACTTTATCCAACTCGGACAACATTGGTCAACGCTTATCAATCATTGGAAAATGAAAACCAAGATAAAACAAATATACACACTATGAAATTTGCAGTGGTATAGATAAGATGTGTAAGTTAATAAACGTCTTCAGAGTGGTGACCAAAAGTCTACAAAGACACTACAAAAACTCCAAAGTTTACGGTAGCGAGCTCAAAATGTTGATGCACAGTGTTGATCACATTTGATGCAACAAAGGGTGGGCTAAGCTTAAAAAAAAACAACCGGTCACCACTCATATAGTGAAAATCACCGAAATACCACGTGTGCTCGTGAAAAATACAGGCTAAAAATTTTGGATCTACCAAGAAAGCACCAATTTGTCAAATATCATAGGCTAATGGGGAGGCAATACAATCTGAGAAACCACACTACGTGATTCACAACCAAGGGAGTCTAATCAAATTAACTTTCTAGACTTAAATAGACTGAAAGGCAATAAACTAGACCTTGCAATGCATATAAAGTGACTAAAATAATATACGACCTGAATAAAGAGTGAACTACTGCCAAACATAACTAGGGACTTTAATAAAATGATAAAAACTTCTCAAATACCAGAAGGAGATATAAGACTTTAGGATCTGATACCATGTTAGGATAGTTCATTTTATATCTAGGAGCTAGTCTACAAACATCTTCCAATATAGAGAGATAATCAACATGTGAAGATGTATTGTATTGAGATAATGATATGAATACAAAGGTACAAAGGCTCTACTTAAATAGGAAAGAGTAGATAGAAGGAAAGGACAAGGTTGAGACAAGTGTCTCAACCCGGAGGAAGGAGAGTTCATATAGAACTAAAAATATCCTCTAGGATGAGTTTGAGTCCAAATAGGACTCAACAATATCCATCTACCCAATTAGTGAATGTACCTAAGTACATTTAAGTAATGAGTAAACAGTAAGACTATTTACCCCAACAACATTTACTACCAAATATTTTAAAATATCCTACATTTTCCTTTCTACCATACCATAACTCATATGGAGTAAATTTTGTATTTAGTCTCAACTGAACTCTATTTAAAATATAAACTTCAATGTGAACTACTTCTTTCCAATAACAATTTTCTAGTCCCGACCCTTATAACATAGTTCTTTCCATTTCTTTGACAGTTTTGTTCTTTCTTTCTACTACACCATTCTGTTGGGGTGTACAAGAAGCTGAATATTGTATTTTAATACTGTGTTCTTCACAATAATTTATAAACTATTGAGAGGTGAATTCTCCACCTTTATTTGACCTAAGACACTTAAGTTTTAGATCATATTCATTTTCAACCATCATCCTAAACACTTTAAATATATCAAATGCTTCATATTTATGCTTTAAAAAATTAATCCAAGTCATTCTTGTATAATCATCTATGAACAACATAAAGTACTACTCATTGTTTAGAGATTTAGTTCTATTAGGTCCACATAGATCACTATGACCTAATTGAAGAGGTTTGGTAGTATGGTATATTCTTTTATTTTGAAATTCACTTTAGTTTGTTTTCCTTCTTGACATTATTTACATACATTATTGTCAGGTTTTTTAAGGATTGATAAGTACCTAACATTCTGATTTTTACTTATTTTACTTAGATTGTCATAATATATATGACCTAACATTCGACTTCATAGTTTGGTTTTCTCAATTTGACTCACAAAATAAATATTTTATTCAATTTTTATTGAATGCTCAAAGAGATAATAAATATTACCACCATTTCTATATCTAGTTGCTACGATTTTTTTAGATTATTTCTAATTTCACAACCTAAAGTAGAAAGGTGACCTCAAATCCTTTATCACATATTTGACTTACACTAAAAATATTATAAGTCATACCCGACAGACTATAACTGATTGAATACTTGAAAGGAAGAGATTTTTATACAAAGGCATATGTGACACATTAAAGGAGTTATTATGTTGTCATTGATGTTAACTAGTTTTGACTGTATTTATCATGACAGTTGCAAACATATGAAGAAGGTATAATGGTGAAGGAATGAGATATTAACATGAAGACGAGATGTATGGGTAAGATATAGATATGGTATTCATTGGATAACTTATTGACAAGTCTATGACATTATGTTAGTGCTTTGATTGTATTACATAATTCTGTTATGAATTGAAGATCAAGAATGAACAAGTTTATATGGTCGGTAAATGAAGAACTTAGTATACACCGAGTTGAAATAGTGTACATAGAGCAATTTTAGTGTATATTGAGTATAGAATTAACTGAGTTAGAAGTCATTGACACATCATGGTATTGACCGAGTGAAAGAAATAAAATAAAACATGTGATTTCTGACTAATGATGATGAGATAGATTAATATACCATGGATGATTCTGAGGTCAAAGATAAAGTTTCTCATGAAGATCTACAACTGAAAAAAATTTAAGGAAGATGAGATGATGAAGATTGAAATGTGTTTAAGGATAAGTTTTGAAGAAGGTGGAAGCCACAAAATAAATGAAGGAGATTAAGAGACAAAATATATGGATAAGAAGAAAATGGTTTATCATGTCTATAAAATGAGACAAGAGATTCATAATGAGAAAATGCGCATGAGGAGAAGATTGTATTCATGTGAAGCTAGTTAGACAGGTTAAAGTAAGAATTGAGAAATTCTACAGACTACACCGAGCGTTAAAGAAAGAAATTAATTGAGCAAAACAGATTTGGAGGATACAAGTAATTGAAGTGATTATCATGGTCATAGGTATTTTGAGCTTAGCATAGTTCTGAAAATCTACAAAGGAAGTTGTATTTGAATTAGATCACTTGCTTTTTCATTCTAACCATTACTACAGATAAATCTCTTAACTGAGTGGGGCTTAATAATCTTTATTTATTTCATTACGAAATTCAATGAATGTTGATTATTTTTTTGTTGACCCCATAGTGAATGTTTGGTCATGGAGAAATGTTACTGATAAATCCTCTAACAAGGTCACACCTCATAGTGTGTTTTATAACCTTTCACAAGGTTGGCTCTTAACCGAGCTCACTTCAGAAGAGTGAAATTATTTTGGGTACCGGTTCCATGTGGTTTTCCCGCTAACAGGGTTTCTACATTAAAAATCAAGTGTTATGTGTATGGATGTGATGATTTTCTATTTTACTTTACACATTACAATTACTAATTTGATCGGTATATTCTAGTTAGTTAATTACTGGTATTCGGTTAATGAACAAAAAGACACATAAAAAGTTTTACCAAGTTGTTTAGATTAATTGAAGGATTTGTTTTATACATCTGGGGGTATTTAGGACTGTAGGATAAGTGGACTTAATTGATTCACCCCCATCTCATTTATCTAACAATTAGTGCCAGAGCGAGAGTACTTGAAGGAAGAAGTTTGAAGGACTTAACTTAAAGATCACAAGATGTATAAGAGAGGTGCCAAAGCTGAACAAAGATAATTTCTCAATATGGAAAAGAAGGATGAAGTTATATCTATCAAGCATTGGAGATTATACAATGTACTACTTGGAAATTGAATTCATAAACCCTACTGGTCCTTTCACACAAATGAAAGAAATACAAGAATATTATGCTATGGTAATTGAAATTGCTTCTTCTTTATCAGATGCTAAATTTGAAGACATTAAGACATGTACAACTGCAAAATAGATGTGGGACAAGCTTACACTAGCTTATGGAAGAGATGTGAATGTGCTCAGAGAAAAAGATGAAAGTCTAAGAGGAAAGTTTGATGATATGAAGACAAAATAAGGTGAAAACATCACTTAGTACAGCAACTGAATCAAGGAATTTGTGACTACTATCCGAGTAGCGGATGGAACTATTGATGAAGATACTATGGTAAGTAAAATTCTCAAAACATTTTTACCTACCTATGCTATTAGAGTCTTTACAATTCATGAAATGAGAGCATCTCCTAGTAATAATATTTCACTTAATAGTATAATTGGAAGATTGACTACATTTGAGCTTACTAACTAAGACAATAGTGTGTTACCTAAGGTAGAATATGTTAGGAATGAATGCAAAGTATTTTGGCAGTCATTTAGTAGCAGTTGTTGTTGCATTCATGACTTGGATTGTCATTGATGTCAACACAGTGATATTCTGGATATCGGGAGGAAAGTAGGTACAGTTTTGTTTTGTGCACATGTTGTATTGTAGATTGGCTTTTGTGTAGTTGATGGTATGTTCTTTGGTGTGTTATTAACCTATGGTTAATAGCGCAAAAATAAATTCATTCATTCATGAGAGTTATGAGCATTTTGGTGAAAGCAGTGTTTAGACAGGTTTTCTGTGTAGCGATTTTCAAAAATTGGAGGATATCTCTTAGCTGCGATGGAATCTAATTTTGTGCAGTTACAGGGATGTTGGAGACTCATTAATGATGATGTGGTTCATAGTGCAAACTTTGAGGATATGTTTGGAGAAAGTTACAATATCTGGAAGTCGACAGTTTTATGTGAATTTTGTGTGTAGCATGTAGAAATTATTATTTTGTAATTAAGGACCGACTCATTTGTAATTATTTAAGTTTGGTATATAAGAAGGAATGTTTTCCTTATTGTAAAGAGAATTGAGAAAAAAAGAATTGTAAAAAAAGAGAATTGAGAAAAAGAGTTTTGAGTAGAGAGGATTGAATTGTGAAAGTTGAGATGCGAATATATGCATGAAGTGAAGAAAAGAGCTAATTCAGTGATGAAGGAAGACTTGTGAGTACAGAGATCTGGAATTGTGATCTTGTGTAGCAGAGAGTACGGTTTTGGCACAGTGTGAAGGAGGTAATATATTTCATATTATTTTGTTGAATAATTCTAAGATCTTTTGGATAGTGGGTTCAGAGATCTTGCCTTGAAGTTGTTTGGGTAGTGGGTCCTTCTATCTTCCATAAACTCTTAACCGGGTTAGAATCTTTTAACAGGGATTCAAAATCTCCTAACAGGCATTTATATGTATTGAATGTATTTCATAAGATTCCTAACAGGGTCCATCCTCTAACAAGGAACTTTCATTTTAGTGCATCATTTTGTGGGCATCATTCCCACTGGGGTTTACTGTTTTCAAGAGGTTCCCTAGTCAACATATCTTGTGTTATTGTGCAATTGTGTATGGTTATCTTTCTATGGTTGATTACTACATTGATTATATTGTTTAAAGTAGTTGAATGGTTAAATTATCAGATAACTAATTCACCCCCCCCCCTCTCTCAATTATCTTGGGGATCTTTACTTTCTAACAATTGGTATCAGAGCAGCAGGTCCTTGAAAGAAAAGTTTAACAACTTAAGGAGATCCTTGGAAAATTTTAGGAAAGAAAGCCCTAAGTTTGATGGAGTAAATTTTGACAGCTGGAAAGAAAAGATGAAGACACATTTATTGTGTTTAGGACCAAGTTATTGGTTGATTACAAAGAATGAGAAGACTATCATTGAGGAAGACAATGTAGAGGCAGGAACTAAAGATGAGCTAGATCTATTCATGTGTAACATACTTGCAAGAAAAGTACTTTTGTCAGCACTACCGAAGAATGAATACAGTCAGGTAAGATGTTTGAAAACATCTCATGCAATTTGTAAAGCTTTACATTCTACTTTTGAAGGTGATGAACATGCAAAGAAGGCTGGATTACATAATTGGATTTGTGCATTTTAAGATATCAGAATGATGGAAGGTGAATCTATTAGAAGCTATATTGGTAGGATGTCTAAGATTGTAACAGGGATAAAGTCTTGTGGAGGTGATAAGACAGAGAATGAAGTGATATGGAAAATTCTGAGAACTTTGACACCAGTATTCATGCAGACAACACAGATGATTGAAAAAGTGATACCTTGTACACCAAAATTTTCAAGAGAGACTCTTCTTGGAAGATTAGAAACAACAGAGATGAATTTGAGATTATTAGGAGGGCTACCTAGAATGGAGACAACATTTAGTGCTCTTAACATTAGACGTACATTATCAAGAAGTACTAGTGTGAATGGAGATTATGACAGGAGTAGCAGATCTAAATCTGAGGAAGATAAGAAGATTGAAGAAGGTATTGCATTACTTGTAAAAAGAGAACCAGAAGGTAAGAAAATCTTTAAATGTTGGACTTGTCAAGAATATGGTCATTTTGCATCTAAATGTCCTAAAAGAGTTAAGAAGTATAGAAGCAACTTTAAACCTAGGAGATGTAAAGAATGTTATTATGCAAATGATGAAGATCTTGAAGCAGGAATTGAAAGACATTTAAGTGACAATGATAATGATAACTTTGAGGAAATAGGATTTGTAGCAATTAAAGAAGAAAGTTCTGAATCTGATGAAAGGGAAGAAAAAACATTAGTTTCTCAAGTTGAAAAGAAATCTGATTGGATTATAGACAATGGTTGTTCACATCATATGACTGGAGATAAAAGAAAGTTTGTTAAGTTAGACAATTATGATGGAGGAATTGTTAGAGTTGGTAATAATGCACCTTGTTTGATTCAGGGTATAGGATCTATTACTCTTGATGGAAAGACTAACACTGATGATGTTTACTTTGTTGATGGATTGAGACATAATCTACTACGCGTTGGACAATTGGTTGATAAGGGTACCAAGTTTGGTTTGCTGAGAAAACTTGTGTGATAAAAGATAAAGATGGAAATCTGATTGGAAAAGGATCCAAAACCAGAGGTAATGTATTTCAGTTGAATCATACTGAGATGACATGTTTGTTAACTAAGATTGATGACAGTTGGTTATGGCATAAAAGGTTTTGTCATATAAACTTTGATAATATTGTCAAAGTGAGTACTACACTTGTGGTAAGAGATTTACCTAGAATTACGAAACCTACTAACATGATTTGCAAATAATGTATGATGGAAAAGAAAAAAAGGAGTTCATTTCCCAGCAAGAAGTTCATATCGACAGAGAAGCTAGAGATTGTTCATACAAACTTGAGTGGTCCTACTAGGACTAGTGGATTCTATGGAGAAAGGTATTTTATGATTCTTGTTGATGATTTTACAAGAATGATGTGGATTCCATTTTTGAAAGAAAAATCTGAAGCATTTGATAAATACAAGATCATGAAAAGAAAAATTGAGAATGAATCTGGAATGAAGATTAAGTGTCTAATATCTGATAGAGGTGGTGAATTTACATCTAGAGAGTTTAATACTTTTTTTGAAATGAATGGTATTAAGAGACAACTTTCAGCCCCTAGAACACCAGAACAAAATGGTATTGCAGAAAGAAGGAATAGGTCAATAACTAAAGCAGCAAGAGCTATGTTGTTTGAGAATGATTTGGCTAAGACTTTTTGGAGAGAAGCAGTGAACACAATACTATACACTATGAACAGAGTACAAATCAGAGCAGATACAAACAAGACACCTTATGAATTATGGTTTGGACATGCACCCTCAGTTAAGTATTTTAGAATTTTTGGAAGTAAATGTTATAGTAAGAGAGATGATGATATAGGAAAGTTTGATCCTAAAAGTGATGAAGGAATATTTCTTGGATATTCTTTGAAAAGAAAAGCATATAGATGTTATAACAAAAGAACTAAGACTATTGTTGAAAGTGCAAATGTCAAAGTTGATGAGAAGTTTAAAATTTAGAAAAGAATGCTTGATTATGAATCTGATGGAGAAGCACAACCTTAGCCTAACATTGAAAATATAGAATAATTTTTTGAAACTAGCAGTGATTTACTGAATGAAAGTCATACTGAAGAAAATAGAGAAGAAAATAGAGAAGAAAGCAAAGAAGAATCTACAATTGGAACAAGATTAGTAACTATGACACCTAACAGGTATATTTCAAGACATCACCCTATTGAGCAAGTTATTAGAAGTTTAGATAGAGGAGTTTTGACTTGAAATAAGGTACATTTATGTTTGATTTCTCAAATTGAATCTAAGACTACTAATGAAGCTTGTGAAGATGAACATTGGATTAATGCTATGAAAGAAGAACTGGAGCAGATTAAAAAAAAAAAGACATGGGAATTGGTCCCTAGACCTAAAGACAAGAATGTGATTGGAACAAAATGGGTATTCGGAAACAAGATGAATGAACAAGGAGAAGTGATAAGAAAAAGAGCAAGATTGGTATGTAAAGGATATTCACAACTAGAAGGAATTGACTATGAAGAAACTTTTGCACCTATGGCCAGACTTGAAGTAGTGAGAATGTTTCTAGCATATGCAGCTTACAAGAAATTCAAAGTGTATCAGATGGATGTGAAGTCAACATTTCTGAATGGTGAATTGGAAGAAGAAGTCTACATTGAGCATGCTGAAGGTTTTCCTTTGACACAAGAAGGAGATATGGTATGTAAGTTAAAAAGAAAGCTTTATATGGATTAAAACAAGCACCTAGAACCTGGTATGCAAGATTGGATAAGTATTTATTGAAATTGGGATTTATAAAAGGAACAGTAGATAGTAACTTATACACAAAAGAAATTGAGAATGGTTTGTTGATTATAGTCATATTTGTTGATGATATTATCTTTGGAGGAGAAGATGAAGCTAGTGACAAATTTGCAGATGAAATGAAGACTGAATTTGAAATGAGCATGATTGGAGAAATGAAATATTTTTTGGGATTACAAATAACACAAAGCAAGGAAGGTATATTTGTAAGTTAGACTAAGTATTTGAATGACTTATTGAAAACATTTGGAATGGAAGATTCTAAACCTATTGGAACACCTATGGTAACTGGACATAAGTTATCTAGCAAAAATGAGACACCAAAAGTTGAGTAGAAAAAGTACAGATCTATGATTGGAGGATTGCAGTACTTGACACATACAAGACCTGATATAGCACATTCAGTTGGTATTGTAGCAAGATTTCAAGCAGAACCTAGAGAGTCACATTATGCAGCAGTAAAGAGGATATTGAGATATCTAAAAGGAATAATGGATTATGGATTATGGTATGAGAATTTTGATGATTTTACTTTATGTGCCTATACTGATGCAGATTGGGGAGGTAGTGTTGATGACAAGAAAAGCACTAGTGGTGGAGCCTTTTTTCTTGGAGGAAAATTGGTCTCTTGGTTAAGTAAGAAGGAGAATTGTATTTCACAAAGTATAGTAGAAGTAGAATACGTTGTAGCAACAAACAATTGAAATCAGATTATTTGGATGAAGCAGATGTTGAAGGATATTGCAATAAAGTTTGATGAGCCTATTTTTATACATTGTGATAACACCAATACAGTGAGTATGTCAAAAAATCCTATTTTACATTCTAAGACTAAACATATTGAGATCAAGTATCAAGTTGTAAGAGAGAAAGTTGCAGAAAAAGAAGTAAGATTGGAGTACATAAGCACAAAGGAACAAATAGCAAATATATTTACAAAACCTTTACCTAAGGATACATTTGTGTATCTAAGAGGTATGCTTGGGGTTATGCCCCAACCTATTTTTGAGAATTGATGCAGATGATTGCTTCCATCTAGTGGTATATGAGCCCTATCTTTCTTCTGGATTGGATGTTGGAACTTCCTCTATGGGGGAGTTTATGAGCTGAGTAATGAGGACTCTTGTTATTGTATTTTTCTGAATAGTGTCTTTTGACATTAAGTTATTGTTGACTTAGTGATGGAATTTCTGTCATTGATGTCAATGGGGGAGAGATATACATGAAAAACATTGTGGATTGTATGAGAGAGATGAATGGGAGAACGAAGCAAGATTTAATTTGATATTTTGCAGTGATGTTGCAGTATTAGATTTTTGGAACATTGGATGTTTTTCATCTATGTTGCCATCAATGTCAATGGGGGAGATTGTTAGGAATGAATGCAAAGTATTTTGGCAGACATTCTGTAGTAGTAGTTGTTGCATTCATGACTTGGATTGTCATTGATGTCAACACAGTGATATTCTGGATATCAGCAGGAAAGTAGGTACAATTTTGTTTTGCGCACATGTTGTATTGTAGATTGGCTTTTGTGTAGTTGATGGTATGTTCTTTGGTGTGTTATTAACCTATGGTTAATAGCACAAAAAGAAATTCATTCATTCATGAGAGTTATGAGCATTTTGGTGAAAGCAATGTTTAGACAGTGTTTCTGTGTAGCGATTTTTGGAAATTGGAGGATATCTCTTAGCTGGGATGGAATCTGATTTTGTGTAGTTAAAGGGATGTTGGAGACTCATTAATGATGATGTGGTTTATAGCACAAACTTTGAGGATATGTTTGGAGAAAGTTACAATATGTGGAAGCTGATAGTTTTATGTGAATTTTGTGTGTAGCATGTAGAAATTATTATTTTGTAATTGAGGACCGACTCATTTGTAATTATTTGAGTTTGGTATATAAGAAGGAATGTTTTCCTTGTTGTAAAGAGAATTGAGAAAAGGAGAATTGTAAAAAAAGAGAATTGAGAAAAAGAGAATTGAGTAGAGAGGATTGAATTGTGAAAGTTGAGATGTGAATATATGCATGAAGTGAAGAAAAGAGCTAATTCAGTGATGAAGGAAGACTTGTGAGTACAGAGATCTGGAATTGTGATCTTGTGTAGCAGAGAGTGTGGTTTTGGCATAGTGTGAAGGAGGTAATATATTTCATATTATTCTACTGAATAATTCTAAGATCTTTTGGACAGTGGGTTCAGAGATCTTGCCTTAAAGCTATTTGGGCAGTGGGTCCTTCTGTCTTCCATAAAATCTTAACCAGGATAGAATCTTTTAATAGGGATTTAAAATCTCCTAAGAGGGATTTATATGTACTGAATGTATTTCATAAGACTCCTAATAGGGTCCATCCTCTAACAAGGAACTTTCATTTTAGTGCATCATTTTGTGGGCATCATTCCCACCAGGGTTTACTCTTTTCAAGAGGTTCCCTAGTCAACATATCTTGTGTTATTGTGAAATTGTGTATGGTTATCTTTCTATGGTTGATTACTACATTGATTATATTGTTTAAAGCAGTTGAATGGTTAAATTATTAGATAACTGATTCACCCCCCCTGCCCCCCCCTCTCAGTTATCTTGGGGATCTTTACTTTCTAACTGAATATGCATTTATGTCATCTCTAAATATTGGAAGATCAAGAAACAAACATAAGATAATAAATGAAAGTGAAAGTGAAGGTGAAGAAGATGAACTTGATGAACTTCAAGCATTAATGGCTAGAATACTAAAAAAAGGCAAAGGAAAATATAGAGGTAAACTACCCTTGGTATTTTTTAAATGTAAAGAGATTGGTCATATTGTTTCAAGATGTCCTGATAGGAAAGAAGATGAGAAAAAAGTGAAAGATCAAATCAAAGGAAGATTGACAAAATAAATTACCGAGATCAAAGAGGCAACCAACAATATGGAAAAAAAGACAACCGAGACTACAGAGATACGGGCAAGAAAGAATTCTACCTAGTTGAAGATGAAGCTGATGACACTGAGACCGAAATTGATGAAGACATAGAAGTGGTATTTGTTTTATTGATGAAAGATTTTGAAGAAAGGTATGTTGAAAAAGAACTTATTTCTAAAGTTAGAAAGAATGATACCTAGATTATTGATAGTGGCTACACACATCATACGACTGGTGATGAAGAAAAAATTGAATATCTTGAACATTATAATGGTGGATCTGTGAAAATGGGAAATGATACACCTTGTCTAGTGAAAGGTAAAGGATCTATATTGTTGAATAATAAGATCAGATGTGAAAATGCATATTGGGTGAAAGGAATTAACTATAATCTATTGAGTGTAGCACAACTGAATAACACTAGTCACCGAGTTGCATTTAAAAATAGAAAGGTTAAAATCTATGATGAAGCTAAAAAATTGATCGGTACTGGTGAACAATCAAAAGGTAACTTATTCTATATGGACAATGTTGGAACTTCTTGTTTGATGGCTAAAAATGAAGATGTCTAGTTATGGCACAAGAGGTTATGTCATGTGAACTTTAACAACATGGTTAAAATCAGTAAGAAAAGCAAAGTTAGAGATTTACCGAGCATATCTAAACCTAACCATGTAATGTGCAAACAATGTCAAATGGATAAGATGTCAAAGTCTAGTTTCAAGAGAAAACATTACTCATTTAATGCTATTTTGGAGTTAGTTCATACTGACTTATGTGGTTCAATGAGAACTTAGAGTTATTATGGAGATAGATATTTTATCTTATTTGTTGATTATTTCTCTAGGCTGATGACTGCCATGTTCTTAAAAGAAAAATCAGAACCTTTCAAAATGTTTAAATGGTACAAAGAAAAAGTAGAAAGAGAAAGTGGTAAGGAACTAAAATGCTTAAGGTTAGATAGAGATGGTGACTTTATTTCTGATGAGTTCATGAATTTTTGTAATGAGAATGGAATAAAGAGACATGTATCTGCACCGAGAACACCCCAACGTAATGGGATTGTTGAAAGGAGGAATAGATCAATCATCGATTGTGCTAGAACACTGATGATTGAAAAATATGTTGCACAAATGTACTAGAGAGAAGTTGTTAGTACTACTTTTTACACACTGAACCGAGTTCAACTAAAGAAAGAATCAAACAAGACACCTTATGAGCTATGGTATGGTTACACATGATTTATTTCAAAATATTTGGAAGTAGATGTTATATTTTAAAAGGTGATAGAAATGGAAAATTTGATTCAAAAGGTGATGAAGAGATATTTGTAGGTTACTCTACTAAAATAAAGGCTTATAAATGTTTGAACAAGGCTACTAAGAAAATGATTGAAAGTGAAAATATGAGAGTTGATTAGTTTGCAAAAAAATGATGAAGAAAGCAAAATGGAACCAAAGGATTATGGTATATTTATTTATATTGAAGAACCTAAAAATCTACTCGAGAAATAGTCTGGCATTAATGAGCAACATAATAATACTACCAAGCAATAGTCTATACAGACTGAGAAATAACAAATAATTATTGATGGAAATGATGATCATGCACAAAGTGGGGAATACATTGAAGAACTAAGATCCAAACCTACACTTGAAAAGTATGTGAGAAGACACCATCCACAAGATTAGATAATTATAGACAAAAGAGTAGCAATGATGAGTCGAAGTAAGTTAAGAAACAATACGTGTTTAGTTTATGAATTTGAGCCTAAAACTATTAGAGATGCATTGGAAAATGATGAATGGATTAAGGCAATGAATAAAGAGATTGAACAAATAATGAAAATAAAGACATGGACATTGGTACCAAGACCAAAAGATGAAAACGTGATTAGAACCAAATGGATATTCAGAAATAAATTGAATGAGAATGGAGATGTAACAAGGAACAAGCAAGACTACAAAGGTTATGCACAAGCAGAAGGAATTGACTATGGAGAAACTTTTGTACCCATTGCTAGACTTGAAGGAGTAAGAATACTACTTGCATATTCTTCTTACAAAGGATTTAAGGTATATCAGATGGATGTAAAATCTACATTTCTAGATGGGATACTTGAAGAAGAGGTACATATTGAACAACATGGAGGTTTTATTGATCCTAATCAGAGGAATATGGTATGTGTTAGCCCCTATTTTTCACATGGTCTTCCTGTTTATTTTGGAGTTGCCTTTGTTTCATTTGTACCTTTCCTATGTCCAACCTAATTACTGAAAATTGATGTTTCCCTAAGCTTACCCTTATTTCATGTTTTAGCCTTATCAAAATTAAGCCTAAAATAACAACCTTGACCCTTGTTTAACTTCTCTATTCAAATAGTGTCAAGTCTATGTTTTTCCTTTCAGAGTTGAAACACACTTGAAAAACCTTGAACCTAGTTAAAGACAGTTCAAAGTGATTCAATAAAGTTCAACACGACTACGAAAGAAAATAGTTTTATACGAGGTGCAAGTGACAACTGGCATGCATTCCATTTGGCACGCTTAGAGTGCTTAAGGAAAGTGAGAGGTTCTTTTTTTCTGCTACCTTTTCTGAGTTGACAAGTGGTAGGGCCCTTTTTTCAGTCATAAACTTCTATGAACTCCTTTGAATCTATTTGAAATGTGTTCTCTTCCATTCATCAAGGTTCAAAGTATGTACGAAATCCCAGAGAAAGAAGGAACATCATATTATAACTCAGTGGTGGGTCTTGATAAGATGTGCATTAAATGGTAGTTGTGGTAGGATGAAGTAGTAGAAATTGAGATAATTATGTAATAATGGAAAGTTATGGTATCACAAATCGTGCTGAGAGAAAATCATTAAGTGAAGTGTGTGAATGTCTAATCAAATCTAAGGTGAAGTCACACCATATGATTCACATTAAATGATTAAAATCCTTTCCTTTTTCTTTTTAAACACAAGTTGCCTTAGGCATTTTCCATATTCTACAACATTTAAAAGCTGGAGATGAAGGTAAGGCTAGAGGAAGCTAAGAAATTGGCAAAGGTTTTACACATGAAAGAAGGTGAGTTAGCTTGCTCTCTCATCTAGTAATTTTTAGGATTTGATTGTAGAGTTGAGGATTGTAGAGCTTTCTTTTTCTAAATTCTTTGTAAATGCCATGAAGTCAACCCTTCATTTCTTCAAAAATGTTTTTATCTTAGCTTGTGATGCCCTTGTGAAGTTTGATACAAATTTGAAAGGGTATGACTTAGATGGTTTAAAAGCTGGTATAATTGATCATGTTATGGAACCCTTCATAGTAGAGATTTTGGGTAGTGGTCTTTTTGAATCTTTTTCTTTCTCTTCTGCTGCAGTCTGCCCTAAGTTAATTCTTGAATGCATTAAAAATTATGAGAGTCGAACAAAGAGTATCCTAGTTCCTCACTGAAGCAGTTCACACTTACCCAAGAAGCTAAGAAGAGAACATGTCCATTCCTATATACAATATCTCCTAGTTATGCTACATAGAGTCAAAGGCTCTCATAAAGCTTTCTTTTTTTCAGAATGTACTTTTATGTACAAATCATATTGGAGGGTGAACAATTGATGGATTGGGTAGGGCTAATTGCTAGTTTGTTGAAGGAACAAATCAACATGTCACAACTGGCTAGCTATAATTTCTTCATGTCCTTGTACCTGATGTACTATTCATCTTATAGTTGGGATTTAAGCAGAATTCCCTAAGAACCATGGTCGGAAGACATGTGTATCTACTAATATTTCCCTATGTTATAAAGGAAGAATGTGTTAAGTAACTAGAAGATTGTTCATGATGTCTTTTCTAGAAAGATGTATTTCAAGTTAGCAGGTCACCCACCGAAGCGTTTGTCTTTGGAAGCTCAAAATTTCCTAAAGAAATACGTGAGTTTCTATATTCAGTTCCACCATTTCAATTAGAGTTGGAGGTTTGAAAGATGAACCTGTCCGGGTGCCAAGGTACATATTTGATTATTTTATCCTGGCTGAAATATGTAGACAGGTTTCAGTTGTGTTGAAAAGATTCCTCCCTAAAGAGAAATGGGAGGTCCCCTTCCCCATTAAATTGGTCATATTTACATGTAAATCTTTAGATGATGCTCTAAGAATTGGGAGTGATCTTCATGGCTTTAGTTTTGAAAACTATGTACAGAGAAAAGGATTTGACAAAGAAGGTTTTTCCTATTGTTTCCTGGGTCTTACAACTCTTTTGTTTTCTACACCTCATCTCAAAGATTTTGGCAGGATTGAAAAGATGAGCACAAGGTATTTAAAAGAGAACATCATAGGTTATCAGTCCCTCAAATTATCTCCATGAGTCTAAAAATAAATGTCAAAGGTATATAAGAAGATGGTTCAGATTTAATTGAACCAAATTTTGAGAAGTTCACAGAACTATTCATATACACTGTTGATTGGGAAAACACTGAGGAGGAGAGTTTACAATCAAGAACTAAGAAAGTGTTCCAGATCACTAAGAGATGGTTGAAGGTAAAAAGGGGTTTTGAACAATGTAGAGCAATAGTAGATGAGTCCTTAGTGAATCCTCTTTTACCTTCCACTATTGGTTCTAATATGTCTAATCTTGTGAATGATGTAGGTTCAAAGAAGAAATAGAGTATCAGAAAACCCCACAACAAAAGAAAGGTTGGACCTATTGTCACTATTCACATCCCTTGACATACCAAGTCGAGGACAAAATCTAAGAAATCAAACTAGATGGCTTCTCCTAACACATAGATTACATACCTTGAAGGAGATAAGACATGGGAAGTAGACCTCATTGTAGAAGAGGATGAAAAACTAGGGAAAGACCTCTTTGAGATTGAAGATGTTACTTTTGAGATCATGGAGACTCCTAAAAAGACATCCGAGGCTCTACCCACAATTAAAATCATCCCAAGATGGCTAACTTCTTTAGTGACCTAAAAGAACAGCTTGGTTCCTGTCTCAGTGCCTATCCATGATGTAGTGAGTATGTATGTGAAAAAGGATCCCAAGGCCAAGAAAGCCAAGACTACATCTAGAGTGTTCACAGATGCCAAAACCAGGAAATGGTCTGCAGAGGTATCCACATACAAGCTAAGAGAAGGGAAGCGGGATGTAGAAATTGAGAATTTCAAAGTGACAAAGATTGAATTGGGAACGATGGATTGCACAAGTTGTAATTAGTTGTTCAAGGAGTCTACCCAAGAAATGTTGTTTAATTCCTAGAAAAATATCAAGGAAAAGAAGGAAATGAAGCAAACTATCCTCGACATGGGGCACTGCATCAACTCTTTCTGTAGCTTTGGTACCCTTCCCATAGATCAATTCCCTCAATCCTTTGACCTGAATTCACCAAAAGGAAAATGCCTATTGAACTAGATACAAAAGGGCAAGGCCCTCATCTCCACTACGGATGAATGTGTTGATAATATAATAAAAGCTAGTAGCATATACATCAAGGATTCCTAGGTGTTGTATCAGGATGTAGAAGCTCTCATTGGAGATTTACAGATCCAACTTCAGTTCTGGGAAAAATAAGAACACAAATGGTTCACAACCATGACCCAATTCTTACACATTAAAAAATATGACTTCTCTAAGTTCTACTCTAAGAAATAGTTGAAATTGATTGTTGAGTCCATTTTATTCATTATCAGGAGGAACGTCAGCTGGTGAATCTCTACACTCAGGGTCATCTCAAAGGACATGAAGCAATGGGAGAATGAAACTAAAGAGGTACGAAGTTCTATGATCAATGAACTGAAGGTGATTAAATTCTCTCACCCATATTCAATCAACCTCAATGATAAGGGATTAGAAAGATCCTTGAAGGCATTTGAGAAAACAATGTATGCCATCAAAGAGAAGCCAGATCTAAAAATAACAAATCTCACCCAAGTAGCAAGGATTGAATCACTACTATACCTCTACATGGAACAACTACCTAGCCAAGCTGAGAATATTAAAAAGATGAAGTGGGAGAAAGAGGCATTGATGGCTTGGGTCCTGAATTTCAAAATTCCACATCTCCCAGTAGTAAAAGAATTTGTAGAAGCGTATAAAGAATGGAAAGTTGCACAGGTCACCACAGAAGAAGAGGATGGTGACACTGATGAGAATGAATCTTCCACTGACATGGAATCAAACCTAGAGATTTAACCATTTCATGTAATTTCTTTTTATGTTGAATTCATGAGGATGTATGTTTCTAGTAACTATTTCATCTTCCTTAATAACTGATTGAACTGAGAAGTCAGGTTTTCATGGAGACCTCTCAGTTGCCTAGAACTATATATGCTACTAAGTAAATAGTAAAAAGGGGGTTTAGAAAAGTTAGAATAAAAGTAGATACAGAATAGAATTTTATTTTCCTGCAAATTTTTAGTATTAGATGCTTGAGTCATCCATAGAACTATAAAGTTTGCCTTTGTTGCATGAATATGATATGACCTTATGGAGATGTTCTAAATCTATGTTATTTGGAATGAATGGAGGATATATTTCTATGTGAGTGTTAATTCATTCTATATGTTTTATTGAATAGTTCTCTGATGTTCTTGCTTTATCTTAATGTTCTTTTTAGTTTTTTTATAGAGTTCTTGGGAAATTCCACTAAAGGAATTGTGCTTTCCTTGCTTCTAAAATATTTTCCATTTCAATTTCTTTTATTATTTGAGCTCTTTGCCTAAGAGAAATTATAGCAGCCTTAGAATCTTTCTGGTTAAAAGCTAAATGTAAGTTGTAAGTTAGGATATTCATTGGAAATCCAATAGGGAACTGCACCTAAGAGAAAATTCAGAGGGAAGAAATCATCATATGCTTACCCAACTGTAGTGATTATTTTTCTTTCAAGTGTGGGCAATAGAGTTAGTTCGTAAGAAAAAGGCTTTTGTAAAGAAAGTAAATCTGTTCACTAATATATTTTTGGTGACTCTATCAGGGAGAGTACATCTAAGGCCTATGTCCAAAAAGAGTAACTAATGTCAAAGTATGCTATTACCCCATAACGATGTCCTTCTAGTTCTACAACCAAATCTTAGATTTCAAGATACTCAAGAAGATATTATTTTAGATTTGAATTCTCAAGCCTAGGAAACTAGGAGAAGTAATCAAGAATATCAACAAGTTCTAGTAGTCATGGAGAGACAATAATAATTAGGAAAATTCCTGAGAGGATTACCCATAGGAAAAGAGGGAGTAGTAATTCAAATGTTGGCCCAAGTTCCTCCCAAGAGACATAAAAAAGTAATACTAGAGTTTAGGAGATTTACCTAGTTGCAGGCGAAGCAAGGTTTGGTCAACCTTGACTTAGAGGCCCTTCAGATATTAACCAGTTCCCTTCATCTATCCCTCCCAAATAAATCTAAACATGCACCTTTGCCCACTCCAAAACCTCTTGGTTCACCTTCATATCATGCCTTGGTTTTATCGGTGACTCCTACTCCTTTGAATATCAACCCAATCTTCCTCAACCTCAACCTAATGGTTGTGTAACCTTGAGGAGATGCACTAGGCCCTATTGCCTTGGCTACACATCATGAATTACCTAAAGAAGCCAAGGATTTACTTCCCAAATTCAATGGTGATGGCCAAATTTCAATAGATGAAAATTTAAATTCCTTTAATGTGGCCACTAGACTCCTCATAGTGTAATATGAAGTTGTTGCAGTTAGGATTTTTCTTCAGACATTACGATGCAGTAGCATCTCAGGTCCTTGGCAATCCTATGTCACCAAAAACATGTTTGAAGTTTATTGTGTTGCTTGGTTCCTTCTTTGACCGAGTTGGTTTAGTGTTGCTTGGTTTCCTTTTTTTACTGGTGTTTGTCGGTTATCTCTTTGGCACTAAGTGAATTTTTGTGGCCCTCGGTGATGCTTGTCTGGTGCTCAGTTTCCTTTCTTACCAAGTTGTTTATTTTGGATTTCTGTTGATGCCGACTCTTGTATTTATATTGTTTCATAGATTTAATGTTGGTATCTATCATTGTTAAGCATGTAGATCTAGATCTAGTCATTCCTTCCATTGATGGTGGATCTGAAGGCTGAGTTGGTTCAGTAGCCTCTTGTATAAATGTAGTTGTTTGGTTAAATTTTTATGAGTCAGTTTGAGGAGATAGAAAATTAGAAATTGTGGGCAGATCTTCGCATGTTGGAGGACTTCTCTACTTGATTGTAATATTTGGCCTAAACCAAGAAGGCCTTACAGCCTGGCATGTATGAATCAAATTGAAGATAATATATGAAAGTATCTACATTCTCTCTCTCACTATTGTGTTTGTTGCTTCCACATGTGATCTTTACAAGTTGGATCTAGTTAGGGTGTTCCTTTTTCCCCTCTCCCCATCTACCCTTACGTTAGGTGGTATTAGAGTGAGGTTATATCTAGATTTAGGTTTGAGGGTTCCTTCTTAAACCTTAGTTGAATTGTTGTGGGGTAGAAGATTGTGATCTAACCTAAAATTGTAGAGGGTTTCAAGATGGTTTGTGGGAGGCAAGATGTGGATCATGGATTGGCATAAATGTTGAGACAACTTGCTGCTAGATTAGAAGTTGTTGAAACAACCCAAAGAAGAGGAAGACATCTTGAAGATGTTAGTGATGATGAAATTGAAGAAGAACAAGTTGATGTAGAACCTGCACCAGTGATGGATCAAGGTGAGGAAAGATTGTTGAAAGCTTTGAAAAATATGAAGTCTACACGACACTTTAATCCTCCCAAGTATAGTGGAAAATTGGATTCTAATGAATTGATGGACTGGATCACTGAGATGGAAAATTACTTTGAATATGAAAATGTACCTAAGGAAAAGAAGGTGAAAATTGCAAGCACAAAGTTGAAGAGTCATACATCCTTGTGGTGGGAACATCTATAGTTGGACAGAAAGAGGAAAGGCAAGGACAAAATCAAGGTATGGAATAAAATGGTGAATAAATTGAAAGGAAAGTTCTTACCTTGTGATTATCAGATTAACCTAGTTAAGCGAATGCAAAGTTTCAGGTAGAAAGATAGCTCGATAAAAGAATATACTGAGGAATTCTATTGATTAGATATCATCTCTGGACATGATGAAGATGATGTGGAAAGAATTGCAAGATACCTGAATGGTTTGAGATTTTCCATCCAAGAAGAAATTAGTTTGGTCAATTTGGAGAACATTGAAGAGGCTTATCAATTTGCATTGAAAGATGAAGAGAAATTGAACAAGAAACATGAGGAAAGACAAAGAGAAAGAGGTGGTAGATTCCCTAGAGGAAGAGGTAGATCTTATGGTGAAAACTGTAGGAAATTTAGTTGGTAAATGTGATACTGAGAGGGGGGGTGAATCAGATATCACCTATTAATCCATTTTATCATTACTGAAAACTTTGCATAGCTTAAACAGAAACTACATCAATGTAATGAAGTTGATACACTAAACATCATTCAAGAAAGTACTCATAACATAATAACTTTGGTTACCCAGAAACCCTTGAAAGGTAAAACTAGGGTGGGGATGACACCCATAAATCTTCACTACTACAGTATAAAGTTTTCCTATTAGGGCTAGAAATTTGATCACAAAATATGATCTACCCTATGAGGGGTCTACCTTGTTAGGAGCTAAAAGATTTATACAATCTACCTTGCAAAAGGATTTAGAGCTTACAACTAAGTAAGCACTCGGTTAAGATATTAAAAAAGGTCTATTAAAATGATGATGTTAAGAGATTTACCTTGATATACTTGTTAGAATGTCTCAATACCTAATCCTTCAGTTTGCACTATATGTTGATTATAGATCTTCTCCTTCCAGTATTTGATTTAATCTCATCTATCAATTTTATCTATGTTCTGTCCTTCATTGCTTTACTTGGTTACTGAACTCTATTAGAATGCTTTATTGATCTGAATGTATTCTCTACTCATTCCTCATTCCCTTCAAATTTTGTCACACAAATATTAGGTTTCAGATCTTCTCCTTATATAGACAACTAAACTTCCTCAAGATTCAAGATCTATGATCTAGATCTACTCTTTTTGTGACTTAAGCTTTACTAATTATGATTGGCTCCAAGTGTTGTATTGGGATCAATGAATATAAAATAGGAGCATAATCACCTTCGTGATTTCCTTAACAAACAAAATACAAAACATGAATGTTAGCCAAAACATTTTACCAACTCAGCAATTGATGTCTTTGGTACTCGGCATTCACTGTGCTAGGAAGAAAGTAACTTGGCTAATACAGAAATACATAGCGACCAATGGCTTACTTGGTAGTGACTACTACTTGATAAATATACATTACATGACTTGGCCTATACATGATGACTCGGTCACAGTGATGACCGAACAACATTACCTAGATAATGACTAAGTGTAAGACACTAATAGTCAACAAAACTATAGAGATCTACAATCTCCCCCTTTGAAATTAGTTGCAAAAATACTTTTCCATGACATTACAATTATATTTACAAAAGTACTTAGTATTAGAAGAATACTCCCCCTAAGATATATACATATACAAAATTTCTGTTACCTCAATTTGTGTCTGGATATGTCATGACATTTAATTTTCACCTTGTTGTTGGCACGCCTGATTTCTTCAGGAGTAGGAATCATGAAGTATTTCTCCAGAAATGGTTTATGAAGCATCATAACCATATGTAATGCAGTTTCACATCCTAATGTAGAAACTTTCAAAACTTCTGACTGCATTTCTAGCTCGATAGCTAGATTGACTAGGCTCTCTGCTATAGAAATATGAGGATGTTTCTATGTTAAGGACTTAGCCTTGGCTAACTCTCTTTGAATGGCCTCCAGATGAGGGGTCAACATTGTTTTCATAGAGAGTAGATGAGCCCTTATCTTACTATCATTAGCCATCAACTCAGCTATCTTTCCTTGTGAATGTAGGAGCTTGGCATAATGTTTTGAACTAGAACTTGCATCCAAGCTCAAGGATTGACCGATATACTTGATTTCTTATTGTAGTTTGTCTACCAGCCCTTGGTTATGCTTCAATAATTATTGTACAGTGCATAGTTTTGTAAAAAAAGCTTGTGCATTCACTACCACTTCTTCTAAATCAATTATTAGAGTAGAAAGTTCTACCTATTTTACTGTAATCTTGGTAGATAGCTTGTTCAATACCTTCATTTCAAACTTCCTTTCTGACCACTGTAACAGCTTATCACTTGCATCGCTTCCATCATTAGTCACTTTCTTGAAAATATGGACAAGTTGTTCCAGTTTGGGATCAAAATTATTTACATCAGACATTTCAAAAGCATCAATAAAGATTTCTTTTATATCCTGCAAAACTTTCTTTTGTTGATGTTCTCTTCTTAATTCTTCTTGCCTTCTTTTCCACTTTAGTAGGTCTTGCAATATTTGCATCTTCTCATATGATAAGTTATCAGAATCCCATTTCAGAATTACAATAACTTCATCAATGGTTACCTTCGATGAAGAAACTTTCACCTTCTTTTTATGGGCCTTCTTTGGTGTACTCCCACTCGGCATCTATACAAGAACTTGTATTGCCTCTTGCTCCTTCGGCTCTTGAATATCAATAGATTTGTACTTCTCTTCTTTTCCTTTATCCTCCACATGAGGGCTTACATTCGTTAATGCAGAATGATCTCCTTTGTCTCTCTGTGACTCTTCGGCAGATGTAGACTAATTTGTAGGTGCCAACGGATCCTGTTCCTTGGTAGTGCTCATACCGACTAACATGTCAACTGTAACAACTTCAAATTTTGTGGGGGTTGTGTTGACAGTTGGTGTATCATCAATTTTTAGATAATCTACTACTTGTAAGAGCATAGTATTACTTCTTGACAAAGATGTGTCTTTTTCTTCCTCAGCTTGTATGTCTTCCTTGGTCAATTCTCCATTACACCCTCAAAAATTCCTCCTATTTGACTTATAAACTCAATAATTTTAACTGTGACTAGTTTCTTTTTATCCTATATTACTCCTCCAATAGTAGGAAAACACTTCTAAATATAAAAGAATAGATAGATGAGTAGGGAACCAAACTTACACATGGAATTCTTTTCTTTTTGGATTGAAATTAGGTTCTTGGTAAGTTGAGTCATTAGGAGCTCGGCAAGATCATAAGTATGCCCTTTCTTGATAATTTGGAGCCTAGTCCACTGCCATGCATGGGACGTTGTCCAACTAACTAGATTGATAAAATTTGTGTGCAATAACCCTCACTGCAAAATCAATCTCCATATCGGTGATGGTGGAAATAGTCATTTCGTGCTTGTTCCAAACTACTTGTTTATTGACCTGAATTTCCTCCTTGCTTGAACATTTCATTGTTCTCTTACGAAAAATTGTAGGGTATTGAGTTACCTGGTGAATCATGTCCTTTGTTATCTTAACTGGTCCATCTTCCAACCATAATTGCATATCGTGAATTCTACTCAATATGATTTTGATCCACTCCACTTTGAAATTTTGTGGAAAATCTAGGGCATGAACTAACCCTTGCTCGAAAACCATTTTGTGTTCCGGCTTCAACACCCCATCGTTGCACAATTTTTCATATGCCTCCTTGATCTCATAATCTCCAATTTCTCTACTTTTACACATGTAACATGACCTAATATCGTTCATTATCAATACATTTTTCAGAATCGAGGATAGAGCCCTAGTAAGATCTCCCTTGATCGTGCTCTCTGGAATGGCTAAGGATTCTGATAGTGAAGAAGAAATTGTCTTCATTGCAGTAAAAGATGAATCTGATGATGGTGAAGATGAGATGGCACATATCTCTCATATAAGCAAAAATGATACATGGATTATAGATAGTGGATGCTCACATCATATGACTGGTGACAAAACTAATTTTGAACATTTTGAAGACTATGATGGTGGTAGTGTAAGGTTTGGAAACAATGAACCTTGTTGTATAAAAGGAAGAGGATGAATTTCATTAAACAAAGAACTTATATGTGATAATGCATATTGGGTTGAAGGACTAAAACATAATCTTCTAAGTGTAGCACAACTAATCAATAGTGGACTCAAAGTTGAATTCATGAATGGCAAAGCAAGACTCCTGAATGGCAAAGGAAAATTGTTTGGTTTAGGCAAACAAACCAAAGGTAACCTATTTTATCTTGATCTCAGTGAATGCTCATGTTTTATTGCTCAAATTGAAAAAATTTGGTTATGGCACAAAAGGTTATGTCATGTAAATTTTGATAATATGGTGAAAATAAGAAAATTCAAGAAAGTAAGAGGTATTCCTACTTTGAAGAAACCTGATATTGGTCTATGCAAGAATTGTCAGATTGGTAAAATGGGAAAGACTAGCTTTAAAATTAAAAACAATTAGTCTGAAGATATTTTGGATATTGTGCATACTGACTTATGTGGACCTATTGGAATTGAAAGCTATACTAGAGAAAAATTGATGAAGGGTGCTCCCCTTAATACCACAAACACATAACAGAAAAGAGAAACAACAACGATAATATGCAAGAACAGAAAAATTGGCTTCTTATTATCTCCACAAATGTGGAATTACAAACTTTTAGAATTACAATATGCAAAGCCACATGGGCATTCCCTTACAATATTTTGTAGGACAAAGCCTCGAACTATTACCCAGAACTATTCTGAACTGCCTAAGACAATAATACAGCATTCCTTATATAGGCAATTTTCCACCGCCTGGGAAGGTTCCAGAATTTTAGCCAATAAGGCTGACCAACTTAGAATTATTTTATTTTAAATTTTATTACATCATAGTCGGCTCAAGATAACCTTTGAAACCCGAACAGAAATTTTGAAGAAAATTATTTTCTGCCATTTCAGGTGGCCCAACTTCCGAAGACCATAAGTCATCACCAGTTGACCCGCTCGGCTATTATAACCCCATTTCGGAAATGCCACGAAGCGCTCTACAGGCTTGACCCATGCAAGCGCCCGTCACCCAAATTTTTGACCTCATCTGAGGCCTCAAAAGCCTTCAAAACTGAGTTCAAAGTTTATGTACCCTGTTGCCAATACTGAAAATCTTCAATATCTTCCAATATACACTTGATCTGGCAGACTTATATGACCAAAATGAACCTCCAAGAAAGAAATAAGATCATTCTTAGCACATACGAAAATTACCAAAAATAGTAACTTTCCATAAATAGCAGCTCTGCACAAAATAGCCCTTATTGAATATAAAAACATAAATATTTTTGGGTGATGCAAGATTGCTCTTACACCCAGGATGCTCCTGCATCAGACACCCGGGGTAATTTGAGAAGTGACCCTGTCACGACTTAGGTGTGCAGAGGAAAACCAAGACGGCTAACCTCCTCCTTTGTCAGCCATGATGAATCTTCAATAGGTCATCCTTTCCATTTGACCAAATATTTTTCATATGTCATGTTCCTTGTGCTTCTGCCAACACGACTGTCCAGTATATCTTCGATCTCCTTAGTGTCTAAACTAGTTGCTGGAATACTCCACTGTGCTGCTGTGATCTCATCTTCAACACCTCCTTCATGATACTTTGTCAGATCTGAAATGTTAAACACTGGCAAAATATTTAGCTCAGTAGGTAATTCTACCTCATATGCATTTCCTGAATCATGTTTCTTCAGTATCCTACATGGTCCAAACTTCTTCATTTTCAGCTTGTTATATGTACCAACTGGAAACCGCTCCTTCCGCAAATGAACCATGACTTCATCACCAACCTGAAATTCCTTATACATCCTTTTCTCATCTGCCTTAGCCTTATACTGTGCATTCATCTTGGTAATATGCTTCCTCACCTCCTCATGGATGTTCTTCAAGTGTTCTACAAAATCCTCAGCTTCAGCACTACTTATTTCTCCTTTATCTATCTTCCTCAATTTAGATGCATTTCTTGGACTACTTCCATATACAATCTGGAATGGTGATTTACCAGTGCTTCTATTGACACAATTATTGTATGCAAATTCCACCTGTGATAAAATTAAATCCCATCCTGTTGGCTTATCTCCAACCAAACATCTCAGCAAATTTCCCAAGCTCCTATTCACCACCTCTGTCTGTCCATCAGTCTGTGGATGATGTGATGAACTAACCTTCAAATCTGTCTTCAACTTCTTCCACAATGTATGCCAGAAATATCCAACAAACTTAGTGTCCCGATCTGAAACTATGGTCTTTGGCAAACCATGAAGTCTCACTACTTCTCTGAAAAACAATTCTGCTACATGAACAGCATCATTAGTCTTCTTGCAGGGAATAAAATGTGCCATCTTTGAAAATCTATCAACTACCACAAAAATTGAATCGTGTCCCCACTGTGTCCTCGGTAAACCAAGAACAAAGTCCATGCTGATATGCTCCCAAGGCTTCTCTGGTACAGATAATGGCTGATACAACCCTGTATTCTGCTTCACTCATTTTGCCATCTGACATACTCTGCAACTCTGTATGAACTTCTTCACATCTTGCTGCAACTATGGCCAATAATAATTCTCACTAACCAAACCAATGGTTTTGTCACGACCAAAATGTCCAGCCAATCCTCCGCTATGCTTCTCCTTGATGAGATTCTCCCTCATAGAACTTCATGGAATGCACAACTGACTCCCTCTGAATAGCATATCATCCTGGATGATGAAATCCAACCATTTTGTCCTGCCTAGAGTAACAGGTTCTGTACAAGCTTTCCAAGCTTCACCAAAATCAGGATCCTCTGGATACAAATTCTTGAGTTCCTTGAACCCAACCACTTCAATCTGCATTTTTGTCAGCAATAGTTGCCTTCTGCTAAGAGCATCTGCAACCCTATTAGACTTTCCACTCCTGTGTTTCAAAATAAATGTATAACTCTGCAAAAACTCAACCCATTTCAAATGCCTTTGATTCAATTTTCCTTGACTATTCAAATATTGCAAAGCTTGATGATCAGTATACAAAAAAAACTCCTTAGGAAGTAGATAATGTCTCCACTTCTTTAATGCCTGAACTATAGCATAAAATTCTTGATCATAAACAGAATATTTCCTCTTGGCGTCATTTAACTTCTCACTGAAATAAGTAACAGGTTTACCTTCTTGGCTCATAACAGCTCCTATTGCAGTACCACTAGCATCACAATCTACTTGAAACACCTTATTGAAATCTGGAAGTGCTAAAATAGGTTCTTCTGTAACTTTTTGTTTCAACAATTGAAAACTCTTTTTTGCCCCATTTGTCCACTTAAACTCTTTTCTATCCCCTCTCATTGTTTCAGTCAAGGGTCCACAAATACTACTAAAATTCCTGATAAACTTTCTATAAAAGCTAGCTAGACCATGAAAAGATCTTACCTCAGTAGCACTCTTTGGAGTAGGCCATTCAAGGATAGCCTGTACCTTCTCTGGGTCCATTTTTAGACCTTCTCCTGAAACTACAAACCCCAAATACACTAACTCCTTCTTCACAAAACTGCACTTCTTCAAATTAATTAGCAATTTCTCTTCTCTCAACTTCTCAAATACCATACAAATATGCATCATATGCTCATCCAATGTCTTACTAAAGATCAAAATATCATCTAGGTAAACAATGACAAACTTACCCAGAAATTCTTTCAGAACCTCATTCATGAGGCGCATGAAAGTGCTCGGCGCATTGGTTAGCCCAAAAGGCATGACTAACCACTCATATAGTCCTTCCTTTGTCTTGAAGGTAGTCTTCCATTCATCTCCTTCTCTAATCCGAATCTGATGATATCCACTCTTCAGATCTATCTTCGAGAAATACACAGCTCCACTCAAACAGTCCATAATATCATCCATTCATGGCAATGGAAATCTATACTTGATTGTGATCTTGTTTATTACCCTAGAATCCATACACATCCTCCATTCTCCATTCTTCTTTGGTGCTAATACTGCTGGTACAACACAGGGACTCAGACTCTCACGGATCAATCCTTTTTGTAACAGTTCATGTACTTGTCTGTTCAACTCTTCACTTTCTGCAGGTGTCATTCTGTGTGCTGCCTTATTCGGCAAACTTGCTCCTGGGATCAAGTCCATCTGATGACTGATCTTCTTGACCGGTGGTAATCCATCAGGCACGTTATCGGATACAATATCCTGAAACTCATTCAACAAATCTGCAACTTCTACAGGAACATCTTCTACTTTCTCTTTACCAGCTTTTGGAATTAAAGCAAAACATACATGCTCATGCCTCATACCATCTAGGAAATTTCCTCCATCAACAAAATTTATCCTTGCATTACCACATACCTTTTCTTCAGTCTCCTTCAATGGTTTTAGCTTATGCCGCACTCCATCCTTTGTCAGGGAATAGGTATTCGCACGACCATCATGTACAGCACATCTGTCAAACTGCCATGGTCTACCTAACAACATATGACATGCATCCATAGATATGATATCACACAATACCTCATCTTGGTATCCACCAATCTTGAACTTCACCAGGCATTGTTCATTGACCATGACCTTGTGGTCATCCTGTACCCAGGCAATCCGATATGGATGTGGGTGTTTCTATTTCTTGAGCTTCAACTTTGTCACCATCTCTTCTAACACCAAATTGTCAGTGCTTCCACTATCAATGATCACATCACAACATTTACCTTCACACTTGCACCTGGTGTGAAACAGGCTCCTCCTTTGCTCAGGCTCATTCTCACCACTCAACAGGACTCTTCTGTTAATCAACATTTCTCCTCTTTCAGCATCTTCAGAATTTGATGATCTGACATCTTCATCTACATGTGCAACTCTGGCCTGGCCTTCATTTCTTCTGTCTGTTCTACCTTGGTGCTGAGGACATTCAAATGCCCTATGACCTTCTTCTCCACAGTGAAAATATGTTCCACGGAAGCCTCCTCTTCCAGATCCTTGTCCTCTTCCTCTTCCTCTTTGATCTCTATTATTCTGATCCTGGAAGCGATTGGAATTATTTCCACACTAATTCTGACTGCTACTGGCCTCATCCTTCTTTTTCAGATCCTCATTTCGGCCACCATATGACCATCCACCAGATCGTCCACCGTGACCTCTTCCATTTTGTCTGCTCTCGAACTTTTTGTTCAGCTTTTCCTCTACGTTTAGGGCAAATTGGTATGCCTCCTCAATACTGCTCATTCGAACCAAATTCAACTCCTCCTGAATGCTTGGCCTTAACCCATTAAGGTATCGGGCAACTTTCTCCTTATCAGCTTCTGCATGGCCTGTTCTGATGAAGAGTCGATAGAACTCATCTGTATACTCCTGAACAGATCTTCCTGCTTGCTTCAAACTTTACATTTTCTTTAGTAGATCAAGCTCATAATCAACAGGAATGAACTGTCACTTCAATTTATCCACCATCTGATCCCATCTTGTGATTTTATCTTTTCCTCTTCTATTTCGCTCCAATTGAATTTCTTGCCACCAGATTTTTGCATGACCTTTCAGTCTGGCCTTCGCAAATTTGACCCTATCAGGATACTCAACATCTTCATACTCAAAATATTCCTCACATTCATTGATCCAGTCGATCAATTCCTCTGGGTTAAGATTTCCAGAAAATGTAGGAACCTCAATCTTAGGTCTTTTCCCAATCTTGGAAATCACCCGAAAAAGTCTTTCTTCCTCCTGGTTCACAATTTTAGCTTTTCCTTCTTGATATTCTTCTTCGGCTTCATCCTCGCTTTCGTCTCTGACATTAAGATTCATTCCTCTATGAATCTCTTCTTGTAATGCTCGCACTTGTCTTTGCAGCTCTCTAACCTCAGGTGTTACAACACCAGCTCTTCCGCCACGTTCCCTTCATGGAGGCATTTTCGTGATGCGCACTGAAACCCTAGCCACAGTCCTGGTGCAAACTGCCTCACAATCGGCGATCTATTTACACACTCAAGAACTCCTTCTCTGATACCACCTAATGAAGGGTGCTCCCCTTAATACCACAAACACATAACAGAAAAGAGAAACAACAACAATAATATGCAAGAACAGAAAAATTGGCTTCTTATTATCTCCACAAATGTGGAATTAAAAACTTTTAGAATTACAATATGCAAAGCCACATGGGCATTCCCTTACAATATTCTGTAGGACAAAGCCTCAAAATATTACCCAGAACTATTCTGAACTGCCTAAGACAATAATACAGCCTTCCTTATATAGGCAATTTTCCACCGCCTGGGAAGGTTCCAGAATTTTAGCCAATAAGGCCGACCAACTTAGAATTATTTTATTTTACATTTTATTACATCATAGTTGGCTCAAGATAACCTTTGAAACCCGAACAGAAATTTTGAAGAAAATTATTTTCCGCCATTTCAAGTGGCCCAACTTCTGAAGACCATAAGTCATCACCAGTTAACCCGCTCGGCTATTATAACCCCATTTCAGAAATGCCACAAAGTGCTCTACAGGCTTGACCCGCGCAAGCGCCCATCACCCAAATTTTCAACCTCATCCGGGGCCTCTAAAGCCTTCAAAACTAAGTTCAAAGTTTCTGTACCCTGCTGCCAATACCGAAAATCTTCAATATCTTCCAATATACACTTGATCTGGAAATGAAACTTTACTGGCATACTTATATGACCAAAATGAACCTCCAAGAAAGAAATAAGATCATTCTGAGCACATACAAAAATTACAAAAAATAGTAACTTTCCATAAATAGCAGCTCTGCACAAAATAGCCCTTATTGAATACAAAAACATAAATATTTTTGGGTGATGCAAGATTGCTCTTACACCCAGGATGCTCCTGCATCAAAAATTCTTTATTCTCTTTGTTTATGATTACTCTAGAATGATGATTGTTATGTATTTAAGAGAAAAGTCAGAAGCATTTGAGAAATTCAAATGGTAAATTTGGCAAGAGTAGAAAAGGAAACAGGAAAAAGAATGAAGTGCTTGAGATCAAACAGAGGTCATGAATTCATCTCCCATGAATTCAATAATTTATGCATTCAAAGAGGAATCAAAAGAAAGGTATCAGCTCCAGGAACTCTTGAGCAGAATGGAATAGCTGAAAGGAGGAACAGATCTATCATGGATTGTGCAAGGACTCTAACTATTGAAAAGAACATTGCTATGAAATACTGGAAGGAAGCTATTAGCACTGCAGTTCATACCTTGAACCGAGTACAGTTGAGGAAAGACACATTCAAAACTCCTTATGAGTTATGGTATGGCTATAAACCCAATGTAAGTTACCTAAAAGTATTTGGTAGTAAATGTTACATCTTGATAGAATCTAGAGAAGGAAAACTTAATGCAAAAGGTGATGAAGGAATATTTTTGGGATATTCTTGCAAAAGTAAGGCATATAAATGTCTAAATTTGTCTACTCATAAAATCATAGAAAGTGCACATGTGAAAGTAGATGAGTTTGTACAAAATACTGAAGAAGAAAGCAAAAGGGAAAGAGAGGATTACAAAAGATTTGTTTACATTGAACCTGATACATTGCCAGACACATCTGTCAATGAGGAGACTACATCAACCGAGCCTAGTATAGTAACTGAGTCATAAGAAGAAGTTCAGACCGAGTCACAAGAAACCGAGTCTCAGCCTGAAGTTACCAAGCAAATATCTACCGAGCCTGAGCAAACTGAACCTAAAGATGAAATTCAAGAAGATGACAATGTAACTCATTCAAGAAGAAAGGAACCTGTATTGGCCAAGTATGTCAGGAAGCATCATACACCAGATCAGATTATTGGAAACAAATTAGATGGCAGTATGACAAGGAATAAACTAAAAGGTACATGTTTACTTGCTAATTTTGAACCTAAAAATGTCAAAGATGCATTAGAAAATGAAAGTTGGATTGAGGCTATGAATGAAGAAATAGAGAAAATAGAGAAAAATAAGACATGGACTCTTGTACCTAGGCCTAAAGATAAAAATGTAATTGGGACAAAATGGGTATTTAGAAATAAGTTGAATGAACATGGTCAAGTATCAAGAAACAAAGCAAGATTGGTATGTAAAGGATATTTTCAAGAAGAAGGTATAGATTATGGAGAGACTTTTGCTCTTGTTGCAAGATTAGAAGGTGTAAGGACTCTACTTGCATATGCAGCACATAAAGGATTTAAGGTATATCAGATGGATATAAAATCTCCATTTCTCAATGGTATTCTTGATGAAGAAGTCTACATTGAGCAACCTGAAGGTTTTATGGATCCAGACAAAAGGGATATGGTCTGCAAGTTACACAAAGCATTGTATGGTCTAAAACAAGCCCCTAGAGCATGGTATGAAAGATTAAATAACTATCTAACTTAGATTAATTTCAAAAGAGCCAATGACAACAGTAATTTATACATCAAAGAAGGACCAGATAACAAAATTGTTTTGGCAGAATACGTTGCTGCAGCAGTAAATTGCTCTAATATTGTTTAGTTCAAATAGTTATTGGAAGGCATGAAAGTTGAGATCAAAGAACCAGTTGTTATGTTCTGTGATAATACAAGTGCAATAAATATTTCATAGAATCCAGTAATGTATTCCAAAACCAAACACATTGCTATAAAATATCACTTTGTCAGAGAATTGGTGCAGCACAAGGAAATCAGATTGGAATATATTCATACAAAAGAAAAAATTGTAGATACCTTCACCAAGCCACTACCTAAGGATGCATTATTGTAGCTAAGAGGTAAGTTAGGGGTCATTCCCCTATCCGAGGCTCACTAAATTGAGTTTTAGTAATGCATCAACCAGAGCATGTTGAAGATCAGTCAGTTGATGTAGCATAGTAAAGGAATCATTACATATGAATCAGTACTTAAGGTACATTGGTATTCAATGGAAGTGTGTTATCTTTGGCAAGTGTTGTCAAAGAGGGAGAGTTGGCTATTTGCTGTCATTATTTCATGAAATTTCTAAGAAAGATTTTTTTTTTTAAAAAAAAAAAAAAGAAGAAAAGAGGGAGAGTTTTCAGTCAAAGAGAGAAGTTTGCTGATAGAGGGAGATGAGAATCAAAATGAAGGTAAGGATAGGTTCCTTATTCTATGTTTGCTGTGAAATTTCATTGTGCTATGACATATTGTATTGCCATCAATGCTAAAGAGGGAGATTGTTGGATACAATTGTCTGAAGGAGATTGTTGGAATGACTATGTGTTGTCTTTGATGTCACATAGATCAAATATCAATTGTCAGCTTAGTTGGTCAGCAAAGCAGTTCCCAGTGTCTATCGAGCTCAGTCGGTCAGCAAAGCAGTTACCAGTGTCTACCAAGACCTCTCGGGTGTCAAAAGAAAAATATGGTAGAAAACAATGTTAACCGAGCTTCCTCAGTTATCAAAGGAAAGTTAGTGTCTACCGAGTTCACTCAGTCTCCAAAGGATCTTGAGGAATTTGCAGTACTTACCGAGTTCTCTCGGTCGCCAAAGGAAATCTTCTTCGGATTAATGTTTACTGAGAAAGGTTGGCCCAGTAAAGGATTTTGTCAATTTAAGAAATAAAGTTGGTTTATTCCAGCCGACTGTTGTAATGATTAGTAATGTTTGTAATAATTATTAGTGCCGACTTGACAATCCGAATGGTATATATATAGAAGGTCAAGTTGTGAATTATGAGAAAGCAAAAAAAGGAAGAAAGAGAAGAATAGTATGAGTGAATTTTGAAGGATGGTTAGATATCCTTGAAGAGCAATAGAGATATATTTGATCGGGAAGGATCTAGTGAAGCAGAATAGAGATCTGTAATCAGAAATTCAGTTGCATTACTATTCAGGTCACTTCATTGTTACTTTCTTACCATTGTAGCAGTGATTTCAAAATCTCCTAACCGAGTTGGTTTAACAACCATTTTGTAAATCCTCTAACAAGGTGACAGTTCTATTGAATTATTTCAAGACCTCTTACAAGGCCACTCCTAGCAGGGTGATTAAATCCTCTAACAAGGTCAAACCTAACAGTGTGTTTTGTAACATTTTACCGGGTTGGCTCCTAACAGGGCATCACTTTAGAAGAGTGAAAATCAGTAACTAGTTACATTGGTGGTTTTTCCCATATTGGGTTTCCATGTTAAATCTGGTGTCTCTTGTGTTCATGGTATTTTCTTTATTCATGCATGTTAATCATTGATGAATGCTTAAGAATAGTTATAATTAACACTCTGCAATTATTGAGTTTCATCATTTCACTGTATGTCAGCAATAAATAATTTAATAGGACATCTAAGGGATCAGTGGTAATATTTTGTGGTTAACTGATTCACCCCCCCTCTTAGTTACTACATCTATATTTCCAACAATTGGTATCAGAGCTTTTGGTGGTTGCAGGAAGGGTTTTAAGGACCTAAGCTAAAGATCAGGATGTCTTACAAGAGAGAAATTCCAAGGCTTAATAGAGATAACTTTTCAGCATGGCAAGGTCTCATGAGACTTCATCTGGCTTCCATTGGTGATTCAGGATGCAAATATATTGATCAAGAATATACTATTCCTACTAGCACATTAACTGTTGAAGACATTGCAGAGAAAAAGAACCATAACACCATGATGATAGATATTGCATCAGCCCTTAGCTATGAAGAATTTGATGAGATCAAAGACTACACAACTGCCTATGAAATGTGGAACAAGCTGAAGAAAATTTATGGTGGTGAGACAATGTGAAAAGAGCCAAAGAAGAAAGCCTAAAAGGACAATTTGATCAGATGAAGATGAAAGAAGATGAAAATATTGCAAAATATGTTGAAAGAATCAAGGTGAGTGTTAGTGCAATCAGAGCTTCTCGAGGAAAAATTGATGATGAAACTGTTATAAGTAAGGTTCTTAGAACATTGCTTCCTATCTATGCAATAAGAGTATCTGCTATTCAAGAAAGAAGATTTGAACAAAATCACAATATAACTTTGGATGCCTTAGTTGGAAGATTGACAGCTTTTGAATTGGACAACTATGATAACTATGTTCCAACTTCAAAAAATATTGAATCAGCATTTGAGGCCAAACTCTCACTTAAAAAGGGCAAGAAAATCCTGTCAGAAAGTGAAGAAGAATCAGAGGAAAGTTCAGACAGTGATCTTGAAGTTATTGAAGCATTACTTGCAAAGAAATATACTAGAGTCAGAGGTAAATACAAAGTTAAAACTCCCTTAATCTATTTTTCATGTGAAGAAATTGGTCATATTGCAGCTAGAAGCCCAAACAAACAAAGCAAAGATGAGAAGAAAGGTCACAAGTACAATGGCAAGAAGAATTTCAAGTCATTTAAGGATAAAGGTCAGAAAACATGTTTTTTGGTTAAGGATTCTGATAGTGAAGAAGAAATTGTCTTCATTGCTATAAAAGATGAATCTGATGATGATGAAGATGAAATGGCAGTTATATCTCATATAAGCAAAAATGATACATGGATTATAGATAGTGGATGCTCACATCATATGACTGGTGACAAAACTAATTTTGAACATTTTGAAGACTATGATGGTGGTAGTGTAAGGTTTGGAAATAATGAACCTTGTTGTATAAAAGGAAGAGGATGAGTTTCACTAAACAAAGAACTTATATGTGATAATGCATATTGAGTTGAAGGACTAAAACACAATCTTCTAAGTGTAGCATAGCTAATCAATAGTGGACTCAAGGTTGAATTCATGAATGGCAAAGCAAGACTACTGAATGACAAAGGAAAACTGATTGGTTCAGCCAAACAAACCAAAGGTAACCTATTTTATCTTGATCTCGGTGAATGCTCATGTTTTATTGCTCAAATTGAAGAAAGTTGGTTATGGCACAAAAGGTTATGTCATGTAAATTTTGATAATATGGTGAATATAAGCAAATTTAAGAAAGTAAGGGGTATTCCTACTTTGAAGAAACCTGATATTGGTCTATGCAAGAATTGTCAGATTGGTAAAATGGGAAAGACTAGCTTTAAAAGTAAAAACTATTAGTCTGAAGATATTTTGGACATTGTGCATAATAACTTATGTGGACCTATTGGAATTGAAAGCTATACTGGAGAAAAATTCTTTATTCTCTTTGTTGATGGTTACTCTAGAATGATGACTGTTATGTATTTAAGAGAAAAGTCAGAAGCATTTGAGAAATTCAAATGGTATTTGGCAAGAGTAGAAAAGGAAATAGGAAAAAAAAATGAAGTGCTTGAGAGTAGACAGAGGTGGTGAATTCATCTCCCATGAATTCAATAATTTCTGCATTGAAAGAGGAATCAAAAGACAGGTATCAGCTCCAAGAACTCCTGAGCAGAATGGAATAGCTGAAAGGAGGAATAGATCTATCATGGATTGTGCAAGGACTCTAATTATTGAAAAGAACATTGCTATGAAATACTGGAAGGAAGCTATTAGCACTGTATTTCATACCTTGAACTGAGTACAGTTGAGGAAAGACACATTCAAAACTCCTTATGAGTTATGGTATGGCTATAAACCCAATGAAAGTTACCTAAAAGTATTTGGTAGTAAATGTTACATCTTGAAAGAATCTAGAAAAGGCAAACTTGATACAAAAGGTGATGAAGGAATATTTTTGGGATATTCTTGCAAAAGTAAGGCATATAAATGTCTAAATTTGTCTACTCATAGAATCATAGAAAGTGCACATGTGAAAGTAGATGAGTTTGTAGAAAAAATTGAAGAAGAAAGCAAAAGGGAACCAGAGGATTATAGAAGATTTGTTTACATTGAACCTGATACATTGCCAGACACATCTGTCAATGAGGAGACTACATCAATTGAGCCCAGTATAGTAACCGAGTCACAAGAAGTTGAGACCAAGTCACAAGAAACTGAGTCTCAGCCTGAAGTTACCGAGAAAATATCTACCGAGCTTGAGCAAACTAAACCTGAAGATGAAATCCAAGAAGAAAGGAACCTGTATTGGCCAAGTATGTCAGGAAGCATCATACACCAGATTAGATATTGGAAACAAATTAGATGGCACTATGACAAGGAATAAACTAAAAGGTACATGTTTACTTGCTGATTTTAAACCTAAAAATGTCAAAGATGCATTGGAAAATGAAAGTTAGATTGAGGCTATGAATGAAGAGATAGAGAAAATAGAGAAAAATAAGACATGGACTCTTGTACCTAGGCCTAAAGATAAAAATGTAATTGGGACAAAATGGGTATTCAGAAATAAGTTGAATGAAGATGGTCAAGTATCAAGAAACAAAGCAATATTGGTATGTAAAGGATATTCTCAAGAAGAAGGTATAGATTATGGAGAGACTTTTTCTTCTGTTGAAAGATTAGAAGGTGTAAGGACTCTACTTGCATATGCAGCACATAAAGGATTTAAGGTATATCAGATGGATATAAAATCTGCATTTCTCAATGGTATTCTTGATGAAGAAGTCTACATTGAGCAAGTTGAAGGTTTTATGGATCCAGACAAAACGGATATGGTTTGCAAAATACAAAAAGAACTGTATGGTCTGAAACAAGCCCCTAGAGCATGGTATGAAGGATTACATAACTATCTAACTCAGATTAATTTCAAAAGAGCCAATGACAACAGTAATTTATACATCAAAGAAGGACCAGATAACAAAATTGTTTTGGCAAAATACGTTGTTACAGCAGTAAACTACTCTAATATTGTTTGGTTCAAATAGTTATTGGAAGGCATGAAATTTGAGATCAAAGAACCAGTTGTTATGTTCTGTGATAATACAAGTGCAATAAATATTTCAAAGAATCCAGTGATGCATTCCGAAACCAAACACATTGCTATAAAATATCACTTTGTCAGAGAATTGGTGCAGGACAAGGAAATCAGATTGGAATATATTCATACAAAAGAAAAAATTGTAGATATCTTCACCAAGCCACTACCTAAGGATGCATTATTGTATCTAAGAGGTAAGTTAGGGGTCATTCCCTATCCGAGGCTCACTAAATTGACTTTTAGTAATGCATCAACCAGAGCATGTTGAAGAGCAGTCAGTTGATGTAGCATAGTAAATGAATCATTACATATGAATCAGTACTTAAGGTACACTGGTATTCAATGGAAGTGTGTTATCTTTGGCATGTGTTGTCAAAGAGGGAGAGTTTGCTGTTTGCTGTCATTATTTCATGAAATTTCTAAGAAAGAGGATTTTTTTATGAAAAAAAAAAAGAAGAAAAGAGGGAGAGTTTTCAGTTAGAGAGAGAAGTTTGCTGACAGAGGGAGATGAGAATCAGAATGAAGCTAAGGATATGTTCCTTATTCTATGTTTGCTGTGAAATTTCATTGTGCTATGACATATTGTGTTGCCATCAATGCCAAAGAGGGAGATTGTTGGATACAATTGTCTGAAGAAGATTGTTGGAATGATTATGTGTTGTCTTTGATGTCACACAGATGTCATATCAATTGTCAGCTCAGTCGGTCAGCAAAGCAGTTCCTAGTGTCTACCGAGCTCAATCGGTTAGCAAAGCAGTTACCAGTGTCTACCGAGGCCTCTCGGGTGTCAAAAGAAAAGTATGGTATAAAATAGTGTTAACCGAGCTTCCTCGGTTATCGAAGGAAAGTTAGTGTCTACCAGGTTCACTCGGTCTCCAAAGGATGTTGAAGAATTTGTAGTAATTACCGAGTTCTCTCGGTTGCCAAAGGAAATCTTCTTCGCATTAATGTTTACCGAGCAAGGTCGGCCCACTAAAGGATTTTATCAATTTAAGAAATAAAGTTGGTTTATTCCAGCTGACTGTTGTAATGATTAGTAATGTTTGTAATAATTATTAGTGTCGACTTGACAATCTGAATGGTATATATATAGAAGGTCAATTTGTGAATTATGAGAAAGCCAAAAAAGGAAGAAAGAGAAGAATAGTATGAGTGAATTTTGATGGATGGTTAGATATCCTTGAAGAGAAATAGAGATATATTTGATCGGGGAGGATCTAGTGAAGCAGAATAGAGATTTGTAATCAGCAATTCAGTTGCATCACTATTCAGGTCACTTCATTGTTACTTTCTTACCATTGTAGCAGTGATTTCAAAATCTCCTAATCGAGTTGGTTTAACAGCCATTTTGTAAATCCTCTAACAAGGTGAGAGTTCTATTGAATTGTTTCAAGACCTCTTACAAGGCCACTCCTAACAGGTTGATTAAATCCTCTAACAAGGTCACACCTAATAGTGTGTTTTGTAACCTTTGACTAGGTTGGCTCCTAACAGGGCATCACTTCAGAAGAGTGAAAATCAGTAACTAGTTACATTGGTGGTTTTTCCCATTTTGGGTTTCCATGTTAAATCTGGTGTCTCTTGTGGTCATGGTATTTTCTTTATTCATGCATGTTAATCACTGATGAATGCTTAAGAACAATTATAATTAACACTCTCTACAATTACTGAGATTCAGCATTTCACTGTATGTCAGTAGTAAATAATTTAATAGGACATCTAAGGGATCAGTGGTAATATTTTTTGGTTAACTAATTCACCCCCCCCTCTTAGTTACTACATCTATATTTACAACACTTAGATGCACTGCCTTCAATTGTGCTCTCTTCTTCTTTCTTCTTCCATGTTCTGTTCATCTGATTTCTCAATTTCTCTTTTAAATATTCATTATTTCTTTCTTCATTGCTTAGTATGGGTGATCTACAGTCTTTCTTTAGGTGACCTATCTTGTTATACTCATAACATACCATACTTCCATTCATCCAACTTTTAGATTTACCTCTGAAATGAGTCTTCAGACAATTTTCTCCAATGTGTCCATATTTTCCATAGTAATGACAACTATACCAAGTGTTATAGTCCCAATTGTATGAGTTACTCTTCATAGGCTACTTAGTCTATTCATTTGATGACCATTTAGGTTTAGATCTACATTCAAATTCTCTATGTCCATAATTTTGATAGTTGAAATAGTGTCCTTGAAATTTTGGTGAGATAGGTAGATTACTGACCTTCGATCTTCATTCCTATGTCTAATGTCCATGTTTATTACAATTAAAGAAATGTCCATTAAATTTAGGTTTAGGATCAAACTTACCATGTTTTCTTTTGCATATGTTAGCTTTATGTCTTGGCTTTCCATAGTGATGGCATGTGGGCTTGTTGTTCTTTAGTTTAGCATCCTTTTTCTCTCCACTCTTTGATGATTCTCCTTCTTCAGTGGATGATGAGTGCTAATTTAGTCCAAGTATAGATCTATCACCAGATCTTCTAGGTGACCTTAACATCTCTTCAAAGTATTTTACAACTTCATTTCATTTTCTCATCTTGTCATTGATTTCCTTTTCAGATCTTAGTTCATTTCTTAGTTGATCATTTTTAGATCTCAGATTATTGATTTCCATATCTTTCCTTCCCAACTCTTGATTAACCAGCAGCAATTGATTTACCATGTCTAGTTGATTGTTAGTCAACCTTTTCATGTCATTTGTCCTTTCATCAAGTCTCATTGATATTAGTCTTTTGTCTTCTTCAGCCATTGTATTGTTCTCTCTTTATATTTATGATGTCATTACTTAGTATGCTATTTTTCTCTAGTAGCTCTTGTTGGGAGTTCCCTTTGATCTTCACTTGTAGATTTATACTTTGATGGATAAATGAATAACACTTTGACTCTATCACCACTCCAAAGTTTATAAGAAAGAGGGATAATTAAGAAGGATCAAGAGAGATCCTCCTACACTTTGAGCCTTATTGCTTAGGCGGGTGTACCCTTGATTCACTTCTTGAAAGGAATCACTAAATGATATACAACTATATACTTTACTAACTACTTTAAGATTTTATCAAATTTGAATGTTTGTGTGTGGTTCATGACAATGAAATGCCTCCAAAGGATGGACCAGTGCCTTAACCTAGGGCAAAGAGTCACCTAATTACATACATCAGCTGAAGATCTTAACTCAAACACAATTGAATCCAGGATAAGTGCTTTTCCTATTACCCCTCTCCCTCAAACACAAGGACATCAGATTCTTACTTGGTTGTAAACTCACTGAACCCACCCAAAAGACTTTAATCCTAACTTTGTTAGGAACTTAGAGATGACTTCATAATACTCTTTGTTTACCATATGTTAATACACTTTGTGACACTAACATATATGAGTTCAGAACCAAAATAAGAAGACATGTACACAAATGCAAGATTGGAACTCAATAGAATTCTCATTAACATACTCAAGATCAATATACAATCCAAACAACACAGAGATAGGAAATACCCAAAATCCAAATCCTCTATCAGTATAACACTGTCAATAATTAGGGACCAAAAGAAAATGTTTTGGAACCCCTACTCAGTCAAAATTTCTACCATATATACTCCCTAGTCATCTTGGAATTCTCAAAGAGAAAGAAACAAGCTATGAATAACTTAGGGTTAGGGTTTCAACCACCCAACCAACTGGAAATGGTCACAAATTTATTACAGGGGTGGAAACCCAAGAAACCAAGGGAAAGAAAATCCTTGAACGATCCTCAATCATGAAAAATTCTCTGTGAAGGTACTGAGGATTATGAACAATGCCTAAATGTCAACCCTGTAACATGCCTTGAGCACAAAACCACATAGTACAAACCCTGCAGATGATCACTCAATAGCCTGGACCACACTGCAATAGCAAGCACCACCAAACCAATCAAAATCACCTATTAAAACCATAAATTCTGGTACTTCCTATTGCTGGAAACCCTCTACAAATTCAAATTTGAAATCAAATGGCTACTCTATGGTGCTTGGAACAAATTGGTGGTCCACATTTGATATCAGATCAACTTTAAGTCACAACCATTAGATCATGTTATTTTGCGGTCCATATGATTTACCCCTTAGAGGAATCCTAGTTTACATTTAGTGAACATGCGACAAAAGACTTCCGCCAATTCGTGAAGAACATTGAGAGCACCGCTAAGCTATTTAGCGATTATACGACCATTGTTCACCAAATCGCTAAGTCTACAAGACCTCCGCTAAAACATCATGCGGACTAGAAAACACTTGAAAAATTTGTTGGAACTGCTACATTTTTATTCCAAACTGCCAAAAGAATAAGAAATCTGATTGGGCCCGCACAAGAAGTTCAATAGCCATCTTATAATCTCATAGACCCCCAAGATTCTATCAGAACATATGCCACCTGTCGATTAAGAATCTTACCCTGCTTGAAAGAAAACCAGCCCCACTAACACAAAATAGTTAGCAACATGCAGACCAATCAAAACACTTCGAGTCAGCACCACCTAACACCGGGGCCACCACCAAAGAAACATCTGAGACAAATGAGATCAATGACTAGTGTAAGATCTCAAGCCTCTAAAAGATTCCATGAGAACTTACACTTGTCGTTGGATGGATTACTGATGTCGGGATCCACTGACCCGTCAGAAAATCTGGTCCCACTAACACATGTTGAGTTGTATACCTATGGACCAATCACAAATTGCCAATTATACCATCATGTCATTGGACCCACAAAGAGATAAATCCTGCCTCGAAGATCGGATGGGCGGTGCATCATCACATGTGTCAGAAAAAAGCCTTAAGAACATATGCTAACCGTCAATGCTTTGACATGTCAGAACCCCTCTGACAGACACTCCAGCAATGAGGTTCCACTGACACATTGAGGAAAGATTCAAAATCAGCGATCATCACATGATCGCAAGGGGTGGAATATTCCACGTGATCATGTGACAAACACATGAGCCTCAAGAAACTAACAACATGACCCCACCTAGACCCGATGCTGCCACTTCATTAAATCCATCAGCCAATAAGGAACCGCCAACTGTGCTTAGGTGTCACCCTGGACCCACAATTTGAAATGCCATGTCACATAGATAAGATCAATGGCTGTCATAAATTCACAAGCCTCTGACACATCTCATGAGAAGATACGCCCAGCATCAGATGGAGATGGTGTCCAAGAGCTGGGCCCAGGAAAATACAAAGCCAAAACATAGGAAAAATTAAAGCTCAAGACTTAGGATTTTGGGAAAAATATTAGGTGCAGGGGACATAGGAAATATTAAATTCACCAAGGGTAGAAACTTATGAAAAATTAAAGGGGACCCTACCGAACATGAAAACCTAACCACCGAATAGCTTTAAGGACTTAAATTAGCACATGTAAATTAGGATTATAAGTGACCCAAAAAAAGTAACATGAAAATATAACAAGGCCAAGGCTTTCAAAGGGTTTTTGTATGCAACGGCTAGTTTTTTGAATTTTTTGCTAAGGGCTCTTAGCTAGAAACATGAAAAATGAAACAAAGACCAGGGGAAAGATGCCAGGGCCATAAAATTTTTTTTCACATGCTAACAGTGGCTCTACCTAGGGATGCATGCCTCCTACAGGCATAGCAAGGACTTAGAATCATTGGTTCAAAGCAAACCATCCCACTGGAAAAGTTGGAGACAATAGGGAACAAGAAAGGTAGAACAGGCAACATGACCAAAAACTGATAGACCGGGACAAAATAGGGCAGGGGCAAGTAGCTTATTTATAGAATTTACAAAATGCACAAACCTAACTACTGCTCATGGAAAACAAAATATTTCAATTGAAGTATTTCTTTAAGAATTGTCCATGAACTGGCAATTCCTGAACATCACCATTTAATTCTTTCACAATATATGAATCTTGGCCCCATTTATCATGAATTAGATATGGCCCTAGCCAGATTGGATCAAATTTACCATTCTTTCCTTTATCCTCCAATCTGGCATTCCAAACTAACACCAAATCACTAGGTTCAAACTTTCTATCAACAGTCTTCTTATCATATAAATTCTTAACCTGCAACTGCAATTTAGCATTCCTTGCAACTGATTCTCTTCTAGTCTCATCCAACCTAATGAGGTCCTCAATTCTCAACTACATCTCATCATCTATGTCATCATCATATAGCTAAACAAATTTATACATTTCCAATAAGTTATTCTGAGGCATTATTGTATGAATGCCATATACTAGGTCAAATGGTGCACAACCAATTACCCTCTTCATAGTTACCCTATCAGCCCATAGAGCTAATGGAAGCTTTGAATTCCATGCCCTCTTATTCTTTTCAAGAATTCTCTTTAATATTTTAATCAAACTCTTATTAGTAGATTCTGCCTGACCATTTCCTTGTGGATGATAAGATGAGGAATTAGAAATCTGAATTCCCAAACCTTTGCAAAAGTCCTTATATTCAGCAGACCTGAAGCACATGGCATTATCACTTACTATTCTCTTAGGCCACCCAAACCTTGTAACAATATTATTCATCAGAAAATCAATTACCACCTTAATAGTTGTATTTCTTGTAGGTATAGCTTCTACCCACTTTGTAAAGTAATCAGTGGCAACTAAGATCCATGAGTGTCCTCCACTTGACTTGTTTGGTATCTCCCCTATGAAATCAATTCCCCATTGTTGGAAAGGAGCCTGAACTTCTACTAGTTTTGATGGCACATTTCCCAAAAATTTAAGCTTACCAAAGAACCTTTGACAAGCATCACACCTCCTCACCAATTGTTCTGCATCCCTAAAGATTGTGGGCCACCAGAATCCTACTCTTAAGATCTTATGAGTAGTTGTTTTACCCATATAATGCCCACCACAAACTCCCTCATGCATTTCTTTCAACAAGTTGTTAGCTTGATCTTCATCTACACATTTCAACAGTATGCGATCCAAATTCTTTCTATACAATTTACATTTCACAATTACATACTTGATAGCCTGTAATTTCAATGTCCTCTTCTGATTATCATTCATTCCTATTGGACATCTCATATTTCTCAAGTAATAGATAATATCTTGATACCAAATAAAATCATCCATATCACATGTATAATCAATTTCAGAATGATTTACTTGATTTGCATCAAGATTGGATTGGGCCTTCAGTTTTGCCAATCCTTGTCCTCTAACCAACTTAGTAATCTAGACATCAACATTGAATTCTTGGATCCTATTGATCCATCTGCATCTTCTCCCAGACACCTCCTGCTGTGAGAAAATATCCTTCATAGTTGCACTTGGCACAAAAGCAATCATGACCACTCCCATCAAGTAACATCTAAAAGCCTTGACTGCCTTCACAATTGCATAAGCCTATTTTTCATTTATGTCATGCTTCAATTCTATAGCCTGCAAAGGATTATTGAAAAATGCAATAGGCTGCTCAAAACCATCCTTATTCTTTTGTAACAAAACTACAGCAATAGTGTGAAAAGATGCAAAGGAAAAGATATGCATTGGGACATTATAATCAAGTGTCTTAAGAACTGGTGCATCTTTAATAGCCTGCTTGATATTTTTGAAAGCCTCATCAGGCTCACCCTCCCAATTGATTGTAGATCCCTTCTTCAACATCTTAGAAATAGATCTAGTAACCTCTTCAAAGTTTGTTACAAACCTCCTTAAGAAATTGACCTGACCAAAGAAGGATAGAATTCCTTTAACATTCTTTTGTCTCTCAATTTTATCAATAGTTGCTACCCTCTTAGGGTCAATTCTCACTCCTTTCTTCCCAACTAAGTGGCCAAGCAACTTACCTTCAATGACACCAAAAGCACATTTCCTTGGGTTTAATGAAATGCCATAATCCAAAGCCCTTATGAATATTTTCTCTAAATGAGTATAATGGTCTTCTTCCTTCTTGGAATAGGCAGTTAGATCATCTTGGTATACAACAAGGAAATCATTAATAAAATCTGAAAAGGCAACATCCATTGCCCTCTAAAAAGTAGCACCAGCATTTGTGAGACCAAAAGACATTCTCACATAAACATATGTCCCACAAGGTGTTGTGAAAGCTGTCTTGAATTGCTCTGATTCCTTGACAATGACTTGATTGTAGATAGAGAAACCATCCATCATCGACATCAATTTTGATCTGGTTACTCTCTACAACATAGCTTCCGTATTGGGCAAACAATAATTATCCTTTAATGAGCTGATGTTCAAATTCCTAAAGTCCACACAAAGCCTGATGTCACCATTCTTTTTCCTCATAGGATCAAGGTTTGAAACCCAAGAAGAGTGCCTTATAGGCTTGATCAACTTCATTAACTCTTATTGCATCTTGGGTGCCAAAGTGGGATTAATAGGCCTTTTTTTTTGCCAAAAAAGTTTAGCATCTTCTTTCAATGGGATAATATGCTGAAACAAATCTTCTCTATAAACCTTTAGGTCATCATATGACCATGCAAAAACATGCCTAAATTTTCTCAATAATTCAATGAAAGATTTCTTTACCTTTTGAGATATATCTCGACCAATGTATACCTTCTTAGGTGCCTCATGTGTTCCAAGATTTATCTACTCTAGATCAGCATGATCTTCTATTTTGATATTCTTTTGAACTCTATCCTCATTATCAAAGACAGTCTCCAAAACAACAAGCCCCCTGGGTACCTTGTTAGTTCTAAGTTGAATGACCTCATTGCCAAAGACAACCTCCCTTCCTTTTACTAATACAACTAAGGCTGAACAATCAAATTCCTGACCATGATACTAATCCTCACAACCCATAAACTTCAAGATATCATTATCATAATCATAATAAAAAACTTGCCGATTTTCAATATTATCTGGTATGCTAGGCCTAGCTTGAATTTCAACTTTAGAAATACTAGAAAATGTAATATCATTGGGATTGATTGCAATATTGGCTAACAAGTCAGGCATCTTATTGTTACTCCTATCCTTCCACTCAATATTGAAGGCATCAAAATGTTCAATCAAATCCCAAACTGCATTCCTATATTGTTTCAACCTCTTGTTCTTTAAAGCATACACTGACCTGACTTGGGACACCACCAACTCAGAATCACCAACAACACTTAAACACTTAATACCATGCTCTTGTGCCAACCACAATCCTAACAACAAAGCCTCATATTCTGCTATATTGTTGGTACAAAAGAAATTCAATGTGAAAGAAAATTTGTAGGTATTTCCATCAGGAGAAATAAGTAAAATACTTGCTCCTGCTCCATCTTTACAATTTGCACCATCAAAGTACATTACCCACAAATCACCCCTCATAGAATCAACACTTACCTCAATAAAGATAGGTGACAAAATAGGTTCCTCTTCAAATACAAGGATCTCTACCCTAAAAGCATTAATATCAGTATCCACAACACATGTAGTTTCATTATCAATATTTCTCTCAATCATGTGGCATACTCTTGGCTCTCGTTCAATCTTGACAAACTGATCATCAATCTTGAAAGTGGCATAGGACAGATCACACTGTAAACTTCTACCCATGGCAGCACTCCACCTTCTAGATAGCAGCATCCCATAATGAGGAGGGATATCCACCACCAAAACACTCATTGTTAACTCTTTCTCTGGATATGCTACCAGCCTATATGGCATTGCATTGATAGTCCCAATAATTGGTACCTCCCTTTGATCCATTGCACAACATCTACCTTGAACTGTATCAACTTTAAGGCCCAACTTCTCCATGATTTTGAAAGGCATGACAGTATTAGAGGCACCACTATCAATCATACAATTTCTCAACTTCATTCCATTCACAAGAACACTTAAAAAGAATGGATCAATATTTTCAAGGTTGGCATTGATAGAACTATCCAAGTATATTGGAGAAATTTGAGACACAATTCCCTGAGCAGCAACACCTTTCAAAGCTTTATCCTGAGATCCATTGCATGCAACATCATTTTTATGAACATTACCTACCCATGCAATAGCTCTATCCTTGTGTTCAGGGATCCTCAACAATTCTGACAATGGAACCTTAACTGTAATTTGGGATAATACAAATAACATATCAATAGGAGCAGAAGAAGGAATCTCAATCTGCACTACCTTAGTATCCTTTTTCTTATCTGATACATTAGGTTTATTGGCCACCCTCATTTTTTCAATCTTAGCCATTGTGTTAACTGGCCTCTCAATCTCACTAGAAATATTTTCAACTCCAACTCCCTTTGGCTCACAATTCTTTCCTTTTACATTCTTAAATTTCACCATGTGATCACCTTTTGATTTGTTCTCATTAGGTTCTCCGGAGTTCGTACTCTTTATAAACATTCCTGTAGCTTTCTCATTTGTATTCCTTGCCACCATGCCTTTGGTTTTCACTTGGGCAATCATTTCTATAGAAATCCTATCCATCTCTTCTCTAGAATGTCTTCTCAAATTTATTGGCTCAAAAGAAGAGTTCATGTTACATGTCTTCCTATCAATGTCTTCATCATCAGAAAAAACCTCTTGATGAAAAAGGGCTTAATTATGTCTCTTCACATTTACATCTGCCTCTTCATCAAAATTAGAATCATCTTCATATCCTAGATATGAAGTAGCCATGTTGCATCCAACATCATCTTGATCTTCCTCTTGATCTATCTCCTCACTGCCACAATCTTGATTTGCAGCCATAGATTGTGCAACCGCACAATGCTCTACAGATTGAGCGGACTAGCATGCAACACACCAAGGTATGTCCTCCATGACATTTATTGAAGCCTTTTGTAGAGGGTCAGGGACACCTCTATCATTATTTCCTCTTGTAGCAGGGACAATAGGCTTGCCATCCTTCCATTGAGTGTTGTGTGGGTTGTTCTGCAATCTATTCTACTTATTAAAATTGTTGTTGAACTGAGGCATTTCATTTGTAGGAGCACTGATGTTCCTATTTGCAGGTGCCTTCAAATCTTTCAATGCATTAAGCACCTTATCCAATTTATCTTCCTCTTGCCTCCTAGCTCCAACATTCTTATCATTTTCTTTTTTGTATTTCTTGTCCCCAAAAAACTTTGGGTCATCTCTCTTTCCCCCCAACTTTCCTAATATTTTCATGTTGTTCTCAATATTGACAACAATCCTAAAGGCATCCCTAAGAGTTCTTGGTTCTTTCTCCCTCAACAAATATCCCATCTTTGCATCAAATGCATTGAAATATGTGGTCAAACAGACATTGTCATCTAACTGCATAACTTGGAACAACTTATGCATACCCTTCTGAAATCTCATGTTGAATTCAACTGCAGATTCATTTTGATTTTTCCTTATGGTATTGAATTCATTCAACATGAAACTAGCATTAGGCCTATCACCATACTGCTCTTTAAAACATCTCTCAAAAGAATCCCAAGTATCAATACATTTGTTAGGAAGTCTCTTAAACCAATCTCTAGCATCCTCCATTAGAGATTGAACAAATAATTTCATGACTACATCCTCATGCTCTACCTCATAATCATTAAGCATATCAACAAATAACCTAAGATGCTCCTCACAACTAATAGCATTATTAGCAGCAAACTTAGGTACCTTATCTCTAATATCATTTGGAAAAGCACTCGGATAGCCAGGAATTCCATCAAAACTATTTTGCCTATAGCCTTCTAATTGCATAGGTCTTCTTTGAAAAATTGAACTCTAGTGTTAACCCTAGGATCAACATTAGCATTTACATTTATTTGCGCATTTGAGTGCTACCTAGGATTAGCACCTATCCTAGTAGATGAAGAAGGAATTGAACTGGTAGCATTACTAAGTGGAATAGTAGTAGTCATAGATGGCATACCTAGTTCAACAACAGATGGACCAAGAGCATTAGCTGATGAAGCCTTCAAGAACTAGATCTTTCTTCTTTTTTTTGCAATGGAAGCTTCAATTTCAGCCCTCTCTAGTTCTCTTGCAAGGTCCTCATCTTCTTTTCTTCTTCTCTCCATTTCTGTGTCCTTATTCAAATTGGGTGGTGGGACCTCGGGTATTGTCAATGATTTACTTGTTTGATGTTCCACCATCTTTTGCTTTCCTTTCTCACCAATGGCAATAGCAAGGCTAGTGATCTCATGCCCATCTTTATCTTTAGGCAAAGGAGAGTAACTTTGCACTTTTCTAACCACAGGGCCCTCCTTATCAAATTCTTGATCTTGCAGTAAGCACTCTTGCTCACTCCTCAAGGCATGAAGATCACCAAAGACATCATGTTGCAAAGTTTTAGGAGTAGAAGTAGGCATCTTGTTTCTCTCCTTCATTTCATTGATCTTTCTAAGAAGAGAGTATCTTTCTATCAGAGCATTCATCTTTTTAGCCTCTCTCTCCTTTTGTAACCTCTTATGTCTTGCATACTACTCTACCAACTACAACCTTAATGCATTTAAATCATTAGGATCTACCATAATGTCATCAAAACCTGATGACACATCCACATCAGAAAGATTTTGATATGGGAAGTGGACTTGCCTAGGTCTCATGGGTTCTCTTCTGAATTTATCTTCATCAAGATCTAAATCAATCTCCAAACCCATCTCTTGAGCTTTTTCATCTTGACCTGTAGGCAATGGACCTTTGTCCTAAAATATAGCTTCTGGGGTATCATAAAATCTATCTTCAGAGTGACCACCATCTGATTTAGAAATTCTATCCTATGAAACATCCTCACTTGAGGAAACATGTGGTGCTCTAGCTCTAGTATTTCTTTTTTTTCTCATGGGAGCACTAGTAGACTCACCATTCCTTCTAATCCAACTCTTCTTCTCTTATCTAGGCAATTGCTCCAGAGTGACCTCTGGATTCTTTCTGAAAAAAGACGTAGTATTCCTCCTCTTGTCCATGATTTACAACATATAACACTGGTTCTAACCCTTTTGAGTCACCACCCACCTAGATGGGAAATCCTTTTAACTGAATACATCAGGAAAACAAGAGTGCATTTAGAACCTTTATCTTCTAGACTCTCCCCAGTAGAGTTGCCAATTTGTTGGCAGTTCCCTTTGATCTTCACTTGTAGATTTATACTTTGATGGATGACTTAAATAACACTTTGACTCTATCACCACTCCAAAGTCTACAAGAAAGAGGGCCAATTAACAAGGATCAAGAGAGATCCTCCTACACTTTGAGCCTTATTGATCAGGCGGGTGTACCCTTGATTCACTTCTTGAAAGGAATCACTAAATGATATACAACTATATACTCTTTACTAACTACTTTAAGATTTTATCATTTGAATGTTTGTGTGTGATTCATGACAATGAAATGCCTCCAAAGGATGGACCAGTGCCTTAACCTAGGGCAAAGAGTCACCTAATTACATACATCAGCTGAAGATCTTAACTCAAACATAATTGAATCTAGGATAAGTGCTTTTCCTATTACCCCTCTCCCTCAAACATAAGGACATTAGATTCTTACTTGGTTGTAAATTCACTGAACCCACCCAAAAGACTTTAATCCTAACTTTGTTAGGAACTCAGAGATGACTTCACAATACTCTTTGTTTACCATATGTTAATACACTTTGTGACACTAACATATACGAGTTCAGAATGAAAACAAGAAGACATACACAAATGCAAGATTGGAACTCAATAGCATTCTCATTAACATACTCAAGATCAATATACAATAAAAAATACACAAAGATAGGAAATACCCAAAATCCAACTCCTCTATCAGTATAACATTGTCAACAACTAGCGACCAAAAGAAAATGTTTTGGAACCCCTACTCAATCAAAATTTCTACCATATATACTCCCTAGTCATCTTTGAATTCTCAAAGAGAATGCAACAAGCTACGGATGACTTAGGGTTAGGGTTTCAACCACCCAACCAACTAGAAACGGTCACAAATTTATTACAGGGGTGGAAACCCAAGCAACCAGGAGAAAGGAAATCTTGGAACGATCACTAATCATGAAAAATTCTCTGTGAAGGTACTAAGGATTATGAAAAATGCCTAAATGTCAACCCTACAACACACCTTGAGCACAAAACCACATAGTACAAACCCTGCAGATGATCACTCAATAGCCTGGACCACACTGCAATAGCAAGCACCACCAAACCAATCGAAATCAACTTTTAAAACCATAAATTCTAGTACTTCCTATCACTGGAAACCCTTTGCAAATTCAAATTTGAAATCAAATGGCTACTCTATGGTGCTTGCAACAAATTGGTGGTCCACATTTGAAATCAGATCAACTTTAAGTCACAGCCATTAGATCATGTTATTTTGTGATCTTTATGATTTACCCCTTATAGGAATCCTGGTTTACATTTAGTGAACATGCGACAAAAGACTTTTGCTAATTCGCAAAGAACTTTGAGAGCACCGCTAAACTATTTAGCAATTACACGACCGTTGTTCACCAAATCGCTAAGTCTATAAGACCTCTGCTAAAACATCATGCGAACCAGCAAACACCTAAAAAATTTGTCGAAACCGCTACATTTTTATTCCAAACCACCAAAAGACTGAGAAATCTGATCAAGCCCACACAAGAAGATCAACAACCATCTTATAATCTCATAGACCCCCAAGATTCTTTCAGAACATATGCCACTTGTCAATTAAGAATCTTACACTACTTGAAAGAAAACTGGCCCCATTGACACAAAATAGCCAACAACACGCAGACCAATCAAAACACTTTGAGTCAGCACCACCTAACACTAGGACCACCACCAAAGAAATGTCTGAGACAAATGAGATCAATGGCTCGAGTAAGATCTCAAGCCTCTGACAGATTCTATGAGAACTTACACCCGTCGTTAGATGGATTATGGATGTTGGGATTCACTGACCCATCATAAAATTGGGTCCCATTGACACATGTTGAGTTGTATACCTGTGGACCAATCACAAACCTCCAATTGTACCATCATGTCTTTGGACCCACAAAGTGATAAATCCCACCTGGAAGATCGGATGGACGGTGCATCATCGCATGTTTCAGAAAAAATCCTTAAGAACATACACCGGTCGTCGATACTCCGACACGTCAGGACCCCTCTAACAAACACACCAGCAACTAGATCCTACTGACACATCTAGGAAAGATTCAAAATCAATGGTCATCGCATGATCACAAGGGGGTGGAATATTCCATGCGATCATGTGCCAACCACATGATCCTCAAGCAATTAACAACATGACACCACCTGGGCCTGCTAATGCCACTTCATTAAATCCATCAGCCAATAAGGAACCGCCAATTATGCTTAGGTGTCATCTTGGACCCACAATTTGAAATGCCATCTCACAAAGATAAGATCAATGGCCGTCGTAAATTCACAAGCCTCTAACACATCTCATGAGAAGATACGCCCACCGTTGGATGGAGATGGTGTCAGAGAGCTGGGCCTAGGAAAATACAATGTCGAAACATAGAAAAAATTAAAGCTCGGGACTTAGGCTTTTGGGAAAAATATTAGGCGTAGGGGACATAGGAAATATTAAATTCACTGGGGGTAGAAACTTAGGAAAAATTAAAAGGGACCCCGCCAGACATGAAAACCTAACCGCCAAACAGCTTGAAGGACTTAAATTAGCACATGTAGATTAGGATTATAAGTGACCAGCGAAAAGTAACATGAAAATATAACAAGGCTAGGGCTTTCAAAGGGTTTTTGTATGCAATGTTTAGTTTTTTGAATTTTTTGTTAAGGGCTCTTAGCCAGAAACATGAAAAATGACACAGAGACTAGGGGAAAGATGGTATGGCCATAAAAAATTTTTTCATGTGCTAATAGCTCTTTTATGGCTTTCTCACTTTCTACAGAGTTCCCATTATCAAATAGTCCAATAGTATCTTCTTAATATTGTGATTCATTTTGTTGAATATACATTTCTCTTCTCCTGCTTAAGGATTTCTTTAGTTCTGCTCTGGCTGCTTCTAGTTGTTGTAATGCCAGCTGAAGATCAATCTTCTGATTCTCTATAACCTTTCCCAACTTATAAACTTTAATCTCAAGATCTTTTCTTCAAATGGTTATACCTCCTATAAAAAACCCTAGAGCTCTAATACCAATTGTTGGAAATTTAGTTAGGAAATGTGATACTGAGAGGGGGGGTGAATCAGATATCACCTATTAATCCATTTTATCATTACTAAAAACTTTTCATAGCTTAAATAGAAACTACATCAATGTAATGAAGCTAATACACTAAATATCATTCAACAAAGTACTCATAACATAATAACTTTGGTTAGCCAGAAACCCTTGAAAGGTAAAACTGGGGTGGGATGACACCCACAAATCTTCATGACTACAGTATAAAGTTTTCCTATTAGGGATTCAAATTTGATCACAAAATACGATCTATGTTGTGAGGGGTCTACCCTATTAAGAGCTAAAAGACTTCTACAATCTACCTTCCAAAAGGATTTAGAACTTACAACTAAGTAAGCAATCGGTTAAGAGCTTAGTACCTGATCATTTGGTCTGCACTTTATGATGATTAGAGATCTTCTCCTTCTAGTATTTGATTTGATCTCATCTATCAAGTTTATCTCTATTATGTCCTTCACTGCTTTACTTGGTCACTGAACTCTCTCATAATGCTTTACTGATCGGAATGTATTCTCTACTCATTCCTCATTCTCTTCACATCCTCTCACACACATATTAGGGTTTACATCTTCTCCTTATATAGACAATTAAACTTCCTCAAGATTCAAGATCTACGATCCAGATCTACTCTTTTTGCTGCTTAATCTTTACTAATTCTGATTGGCAACAAGTTTTGCATCGGGATCAATGAATATAAAATAGGAGAGTAATCACCTCCATGATTTCCTCAAAAAACAAAATAAAAAACATGAATGTCAGCTAGAACTGTTTACCTTGATGATTGTGCCATAAAAAACTCATATGTCGATTCTAGCTAACTCTACAATTCATGTCTTTGGTACTCAACATTCACTGTACTCAACAAAAACTAACTTGGCTAATACAAAAATACATAGTGACCAATGGTTTACTTGACAGTGACTACTGCTCGATAAATATACATTGTATGACTTAGCCTATACATGATGACTTGGTCATAGTGATGACCGACCAACATTGCCTAGATAATGACTAAGTGTAAGACACTAATAGTCAACAAAACTATAAAGATCTAAGGAAAATAATAGATCTGAACCTAACAAGACAAATCTAGATAAAGGCAAGATGGAGTGGAAAGGTGAAATTTCATCTAGAGGCAAAAACAATAACTACCGAGGTGGTTATAATAGAGGTGGTTTCTAAGGAACTTGTTATAAATGTGGAGAAGAAGAACATAGATCATTTGAGTGTACACATGCAAGTAAGAAGGTTAGTAATAGTAGAAATTCTTTGGTGCAAGAAGAGTCACCGAATGAACTTGAGAAGGAAAATAACTTGATGGTAAGGAGAGCACTTTGGAGTGAAAGTAATAAGGAATATCTGGAAAGGAAAATTTTGTTCAAAACCAGATGTAGATTTTTTGATGAAGTTTGGAAAGTAATCATTGACAATGGTAGCTTGGAGAATCTAAAACCTGAGGAAATGGTCACAAGGTTTCATTTGAAAAGGTTGAAACATCTGAAACCCTATCAGATTTCATGGATCAAAGATGAGAATACACTCTTGGTAAGTGAACAATGTTATGTGAATTTGAAAATTAGAAAGTACTATGATAAGGTGTTATGTGATATCATGCCTATGGATTGTTGTCATATTTTTTTGGGTAGACCTTGACAATATGATAGACATGCTATATATGATGGGTGATTGCATAAATATACTATTTGGGCTGATGGAAGAAGAAAAATCTTCTTACCTTTGATTGAAGAACCTATTAGTAATGCTCAAACATCTATGAAAGTTTTCTTAATGGAAGAAATAAAGTTTGTTAAGGATTTGAAGAAGAATGATGTATGTTTTTCTATGATTCCTAGCAAATCGAGTAAGAAAACATAGGATAGTGTCCCTTAGGAGATTGATAAGTTACTCACTAAGTATAGTGAAATCATTTTTGATAATGTACCTGATGGTTTTCCACCAAAGAGAAGGATTGATCATTGCATGGATCTAATCCTTGGAGCTAATTTACCAAATAAGGCACCACATCAGTTGACACCGACTGAGAATCAGGAATTGAATGATAGATTCAAGAATTGTTGTAGAAAGGTTTGATCAGAGAAAGTTTGATTCCATATGCAATACCTGTTGTATTGGAACATTTAGTACTAGTTGTATTGGCACCTAAGAAGAATGGAGAATGGAGAATGTGTACTAATTCTAGAGAAATCAACAAGATAAAAATTAAATATAGGTTTCCTATACCTAGAATGGATGACATAATGGACAGTTTTACTAGAGCAAAGTATTTTACCAAAATTGATTTGAAAAGTGGGTATCATCTTATCTAAATTAGAGAAGGTGATGAGTGGAAGACTACTTTCAAGACAAAAAAAGGTTTTTATGAGTGGTTGGTTATGCCTTTTGGTTTAACTAATTCAACGAGTACTTTTATGACATTGATAAATGAAGTTTTGAAGAAAATTTTTGGTAAGTTTGTGATTGTATATCTTTATGATATTCTGATATTCAGTAAGACCAGAGAAGAACATTTGTTGCATGTTAAACAAGTATTTTAGAGGTTGAAAGAATGAAAAGTTGCTGATAAATCTGAAAAAGTGTTCATTCATGAAAAAGGAAATTGTGCATTTGGGATTTGTGATTGTAGCTAATGGTTTAAAAATGTATCGCGAAAAGGTTGAAGCTATTTTGAACTGGCCTACACCTAGGAATTCTAGTGAGGTAAGATAATTTTATGGTTTGTCAATTTTTTACCAAAAGTTCATTAGGAATTTCAGTTCAATATGTAATGTTATAACTGAGATTATGAGAGGAGATAAAAGAGAATTCAAGTGGACACATGGAACTGATAAAAGTTTTGAGACTCTGAAGCAGAAGGTTGCTGAATTGCCTGTTCTGGTATTGCCTAATTTTGAAAAGATATTTCAAGTGGAATGTGATGCAAGTGGAAGTGCAATTGGAGCTGTGTTGAGTCAAGAAGGTAAACCTATTGCTTTCTTTAGTGAACAGTTGAATGATGCAAAAAGGAAATATTATGTGAATGATCAAGTATTCTATGCTATTGTTCAAGAACTAAAGAAATGGAGACATTATTTGATACCAAGGGAATTTGTGTTGTATACCGATCATAAGGCTTTACAAAATTTGGGTAGTCAAAATAAGTTGAATTAGAGACATATGAAATGGGTTGAGTATTCACAGAGTTATACATTTGTGATAAAGCATAAGAGTGGAGTCACTAATTGAGTTGTTGATGCATTAAGTAGAAGAAGATCTTTGATGACCGAGATGAAAATTAAAGTTCTTGAATTTGATGACATGAGATATTCTTATGAATTTGATCCTTATTTTTTTGAGCCATGGAGAAAGTGCAGAGCACCTATTCAAGATCAACCGAATACTAAATGGGACAAATATTTTATTCAAGAAGGTATGTTGTTTAAAGGTATTCAGTTGTGTATACCGAGAGGAGCAATGAGAACTAATTTGATAAAGGAGAAATATAGTAGTGGTTTGGTTGGACATTTTGATGTTGATAAGACATTAAATTTTCTTAAGGAGAAATAATTTTGGCCATAGTTGTATAAAGATGTTCAAAAATTTGTGAAAAGTTATGGAATTTGTCAAGTTTCAAAAGGAGTAAGTCAGAATACTAGATTGTATACACCAATTTCTGTTCCTGAGAAACCTTGGATTAACATCAGTATGGATTTTGTTCTTGGCTTATCGAAGATTGTAAGAGGTAATGATTCTATATTTGTTGTTGTGGATAGATTTTCTAAAATGGCACATTTTATACCTTGTAGAAAGACATTAGATGCAGTACATATAGTAGACCTTTTCTTTAAGGAAATTGTCAGATTGCATGGATTACCGAGGAGTATTATCTCTAACAGAGATAGTAAATTTGTTGGATACTTTTGGAAGACCCTTTGGAGAAAGTTTGGCACCAAGTTGAAATATAGTTCTACATTTCACTCACAAACCGATGGACATATAAAAGTTCTAAATAGAAGTTTGGGAAATCTTTTGAGATGTTTAGTTGGAGACACACAAAGTAACTAGGATTCTATGTTGGCACAAGAAGATTTTACATACAATAATTTAGTGAATAGGAGTACTATAAAAACACCTTTTGAGATTGTAAATGGCATACAACTGAGAGGTATATCAGATTTGAGGTATATTGCTAATGAAAGAAAGAGAAGTATTGAAGGAGTGAAGTTTTCTTAGTACATGAAGACATTGCATGAAGATGTGAAACATAAGTTAAAAGTAAGTAATCTGAAATACAAAGATAGAGTTGATAGATCAAGAAGACATAAGACTTTTGTAGTCAGTGATGAAGTAATGGTTCATTTGAAGAAAGGCTGATTTCCTATTGGAACATATGGGAAGATGAAAATGAATAAATTTTTCCCTTACAAGATACTGAGGAAATTTGATAGTGGAAATGCATATGAGATTGAGTATCATGAACTTGATGAAGAAATGATAGTACCGATGGATTATCCTAAGAAAGAGATGGAAAAAGTTAAGCAGATTTTTGAGAAAATAATTGGTAGAAGTACAAGAGGAAAATAGTATATGGAATACCTAGTAAAGTGGAAGAATAGATCGATTGAAGACAAAGAATGGAGTTCATAATCTGATTTGGATGCACCTCTAATTATACTTGTTTCATGATTCAAATAATCATTTCAAATAACCCCAGGTGTCTGATGCAGAAGCATCTCGGGTCCTTGGCAATCCTGTCACCAGAAACATGTTTGAAGTTTTATGTGTTGCTTAGTTCCTTCTTTGACTGAGTTGGTTTGGTGTTGCTCAGTTTCCTTTGTTTACCAATATTGTTTGGTTATCTCTTTGGCACTTGGTGAATTTCTCTAGTGCTGAATGATGCTTGTATGGTGCTTGGTTTCCTTTCTTACTGAGTTATTTATTTTTGGTTTTTGTTGAGGCTGACTCTTGCATTTATATTTGGTCATAGATTTAATGTTGGTATCTATCATTGGGAAGTGTGTGGACCTAGATCTAGTCATTCCTTCCATTGATGGTGGATCTAAAGACCGACTTGGTTTGGTACCCTCTTGTATAAATGTAGTTGTTGGTTAAAGTTTTTGGAGTCAGTTTGAGGAGATAGAAAATTAGAGACTGTTGCTAGATCCTTGCATGTTGGAGGACTTTTGTAGTTGATTGTAATATCTAGCCTAAACTAGGAAGGCCTTACAACCCGACATGTATGAATCAAATTGAAGATAATATATGAAAGTATCTACATTCTCTCTCTCATTATTTTGTTTTTTGCTTTCATGTCTGATCTCTACAAGATGGATTTGGTTAGGGTGTGCCTTTGGCCCCTGTCCCCATCTACCCTTGTGTCACATTAACACAAGGTGCAATAGAATGGTTCAACAACCTCCTAGCTAGTTCAATTATCGATTGGGCCTCTATGAGAATATATTTTGAAAATCTCTTTAACAACACTGACAATGAACACTCACTATTGGCCCAACTTACCCAGATGAAGAAAGAGATACAAGAACCGATGTGAGATTATATGGCCCACTACAATAAGGTGATTCACAAGATCTCAATTTCCAAGAGACCAATAATGGATAACCAGAAGTGTTATTTTTGTGATTTCCATGCCCCCAGACATTGGTTTTCACCTAAGGAGGAGCAGGCCATCAAATTTAGCAACTGCACAGATGTACGTGATAGAGTTAGAAGATGATTTGATCACAATAGGAAAGTGGTGCAAGGATGTTCAAGTTCCTCAATCCCAAACATCTACATCCCCTTCTAATTTTATTGTTCAGAGGTTGGTGAATGATGTTATGGCCCTGAAGAGGAAACTTCCCAAGAAAAACTCATATTTTCCCCCCATGTACCAAGATGAAAACTAAAGGTAGCCTAACCATTTCCATGGTAAGACTCCCCTCTTAACGTTAGGTCAGTCAAGATTAATGCTATAAGCTCCACCTCCTAAAGAGGATATCATGTGCTCTTTTCACTTAACCACAGATCATGATGGTAATTCCTTCCCTGACATGATCGAAAAACTACAAATGGAAACTACTAAATATACACTAGGTGAGTTTACTAAAGAATAAATGAGATGAGAGAGACCTACTGACTCTAAATCATTATACCTCAAATATGAATCCAATTTCAAAAGGGGTGGAGATATATTGGTCACTCGTGTAGGTCCTTTCTTCCACAATTCTCACCAGGAATGAGAAATCACCAAAGCACACTCCTTCAGCCTCTAATAGATTTAAAAAATACAAGGATCCTATAAGTAACATTTCATCCTCTAGCTCTAAAATGTAGATTTCCAAATTCTACAAAATAATAATGACATCCCCTCTTCCTTTGATATAGTTCAATTTTGGAAAACTTCCACCATCCAAATCTCACCAGCTGAATACTTGAGGTTAAACCCCAAAGAACTAGATAAGTTAGTGAAGTATGTTAAGGGGGAACCCATGCAGCCCTCTCAAGTAAATCAATGTGAAAGTGAGGGAACCCCTAGCACTCTAGAGTCCCCCGTGTTCATATCCCATTCCCCTCTTCACCAAACTAATGTGTCTAGTTCATCTTCTATAAAAGGTACAACCTTCTATGAAGAGGAAAGAAAACCTGACCCATTCTATATATATTTTCTCTTAAATGGGCACAAACTGAGTAATTTTATCATAGACTCTGGTGCTTCAGACAATATTATGCCTTCACCAATTGCTAAGGCCCTAGGTCTAACCCTTAAAAAAAAAAATTTGGAAGATGTTACTCTATGGATGCCAAACAGGTCCCCCTGGTTGGATAGGTTAAAGATGCTCAGGATGTCTTGGCTATACACCTAGATAAAAGGTTGAAACTAACAATTCTAGTGGCTGACATACCTGTGAGCTATGGTATGTTGCTGAGTTGAAATTTTTGCAAAGACATGGACAGAGAAATCAAAATGGATTGGTCTGAAGCCATCATTCATATGTGAAAAAGGAAGGTTAGGATAGATCTTGAGGAAAAGAACAAGTATACGGTCTTTCCATTAGATGACCCAAAGCTCATATATTGTTTGAAGAATGTGAATTTTGGAACTGCTTGATTCTTTCTAATGAGTACTCTCCTAGTTCACATGTTCCAGTCAAAGAGAAAACTCAGATTTGGAATATGGAATTCGATGGAAGCTATTCATATTTAGGATCAGGAGCTAGAGTGGTATTCAGATCCAGAGGGGAAATACTTTACCTTCTCTTTCAAATTAGATTTCAAGAACACAATAACACTACTAAGTATGAAGCCTTGTTGTTGGGACTTCAGGAGGCTGGGGCCAAAGGAATCAAGATACTTGTTGTTAAGGGTGATGCTTAACTAATTTTTAAATGGGTTAAAGGCTAGTATACAGTCAAGAATGATTATCTAAGACACTATAGGAATCTGGTCTAGAATGAGATTGAAGCTTTTGATTTTTTTTTATAGAAGTTGTTCCAAGGAGTATGAATTCCAGAGTAGATTCATTGGGTATCTCAACATCTTTTTTACTCCCACACCTAAATTTTAAAAATGAAATTTAGAGAGTATATATGATATATACCTTCGGTGCCACATAATATAGAGAATTGGCAAGTGTTTGAAGATGATGTGCATATCAAAGAGTTCATGCCCTACATCAAGGGTTTCACCACCACCTATTTTAAGGGATCAAATGGAGAAGATGTGAAACCCTCCCAAGAAACACAAGCTACAAATGGAGTAATTAAATTAAAAGAGAATAAGATACCCAAGGTTTTGGTCTCTCTTGAACATCTTTTCTCAAGAAATAATGACAACCCAGTCTTAAAGAAAAGTCTGCATCTTGAGACTCTAAAGGAGTAAGACAAGATTAATACTGGGACCTCAATAGAACCAAGATGGATCTCTATGGGAAGAAATTTATCATTCCATGAAAAAATTAATCTTCAATGTCTTTTGACCAGTTACCAAGATGTTTTTTCCTAGAACTACGATGACTTAAAGGACTTCAAAATAGTGGGTTTCGATCATCACATCACCTTGAAACTAGGAGTCGCACCTTTCAGGAATAAGCTACGCAACTATAACCCAAAAGTATCACAAGCTATTCTTAGAGAGGTCAAAAATATGCTAAAGGCAAGGATCATCTACCCCATTTGTCATGCTACATGGTTTTCCAACTTCATACCAGTCAGGAAGAAAGACAAATAAATAAGGACCGGTGTGGACTTTCGCTACTTGAACCAAACTAGTTTGCAAGATAACTATGCATTGCCAAATTTAGAGCATGTTCTACAGACTGTGGTCAGTTATGAGATGATGTCTATGTTTGATGGATTCTCTAGATACAACCAGGTCATTGTAGTAGAAGAAGATAGGCACAAGATAGTATTCACCATAGCATGGAGAACATTCACCTATAATAGAATGTCATTCAGATTGAAAAATGAAGGAGCTACTTTCCAAAGAGTGATCAAACCATCATTTTATGATCTAAAGAATAAAATCATAGTGATCTACCTTGATGACTTAATGGTTTATTCAAGGAGAAGGAAACACCACCTTCAAGATTTAAAGAAAGTATTGAAGAGGTTGTCGGAGCTTTTCCTTGTAGGACCAAACTTGAATCAAAAGATGGGCCTGATTCTCAGGGTAGGCACTCAAGTTTGACAAGAAAATAGTCCAATTGATGAGGATAAAGAACATCCTCCTTCTTCTTTGAGCTCCACATCACTCAGGTGAGTATTTCCTTATCTGCACACTCAAGACACCTCATGATAAACAATAGGCCTACAGATAGATTATTGTGGAATAGTCTTCAAACCCCTATAGGTATCATGTACCTCAACGAAACCAAGATCTCATGCAATAGCCCTACTTGCATAGAATGGGTATGAAAAATAGAGACCTATATTAACAACATGAAAGGGAAAGGGTGGAACTGAAAGTAAATGATTTAAAGATGGGTTGAAAGGACCCTTGAGATGTCCTAAGTCCCTCATAGATGAGTGCCTTATCCATTGGGCCACAGATTCAAATACCCTATTGCAATAGACAGCTATGAAATAAGAAGAAAAAATACTCAATGTGTTGATGCCTAATATCAATCATACACCATGACCAAACCTCACTTTAACAACCCACCTATGTATTCAAATATGTTATTACCCATCCAAAGGATTTTAACCCTCCCCTTAGAAGAGACCTATAAATAGATAATACATTAACCAACATCCACTAGAAGATAAGCATGACACATCTTTGAGACCTTAGCTCATACATACATGAAAACTAATCCTAAATTAGTTATCTCTATGAAGACAACTCCACTTGTAAACACATGGGAAATGCAAATAGAAAAATCAAACACCCTTGATGTATGATTAATGAATTCAAAATTCAAATGGAGATAGTGTGGTAACAGTAAGAGTAAATTGAATCCTCACACAAAAGACAAATCAATTACAATACATATCATATTCTTTGAGCCAACAAAGGAAGAAAGAACACCCTATATGGAGAGAAGTAGAGAAAATCTACAGGAAAAAGACCCTTCATGGAACCAGTTCTCCTCAAAATTACAGAAGAAGGAACCCTTACAAAATCAAAACTTCAACCATTTATACCACTAGCTACCTTGGAATCCCAAAACAAGATGCAACAAGCTTTAGATAGCTAGGGTTAGGGTTTTGACAACTACTCCAACCCTAATTGCAACAAAAATTACTGCAAGGGTAGGAAACCAAGCAATCTTGGAGAAACAGATCCAGAAAGATCCGCAATCATGAAAATCTGTGAGATCAGGATAGAGAACTAAGAAATTAGCCATAAAAACTAGTCTTTTTGGCCACCTGCAACACAAAACCATCCCTCATAGTACAACAAAACATCCTATAGCAGTCGATCATGGCACCCGGACCACACCGCAACCATCGACGAAACCAAACAAATCAAATCCGACCGATAAAACATTTAATTTCAGTCTTTTCTGTTGCTGAAAACCCTCATAAAATTTGAATTTGAACTTTAACGGTCACATTCATGGCACCTACAACATATCAGCAGTCAATATTTAAATCTAGGCCAACTTTAAGTCCTGATTGTCAGATCCCTTTATTTCATAGGCTTTGTGACTTTAACTCAACTGCTACCCTCGAGTTTACCTCCTAGTGACTACGTGACAAGGCACTTTCTTATTCATGAGATGAAAAAAATAACCACTACTTAACCCTGTGAATTGGCAACCAAAGGAACCAAACTCATCCCAGCTACATCTAGCAAACTGGTGATTGAAAGCTTTCATCAGTTTGCAAAGAACTTTATCTATCTGCCAAATAGTTTAGCGATCACACAAATACACACTCACTGAATCACCAGCCTTTTAGAACTCCACTAATTTTTCTTTGTGAATGAGCGAAAACCTTTGAAATCTTATCGGGTCATTAAACCTTAGACCCCCACCTGGGCCCGCTTTATGCCACTTGTCATCATGTTACTTGTTGAAACTTCCCGATCATCTCTGACATAGGACCCACCCGCCTAAGCCTTTGAAAATGGATGGTGGGTGTAAGATCTCATGGCTCTACAAAAACCCATGAGAACTTATGCCAACCATAGATTTTGGCCCATCACTAATCTCTCTGACAACGATCCCACCCTACTGATTCCTCGCATCGACCAATAGAATATGAACAACTTTGCACCACCTGGCTATTGGTCCCACTGTATCATCATCATCTCCTCCAATGAAAATCATTCACGTCAGCTCCAAATGTTAGAGGACCCACCTATGTCAGTCACCTGTGGAAAAGTAAAATCAACAATTGTTTGAAGATCTCATGCGTCTGAGACATTCCTTAAGAACTTAATGCCATCATCGATTCTTTGTAGATGTCAGGACCCTCTGACAAGTTAAGAACTTAGGTCCCACTAACAAGCACCAAGCCATTACCTTGTGGACCAACCAAAAATGCCAACTGTGCTTATGTGGCAGTGGTCCCACCTACATTGAAAGGTTACGTCATGGAAATGAATCAACAGCCGTCGCAAAAGCGCAAGCCTCTGACAAAACCCTTGCACTTTCATGACAACTGTTGGATCAAGATGGTGTTAGAAGACCAAGCCTAGGAAATATTAAGACCAAAACATAGGAAAAATATAAGCGCTAGGGCTTAGGAAAATTAAAGGCCGTTGGGGGAAATAAAACCTTTAGTCGCAAGATTGCATAACATGAAAAAGGTTCATGCGATCATGTGACAAAGGGGGAAACAATTTAGCACATGCATAAAGGGAGTTTAAGTGACCTGAATAAAGTAATGACAAATTAGAATAGGGTCGGGGCAAGACAAAGGGTTTTTTGAATGTAACAGCTAGATTTTCAAAAATTTGAACTAAGGGTTAATGCGAGAGACCTAAAAACAACTGCAAAGACTAGAGGGAAGATGATGAAGCCATGAAATTTTTTGCACATGCTAACCGAGGTGTAGGGAGCATAGTATCTCACTTAATCCTTAAAAAAATCACTTTTTGTGTGATAGAAGGTAAACTACTCGGTCACATAGTTTCCAAGCAGGGTAGCAGGATTGATGCCGAAAGGGTAAAGGTGATTCAATAGCTTAGTCTCCCATCGACTAGGACTAGTGTAAAATATTTCTTTGGATAGATTAAATTCTTAAGGGAGTTTGTTCTTGACTTTTTAGAGATAAAAAGGCACATTGTAGGGTTGATGAGTGACAAATAGATCTTCAAGTTGACTGAGGAAGGAAAAAGATCATTTGAAGAGATTAAGGTAGCTGTGGCTTCTGCCCCTACCTTGAATTACCTATATTATAGAAAGGGTTTCATTATTTATTGTTATGCCTTAGAACAAACTTTATCTGGTATCTTGAATCAGAAAATTGAGGAAGGTGATGAAGCACCCATCGCTTTCATGAGCACACCTCTAAAGAAACATGAACTTAAATACACATCGATCGAGAAACAAGCTTTCATGGTAGTCAAAGTAGTCAAAAATTTTAGATTCTATATTTTACACTCACATTCTACAATGTATGTCCCTAAGACTACAGTTAAGAGTTTACTCACTTAGCAAGAAGTGGAGATAAATAAGAGAACCACCTGGGTGAGTAAGATCGAAGAGTATGACTTGACCACTAAGCCTAAAAAAGTAGTTCGAGGAAGAGGGCTATGAAAAATCATAGTAGAGGGTGCACAATTGATAGAAGAACCCCTGGATGAATTTCCTCTCACATTGTCAGTAAGTCTAACCAAATCATTGGTTATGTGATATAGTGTATTACCTCACATACAGAGAGTATCCTGAATACTTGTCACCAAAAGAAAGATGTAACCTGAGGTTGAAGGAAGCAAAGTATGTGCTCACCAAAGGTACCTTGTTCAAATAGGGAATATACGACACTTTCCTCAGATGTGTCAATAAGGATCAACAATAGAAATTGATGAAATATGTTCACAAAGAGGCTTGCGGTGGACACTTCTCTTCCACAGTCATAGCTTTCAAAATTCTTAGAAACCATTTTTATTGGTCAAGTATGTTTAAGGATGCTTACATTTATGTTAAGAATTGTGAAAAATGTCAGTTGTTCATAGGGAAGCTCTAACTCGCAACCCTTTCATTAAGGCCAATTGTTGTAGATGATCCTTTTAGAAACGGGGTATAGACTTCATAAGACTGTTGAACCCTCATTCTAATGTTGGGCATGTGTATATTTTGACGATGAAATATTATTTCATAAAATGGGTAGAAGCTATCCTGACAAAGAAAGCCAAATCTCAGGTGGTCTACATTTTTTTAAAGGAGAATATCTTGGTGTGTTTTGAGGTACCCCATAAAATAAGTTTTGATAATACCACCTATTTGTTTATTACAAGAACTAACCTTGTTTTGTTACAACAATAGCCTTACTCTAGCTCACTCATCTGATTATTTCCCCTAGGGAAATAGACAGGTGGAGTCAATAAATAAAAACCTGCTCTCTATTATAAAGAAATTGGTTGATGAGAATGTAAAAATGGCATAAAAATTTGTATGAAGCACTTTGGGCCAACCATATTATGCCAAGGAATGAAATAGGTATGGAACCCTTTTAGATAGTCTATGGAATAGGTGTAGAAGTGCTGCTACCTTTAGAATTAACAACAACAAAATTATAGACCACCATTGAAGAACAAGTCTTCAAAGATTCCATGGAGAAAAGGACCATGTACTTACAGAAACTAGAAGAGGAAAGAGATGGGATGGTGGATTGAATAACTAAACATCAAGTCAGAGTGAAGAATATCTTCAACAAAAAGGAAAGGCCCCGCAAGTTCATGGCAGGTGATGAAGTCTTAGTATGGGACAAAAGAAAAGACATTAGTAAATTTTAGCTTATTTTTCTATGAGGATTAGTCTAATTTTAGATGCGAATTGGTTGACCAAATGACCATAACTATTGTCAAAGTTTTTTTTTCAATTATATGACACAAAAAACCATAGTCAAAATTCTAGTGTCCATAGTAGTTGAATTATTGACGGACTCGCTGTTGAAATAATCGCTTCAACCTAGAAGAATTAGCGATCATAGCTTTCATCTCTGTGACTGATGTTGGTCAAAATAGCGATGACTTATGGTCAAAATTTTTGTCAATTGTATATAATTCTCATCAAAGTGACAAAGAATATTCATCGCTCGTTCGACAAGAGCCGGTCGGAATAGTTGTCGAATATATAGCATTCTCATTGATAAGTCTATTCTTTTACCGTCGAAAAAGTGACATAATTTTTTTATTTTATTTTTTTAAAAAAATTATATTATCAAATTAAGCATAGCAATATTATGCTTTAATTGTTCACAAACAGTCACTTTTCTACTCGTGAAGACACAATCTGGTGTTTATATTATTAAACTCTCTATTCAATGTGGACGACTACATGAGGGAAGTGCCCACATTCCTATCCAACTTTAGAGTACAAGTCATTGATGATCAAGAGATTTGAGAAGGCAACCAAGATGGAAAAAGAATAGGACACATCACCAATAGATATATAGATCACTAATTTAATCAGAGAACATACTTAACACTGTTCATGGGCATCAGAAAGTCATAGCAATATAAACAAAAGATATGAATGGCTTCCAATTTCAATTTTGTTTTGTATGGTGTATCATGGCCAAGACAAAAATCATGAGATTTCAAAAACATCTTTATCTATTAGTAGAAGATTTAATTAAATTCTCTAGATAAACACTTGTGTGGGGTAACATGCAACTAAATTTAAATAAATACACACTCAAACATACTCATTAACTCAGATTTGCAATCAAACTTAGCAAAATAAAATTATAAAAATGAAATTAAAAATGGTAAGGAGTGTGTGATTAGTGTCTTAACATGGTTGATTCTTACACTTTTTAAAGCCTCCATCCAACATGAAATTTACAAACGTTCAACATTAATCATGCAGGAGTAGGTCAAAAATAAGACACCATCTATCCAACTTGTAGATACAAGATATCAATGAGACATCTTTGAAACCAAGTATAGCAAGAAGGTACCAATATTAACCCATCTTTCACACTCATTGGCCAAGGACAAACATGGTTTCATAAATCATTGAGTTTTGATTTCCATGTAACTTATATTTTAAATTTGAAGATGCACTCAACAGTTCCATAATAGAAACACTGCAACTATTTGAATGGCCATTCTTGATCACAAAACATTGATATACAAGTTAAATTACTCTCTCAGTAATCCTCAATTTTAAACCATAAATGTACTTAAATTGTCTACTACTGTGCATTTTTGTAGAAGGTTTGAGAATCTACTGTATTTAAGAATTTAAAAGCTATTTTCATTAGCTAGCTTCAGAGAATTACTTCAAAAATTTTAATTGGCAAAGTACAAAACAATGCTCAACCTACAAAAATCATCCCCCATGCATACAATGTAAGAAATTATTTTAGACAAATGATATGAGAAAACACTATTTGCAACTAAGTGTGATAAGGAATAGAATGTTATGTATCCAAACACTAAAATATTCAGTTTTTAAAATAGAGAGTATGCAACCATGGTCTAAACTGATTAGAACAAAGTGGTGCTACAATAATTAAAGAAAGAGAAATGAAAATTGAAAATGAAAAAATATTTTGAATTTGCATACAAGGGCTAAATAATGCATTCCTACAAATCTAGCGCATGCATACCATACTCAAATACTTAACTGCCTTAATTTTATGTAAGTTACATCTGAGAAGACAGTTAATATACCTATGATTCAAAGAGACTTTGTCATGCCCAGCAAGGGAACCCGGGAAGAGAACAAAGATTTTCTTAACAAAAGAAAACCTAAGTAAAAATTTATGAAAAATTTTGAACTTTGAAAAGAGTTATGTAATCAAAACTTAAACTTAGATTCCTTCCAAGGTTCCCTTTTCATTTAAATGCATGATTCATTCAAATCCATTATGTAAACTAACAACAAGATTTATTTCTCAAAGCAAACTACATCATATCTTTAAGAAATACAAAATATTTTCATTTCAACTTTCCATTTAAAAATCATCTATATTCCTAAGTATCCTTTATGAACAATGTAACTTATAAAATTTATCCAACTCATTTGATACATTAAAATATACTACATTTGGTTTTTCAATAGTTTCACTTAAACAACAATAATGAAAGCATGTTACATAATTTGGAATGTTACAAAATCCTTTTCTTTTCCAACATACATCTTAAACATAAAGTTCACATTTCCCTTTTCCCTTCTTCCTAAGTCTACCCATTCCAATTACATCATTTTGAAATACATTATTGATTACATTGCATTCAACTCCTCATAAGAGGTAACAAGATTTTGCATCATGAAATATAATCACAAGGCCTTCATTCTTCAAAACTTGTACATAAGCAAGCATGAATCTTCAAGCACTGTATTTGCAAAAGATACCTCGATAAAAATGTTTACCACCCAACCACATGGATACCTATAAGGCCCACTCCCCCGTGCTAGGAGATAAACACCAAGGTCCACAAAGAAGGAATGGCTAGGCCAAACCTAGGGTTGGGTAATCTTTCCCAAAATAGCAAATGAAAAGAAAGTCAAAGTATAGATCTTTCCCAAAAGGTTCTAAGGCTTGGGTAGAAACTCTAAGAAACAACCTAAGTGAGTGTCATCACATAGCCCTCACCCCTTGGGTTGTCCTGGTACTAGCCACTCTGGGCCCCGGCCCCCAAGTGGGCACATGCGGGATCGAATGCCTTTCGTACTGACAAGCGTCATTCGATTGTACCTACGCATAGGTACCTTCTCCCACTCCCATCCATAGTCTTTAATAGCACTAATGGCATGGGTGAGGCACATTTAATCTTTTTAATGTTTTAACTCATTCTCATCAATTTAATTAAATTTTCACTTGTTAAATAACTCTTTAGTCGGTTATCCTGGTTCTAGCCACTTTAGGGCCCCGACCCCACACTGAGAGCCACTCACTAGGTGTCATTAGGTTTTCTACCCTCAACCCATACATCACAATTACATCATACACATAGTAGAAGCACATTGTAAACACATTTGAAAACTGCTACAAAGAATTGGAAATAATAGGATAGTTATGTATGTTTAGAGAAATTAAGTACGTTTAAGAATGTTTAAAATGTCTTGACTCTAAACCCTAAACTACTCCTTACAAACATTCTATCTTAATAAAGGCATCTAAATGTACTGAAAATAATCTCCACTAAACAAGGAATGAACAATCTTCAAGTTTATACAAAATTTCTTTCTAAACGTAAAACCTGGCTAATCCTGAAAATTGACTAAGTTTGATTTAATTAAAAATCTAAAATTTAAAAGTTACAACTTAACTCCTAGGAACTTGAAACCTATTCCAATGGATTCAAAGGGTACCTAATCCCTTTATACAAGTATAAATTAAAGTATAAGAAAACTTATACTTAAATGTTATAATTGTATAAAGTCTGAATCCTATTTTCCTTAGTTTATACTAGCTCTATCGGTTTATACTGGACTGGTCGGTTGACACAGTGTTGCTCGGTTGACACACTACCAACCTGGCCTGGTTAACACTAAACTGACCTGACTCAGTTAGCACACTACTGACCTAACTCGGTTAACACACTACTGACCTAGCTCGGTTGACACATTACCGACCTAACTCGGTTGACACATTACCGACCTAACTTGGTTGACACATTACCGACCTAACTCGGTTAACACATTACTGACCTAACTTGGTTAACACATTACCAACCTAACTCGGTTAACACATTACCGACCTAACTCGGTTAACACACTGAGCCGACTGGAACTGCAGAGAACGACTGTCAACTTTGTCTTGCGGGTAAAACTGGGCATTATGGGGGCTAAGGTTGCCTAATATGAGCATGACCCATTTGAGATCTCCCAGTTTCCCTTTAGAAATGGCCCATCAATCCTCCCTATCTATCTAACAAATATATTCTAGATCTGGGAAAAGAAAGGTGGCACATAAATAGACATGAAACAGTAAGGTTGCAACAAAAGTTCTAGAATCTAGAAGCATTCATAATACATCCAATGACAGTAAAATACACTAGCCTACAAGATCAAAACCACTTCTACCCTCCCAGGGAGGTTTCACCACAGTGAACATACAAACATTCGTAAAATAACTTTCCACAAACACATTTCAAATACATAGAAAATAAAACATATATATATATATAGTTTTCGATTCTAAACAAAAAGGTAAACAATCATAATCTCATCAAGTAATAGATCATTCATATACACAAGATAATAATACTACAATAATGCATATATATATTTTGCAACCATAGTACGATATATAGAAACTTTTCCAGAAATCTAGATTTTACATTCATGCTACAAAATAAATCTACTTCTCAGGATGGATTCCAACCTGGAGTCCTGCGAAGACCAGTTGGAGAAGAAGGAAGATCAAACCCTCTCCAATGTTTCCAACACTCCTTTGAATCCCTTTTCTTGCAATCTTCTAGCCTCTACCCGTAACAATCCAAATGCCAAACTCACAAGATAAATTTTCTACCACAATAATAATAATCCTCTTCTCCCAATCAACTCTTCTCCCAACTCCTTTTACACAGGAAATCTTTCCTGTAAATAGGATGGAGGAGGTGGTTGCATAGGTAATCCAACTGGTGCAACCATCTCAACTATCCATCCATTAAAGAGACGGTTTTGAAAACTCATTCCCGAAAAGGGATAAATAAACTATAATCTAAGTCCCCAAATTTAATGATATTAAAATAAATATTATAATCTTAAAACAATTTATTAAATTATTCAACTATGGTAATAGGATAATCCTATTTACCCTACCGCTAATTGATCTAATTATTTATTAATATAATAAATAACTACATGGTACTAATTATATATAAATATATGTATGCATATGCATATGTGTGTACCCATATGCCTATGTGTACATATATTATTATTATTATAAATATTATTACAAGCATAATATTATTATTATAAAACATATTATTATTATTTTTATTGCTATAGACTCTTTGTTGTTATTAGTATTATAAAATAATACCATAAATAAGGTACATTATTATTAATGTTAAACATTAGAATAACATTATTATAAACTATATTGTTTATTCATACCTTAATCCCCATTCTAAAATATATATGCATATATTAAGTAGCCACTAACATAGGTTAGAATTTTACCACTATTATTTAAAACCCTTTTTTTTTGTTTTTTATTAAATATTTCCTTAGACATTAAAATACCATAAAATTAATCCTTATCATGGGTATTAAAACCACATGATTTAATTGCACTCAAAATCACTCCTAATGAGATACGCTACTAAATCATACCCTCAAATGAACAATAATCTGCATCCATGATCTACTAACAGAATTGAACATATCACGAAGGCAAGAACTAGCTACAAGATCCACAATTCCATCAACTACAAAACCACATAAGACATTCACACAAGGGACTGAGTCGACACTTCCCACCTAAGGATAAAAGGATCAAAGGTGAAGTTTCTTCCTGTGGACCTGGTGATACCTCCGTAACAACAACAATGATCGAGGATTTTGAGGGATCGCTCAGAATTGTGAAGCCAGGTGGAGATGACACCCGATACCTGCAATCCTGCATCACCAAGAAGAGATACATATATATACATATGGAGATACAAATCAGATATATGCAAGAAGATGACCAGGATTGATACATCATGTGGACCCCAACTAAGTGAGCAACTATGACTTCATCTTGGAGTCATGAAAAACACATCAGACACATCCATGAAACATAAAACATCATGATAGTGGTTAGATTCAAATAATTGGGTTAGATCCATATAAAAATAGATAATTTTCTAATCTCATAAACATGTAATTACTAACCATAAATGAGCATATTCATCATGTCATCATCCACAAAACATAAATGTAAATGTATAGTCTTGACCATAATAATAATAAAATGTCCAAATCAGAAAAGTCTAAGTATCACCATAGGAGAGGTATTACAAACTTGATCCAATCAACAGATCAAAAATGCAATCCACAGTCAGCAACACATAATATGATCACTGAACATCGGTAAACTAATCTGCATCCACCATTGCACATGACAATAATTATAAAAAATTCAAAAGTAATTATGGGGACTATTTTCCATTTCTCCTAACCAGCATTTTCCAAGTACTGCTCTATTAAATGAAGAATTGATTTTCCCCTACTCTTGGGACATAGAATTTGGCACAATGAAAGATAGGAGAGGTGGACAAACTAAGGGAATGAAGGAGTAAAGGCTTGTTCCAAATATTAGTCATAATGGTATGCGTTGGCATCCTATGAATTGATATTGATAAACAACATACCTTCGAAAATATATATGTTGCATCAAGGGTATTGTCACAGCTGTAGCTCTCATTCAAAAAATTGAAGATGTTTTTGGTTAACCTCAATGATTTCTAATATTCACAAGAAAAAATTCAAAGGTGGCTATGGATAGGAAAGAACTTAAGAGAGTCTATATACCTAGGGGAAGTTGGTGTGAGATAAATTGAGATATATGAAATGTAGAGATAAAGTAAATAATATCAATGATGAAGTATGGAATGGTATGAAAGATATAAAGATATAAATGAAGTCTATGGAATCTTGAGAATGAGGTGCTAAATCAAATATACACTTGCAAAGATCAAGCCCTCTATTAAACTGAATGCAATTCAAGAAAGATAAAATTATATATTAGTAGATAAGAAGTTTGTTAACTAAGATATTTGGAATCAATTGAACAACAAAGGAATAGTCAACCACTAGGAAGTCAGTCCTAGAAAGGAAGTCAATGTGAACAAGATGATGTAGTTCCTCAAAAGAACACATGGTTTCTGCATCAAACCCTCCTAAAAACTGCAAATATGGCAGACAAATAAATGGAAAAAGAAAACATTACTCAAAGCAATATAATAACAATTGAGTCCATTTATCCACATGTCACATGAAGTGAATAATTACTTGATGAGCTCTAAAAGAAAAATGCACACCTTGAAGCAACAAGAATTCCTATGCAGAATCCTTTCTGAGTTTCCCATCGACTCTAGCTCTATAGATATTTGTCTTATGTATCTCTTTGCTAGCTTAATGGAACCTAGCTTTATTTGTATCAAAGAAGATCATTAAATTATGAGTTTGAGCATAATCATAAATTCATACATTCAAAAGGGACGATAGTACCAAAATGATGCTTCTAAATAAAAAGAGTGACAATAATAGAGTATGACTGATTATTATCAAGATTATGTTCATTTGGCCTTTCTAGATTTGTTTGTATTATGTTCACTCTCTTATCTATAAATATAATTTGATGAATATGGTGATGCAGATTGGTTGATGACCATGTTCAAGAAGTAAAATATTTCTTAAAGTGAATGAGAAATAATATGGAATAAGAAGTAGGTGTTTTTGACCATTGAATCTATGTCATTGGTTTAGTTTGAGCTTCACTTGGTTTCAAGAATAGTTTAATATTCTATGCTTAACAAGGCCAACCACATGAAGGTGGAAGCTCATTTTCCCTCCCCCCCTAGCATCACTCTAAATTCTCCATTAACATCTAATAACATTCATTCATTCATCCATTTTTGAAATATAACATTCAATCATTATAATGACATGATAACATTCATTAACACATAAAATTTATTAACACACAACACTCATGAATAATTGATTAACACATCATTCATCAACATTTACTAGTACAAAATTATATCCATAAAGACAATGTTCTTTCATTAGTAAAAAATGTTAATTACAATCATTTGTTTTTTGGTTTCTTGCTCATTTTTCTAACGTAACGGCTAAGCGGAGCATCAATATCCTCATCATTTCCCTCCTCTATTGATTCTAATGCCAAATCATGTCTCCTCCTCATCTATTCAGTAATAGGAGGTTGTTGCGCTAAAGGGGTGTCTGCTGCAATAACAACTATGTCATGGGTTAAATTCACACCATTTTATATTAGTGTTACAAGTATTTAATTAAGTAAAAGAACTATAAATCAAAAAAGAAATTTAAAAGAACAAAACATAGATTTTATTTACTTGAATATGCCCCATGATCTACATGGTGATCACTCTGAACAGCCTCCACTCATTCAGCATGACATTCTATATGCTCTAAAATATACACAAAAATGGTTACACCAATTTCAATTTAAGATGTTAAATTGTATTAATAATTACATAATTAATTTTAAATAGCAAATGAACACCTCCATCGACACTATGATGGACATCAGGGGCTTCATCATGTAGCGTAGGATTTGTGTTACGATTAGGAGGCTACATTACAATGTCATGCACATTATTATCAAATAGATTGTTTCTCAAGTATTCAATCTCAAATATATATTTTTTGGCATATTTACCTGTTCACATGATGCAGGAGACTCTTGGGTTGGGCCAATGGAAGCTTGGTGTAGGCATTCAGCCATGGCTTGATAGCCTTCCTTCAAGACATTTTTTTTGTGTTCTGTCGTGGCCTCTAAATTAAATTATGAGCCCTGCATTTTTTGATTAAACAAAATTATTTGCATTTTACAAATAATTTTTCTTTGGAATTCATTTACTGCTACTTACAATTCATGCTTTAATTTTGGAATATCCACCAGAGCCAAGTTTGTGCTGCCCAATCTTTTGCAGCCTAGCGTTTGTTGCCTTTGATGTGTCCTGCAACCTACAAAAAATTTAAAATATGTCAAATGATATAGATATAAAGATCACTAATTAGTGCATTATTACATTGTACTAGTAGTTAATACTATTGCATACCTTCTTCTCTCATTTTCTAATGTAATTCCTCTTTGATCATCCCCTTTCTCCTTTGTAACCAAAATGAACTCATTCCAATCCCTCACTAGGATAAAGGGACGACACTCATACTTTGGGTTATGGCCGAGACTCCTTCTATATGAGTCCATCACAGTCTTAAGATATTTGGCAATTTTTTCTAATTTTTTCTTCTCCTAAAAAATATTACTACCAAACTCATGCTCTAAATCTTTAATGAGCTGATCTTATAATTTTTTGTCTTGCAAATTCCAGCTTTTAAGAAAAAACACAAAATTGTTAGATAGAAAAATTAACTAAAGTTGTGTACCTTGAATATGGTAAAATAAAAGGCCTAAATGAAGGGAAAAATATTGCACCAATTAATGATATGAAATAAAAAAAGAGGGATAGGGTTAGTTCACTTATGATGTTCAACCTTGTACGTATGGTGGGCCCAAATATCTTCAATGTGAGGTCATAAAGATTCTTATAAAAAGAATCATTTCCTACAAAAAATGTCAAGGGATCATCAATCCAAAAATTTTTATGAATAGGTAAATGCATATTACAATATAAAAAATAATAATTTTAAAGTACGTTGAAGCTTAGGACATTTTAAAGGCATCAATTCTTTATCATTAATCAACAATGATGTCTGCATAACTTTTGTGCTAGAAACATGGGTAGATCCAAGAAATGATGGTGAATTATCATGAATATAGGTACTTTGATCTATATCTAGCATAGCAGATGGCACCGGTGTATCTCCTACTCCACAAAATTAATCCACTATAAGATGCACCCAAGATTAAAGTACAAATTATCAAATCATAATTAACACAAAACCAAATATAGAAAAACAATGATTTACCAGGCATAGACCATGAAGGTGTCAATGTTTTCATGCCTGTTGTTTCTGACATTGCACTCAACAATCTCGGATGGACATCGATCGACCTCCTAGGAGGAGTCGCCTGTACTTGTTCACCTAAACAATACATTGTTAGCAAAGACATTCTGAAATAATAAAAGTAAGAGTTAACTTAAGAATTTTTTGAATGTTCCAAAGAAAAAATTCTTTGTAACTTGTCAACTTTTATTTTACCTGAGGTAGCTTGATGCAGGAGCATCCTGGGTGTAAGAGCAATCTTGCATCACCCAAAAATATTTCTATTTTTGCATTCAATAATGGCTATTTTGTGCAGAGCTGCTATTTATGGAAAGTTACTATTTTTGGTAATTTTTGTATGCACTCAGAATGATCTAATTTCTTTCTTGGAGGTTCATTTTGGTCATATAAGTTTGCCAGTAAAGTTTCATTGCCAGATCAAGTGTATATTGGAAGATATTGAAGATTTTCGGTATTGGCAGCAGGGTATAGAAACTTTGAACTCAGTTTTGAAGGCTTTAGAGGCCCCGGATGAGGTCAAAAATTTGGGTGACGAGCGCTTGTGCCAATCAAGCCTATAAAGCACTTCGTGGTGTTTCCGAAATGGGGTTATAATAGCCGATCGGGTCAATTGGTGATGACTTATGGTCTTCGGAAGTTGGGCCACCCGAAATGGCAGAAAATAATTTTCTTCAAAATTTCTATTCGGGTTTCAAAGGTTATCTTGAGCCGACTATGATGTAATAAAATGTAAAATAAAATAATTCTAAGTTTGGTCGGCCTTATTGGCTAAAATTCTGGAACCTTCCCAGGCGGTGGAAAATTGCCTATATAAGGAAGGCTGTATTATTGTCTTAGGAGTTCAGAATAGTTCTGGGTAATAGTTCGAGGCTTTGTCCTAAAGAATATTGTAAGGGAATGCCCATGTGGCTTTGCATATTGTAATTCTGAAAGTTTGTAATTCCACATTTATGGAGATAATAAGAAGCCAATTTTCTGTTCTTGCATATTATTGTTGTTGTTTCTCTATTTTTCTTATGTGGTTGTGGTATTAAGGGGAGCACCCTTCATCAGGTGGTATCAGAGCAGGAGTTCTTGAGTGTGTAAATAGATTGCCGACTGTGAGGCAGTTTGCACCAGGATCATGGCTAGGGTTTGAGCGCGCATCACGAAAATGCCTCCACGAAGGGAACGTGGCGGAAGAGCTGGTGTTGTAACACCTGAGGTTAGAGAGCTGCAGAGACAAGTGCGAGCATTACAAGAAGAGATTCGTAGAGGAATGAATCTTAATGTCAGAGACGAAAGCGAGGATGAAGCCGAAGAAGAATATCAAGAAGGAGAAGCTGAAATTGTGAACCAGGAGGAAGAAAGACTTTTTCGGGTGATTTCCAAGATTGGGAAAAGACCTAAGATTGAGGTTCCTACATTTTCTGGAAATCTTAACCTAGAGGAATTGATCGACTGGACCAATGAATGTGAGGAATATTTTGAGTATGAAGATGTTGAGGATCCTGATAGGGTCAAATTTGTGAAGGCCAGACTGAAAGGTCATGCGAAGATCTGGTGGCAAGAAATTCAATTGGAGTGAAATAGAAGAGGGAAAGATAAAATCACAAGATGGGATCAGATGGTGGATAAATTGAAGCGACAGTTCATTCCTGTTGATTATGAGCTTGATCTACTAAAGAAAATGCAAAGTTTGAAGCAAGTAGGAAGATCTGTTCAGGAGTATACAGAGGATTTCTATCGACTCCTCATCAGAACAGGCCATGCAGAAGCTGATAAGGTGAAAGTTGCCCGATACCTTAATGGGTTAAGGCCAAGCATTTAGGAGGAGTTGAATCTGGTTCGAATGAACAGTATTGAGGAGGCATACCAATTTGCCCTAAAAGTAGAGGAAAAGTTGAACAAGAAGTTCAAGAGCAGACAAAATGGAAAAGGTCACGGTGGATGATCTAGTGGACGGTCATATGGTGGCCGAAATGAAGATCTAAAAAAGAAGGATGAGGGTAGTAGCAGTCAGAATCAGCGTGGAAATAATTTCAATCGCTTCGAGGATCAGAATAATAGAGATCAAAGAGGAAGAGGAAGAGGACAAGGATCTGGAAGAGGAGGCTTCCGTGGAACATGTTTTCACTGTGGAGAAGAAGGTCATAGGGCATTTGAATATCATCAGTGCCAAGGCAGAACAGACAGGAGAAATGAAGGCCAGGCCAGAGTTGCGCATGTGGATGAAGATGCCAGATCTTCAAATTCTGAAGATGCTGAAAGAGGAGAAATGTTGATTAACAAAAGAGTCCTGTTGAGTGGTGAGAATGAACCTGAGCAAAGGAGGAGCCTATTTTGTACCAGGTGCAAGTGTGAAGGTAAATGTTGTGATGTGATCATTGATAGTGGAAGCACTGACAATTTGGTGTCAGAAGAGATGGTGACAAAGTTGAAGCTCAAGAGACAGAAACACCCACATCCATATCGGATTGCCTGGGTACAGGATGACCACAAGGTCATGGTCAATGAACAATGCCTAGTAAAGTTCAAGGTTGGCGGATACCAAGATGAGGTATTGTGTGATATCATATCTATGGATGCATGTCATATGTTGTTGGGTAGACCATGGGAGTTTGACAGATGTGGTGTACATGATGGTCATGCGAATACTTATTCCCTGACAAAGGATGGAGTGCGACATAAGCTAAAACCATTGAAGGAGACCGAAGAAAAGGTATGTGGTAATGCAAGGATAACTTTGGTTGATGGAAGGAATTTCCTAGATGGTATGAGGCATGAGCATGTATGTTTTGCTTTAATTCCAAAAGTTGGTAAAGAGGAAGTAGAAGATGTTCCTGTAGAAGTTGTAGATTTGTTGAATGAGTTTTAGGATATTGTATCCAATAACGTGCCTGATGGATTACCACCAGTCAGGAAGATCAGTCATCAGATGGACTTGATCCCAAGAGTGAGTTTACCGAATAAGGCAGCACACAGAATGACACATGCAAAAATTGAGGAGTTGAACAGACAAGTACATGAACTGTTACAGAAAGGATTGATCCATGAGAGTCTGAGTCCCTATGCTGTACCAGTGGTATTAGCACCAAAGAAGAATGGAGAATGGAGGATGTGTACAGATTCTAGGGCAATAAACAAGATCACAATCAAGTACAGGTTTCTATTGCCACGAATGGATGATATTATGGACTGTTTGAGTGGAGCTTTGTATTTCTCAAAAATAGATCTGAAGAGTGGATATCATCAGATTTAGATCAGAGAAGGAGATGAATGGAAGACTGCCTTCAAGACAAAGGAAGGACTATATGAGTTGTTAGTCATGCCTTTTGGGCTAACCAATGCACCGAGCACTTTCATGCGGCTCATGAACGAGGTTCTGAAAGAATTTCTGGGTAAGTTTGTCATTGTTTACCTAGATGATATTTTGATCTTTAGTAAGACATTGGATGAGCATATGATGCATATTCGTATGGTATTTGAGAAGTTGAGAGATGAGAAATTGTTGATTAATTTAAAGAAGTGCAGTTTTGTTAAGAAAGAGTTAGTGTATTTGGGATTTGTAGTTTCAGCAGAAGGTCTAAAAATGGACCCAGAGAAGGTACAGGCTATCCTTGAATGGCCTACTCCAAAGAGTGCTACTGAGGTAAGATCTTTTCATGGTCTAGCTAGCTTTTACAGAAAGTTTATCAAGAATTTTAGTAGTATTTGTGGACCCTTGACTGTAACAATGAGAGGGGATCGAAAAGAGTTTAAGTGGACTAATGGGGCAGAAAAGAGTTTTCAATTGTTGAAACAAAAAGTTACAGAAAAACCTATTTTAGCACTTCCAGATTTTAATAAGGTGTTTCAAGTAGATTGTGATGCTAGTGATACTGCAATAGGAGCTGTTATGAGCCAAGAAGGTAAACCTGTTGCTTATTTTAGTGAGAAGTTAAATGATGCCAAGAGGAAATATTCTGTTTATGATCAGGAATTTTATGCTATAGTTCAGGCATTAAAGAAGAGGAGACATTATCTACTTCCTAAGGAGTTTGTTTTGTATACTGATCATCAAGCTTTGCAATATTTGAATAGTCAAGGAAAATTGAATCAAAGGCATTTGAAATGGGTTGAGTTTTTGCAGAGTTATACATTTATTTTGAAACACAGGAGTGGAAAGTCTAATAGGGTTGCAGATGCTCTTAGCAGAAGGAAACTATTGCTGACAGAAATGCAGATTGAAGTGGTTGGGTTCAAGGAACTCAAGAATTTATATCCAGAGGATCCTGATTTTGGTGAAGCTTGGAAAGCTTGTACAGAACCTGTTACTCTAGACAGGATGAAATGGTTGGATTTCATCATCCAGGATGATATGCTATTCAGAGGGAGTCAGTTGTGCATTCCACGAAGTTCTATGAGGGAGAATCTCATCAAGAAGAAGCATAGCGAAGGATTGGCTGGATATTTTGGTCGTGATAAAACCCTTGGTTTGGTTAGTCAGAATTATTATTGGCCATAGTTGTAGCAAGATGTGAAGAAGTTTGTACAGAGTTGCTAAGTATGTCAAATGGCGAAAGGAGTGAAGAAGAATACAGGGTTGTACCAGCCATTGCCTATACCAGAGAAGCCTTGGGAGGATATCAGTATGGACTTTGTTCTTGGTTTACTGAGGACACAACGGGGACACGATTCAATTTTTGTGGTAGTTGACAGATTTTCAAAGATGGCACATTTTATTCCCTACAAGAAGACTAATGATGCTGTTCATGTAGCAGAATTGTTTTTCAGAGAAGTAGTGAGACTTCATGGTTTGCCAAAGACCATAGTTTCAGATCGGGACACTAAGTTTGTTGGATATTTCTGGCATACATTGTGGAAGAAGTTGAAGATAGATTTGAAGTTTAGTTCATCACATCATCCACAGACTGATGGACAGACAGAGGTGGTGAATAGGAGTTTGGGAAATTTGCTAAGATGTTGGGTTGGAGATAAGCCAACAGGATGGGATTTGATTTTACCACAGGTAGAATTCACATACAATAATTTTGTCAACAGGAGCACTGGTAAATCACCATTCCAGATTGTATATGGAAATAGTCCAAGAAATGCATCTGAATTGAGGAAGATAGATAAAGGAGAAATAAGTAGTGCTGAAGCTGAGAATTTTGCAGAACACTTGAAGAACATCCATGAAGAGGTGAGGAAGCATATTACCAAGATGAATGCACAGTATAAGGCTAAGGCAGATGAGAAAAGGAGGTATAAAGAATTTCAAGTTGGTGACGAAGTCATAGTTCATTTGCGAAAGGAGCGGTTTCCAGTTGGTACATATAACAAGCTGAAAATGAAGAAGTTTGGACCATGTAGGATACTGAAGAAACATGATTCAGGAAATGCATATGAGGTAGAATTGCCTACTGAGCTAAATATTTCACCAGTGTTCAACATTTCAGATCTGACAGAGTATCATGAAGGAGGTGTTGAAGATGAGATCACAGCAGCACAGTGGAGTATTCCAGCAACTAGTTCAGACACTAAGGAGATCGAAGATATACTGGATAGTCGTGTTGGCAGAAGCACAAGGAACAGGACATATGAAGAATATCTGGTCAAGTGGAAAGGAGGACCTGCTGAAGATTCATCATGGCTGACAAAGGAGGAGGTTAGCCGTCTTGGTTTTCCTCTGCACACCTGAGTCGTGACAGGGTCACTTCTCAAATTACCCCGGGTGTCTGATGCAGGAGCATCCTAGGTGTAAGAGCAATCTTGCATCACCCAAAAATATTTCTGTTTTTGCATTCAATAATGGCTATTTTGTGCAGAGCTTCTATTTATGGAAAGTTACTATTTTTGGTAATTTTTGTATGTGCTCAGAATGATCTGATTTCTTTCTTGGAGGTTCATTTTCGTCATATAAGTCTGCCAGTAAAGTTTCATTGCCAGATCAAGTGTATATTGGAAGATATTGAAGATTTTCGGTATTGGCAGTAGGGTACAGAAACTTTGAACTCAATTTTGAAGGCTTTAGAGGCCCCGGATGAGGTCAAAAATTTGGGTGATGGGCGCTTGCGCCAATCAAGCCTGTAGAGTGCTTCGTGGCATTTCTGAAATGGGGTTATAATAGCCGATCGGGTCAACTGGTGATGACTTATGGTCTTCGGAAGTTGGGCCACCCGAAATGGCAGAAAATAATTTTCTTCAAAATTTCTATTCGGGTTTCAAAGGTTATCTTGAGCCGACTATGATGTAATAAAATGTAAAATAAAATAATTCTAAGTTTGGTCGGCCTTATTGGCTAAAATTCTGGAACCTTCCCAAGCGGTGGAAAATTGCCTATATAAGGAAGGCTGTATTATTGTCTTAGGAGTTCAGAATAGTTCTGGGTAATAGTTCGAGGCTTTGTCCTAAAGAATATTGTAAGGGAATGCCCATGTGGCTTTGCATATTGTAATTCTGAAAGTTTGTAATTCCACATTTGTGGAGATAATAAGAAGCCAATTTTCTGTTCTTGCATATTATTGTTGTTGTTTCTCTATTTCTCTTATGTGGTTGTGGTATTAAGGGGAGCACCCTTCATCATAGCTGGAGCTCTACTACTACTGGCCTCACCGTGATGTCCATGACCAGGTACTTCACCAAGCAAAAAATCCTATAACAAGAACACATACATATTTTAGTTCATGACATAAAAGAGTATAAAATATAAACCTTTATTAAACTTTTGTTATAACTAAATATTCATTACTACTTACTTCAAAATGATGTGCTTACACCATCAATTCATCTTGCCTCTTCATCATCTCCTCAATTGGATTTGCATCTTCCAAAATGCTAATAATTTATGCATTGACTCTTTTTAGTTTTCTCTTCAACATATTTATTAAATTAGGGATTTATGGGATATCCTCATCTGTATCTACAACTATTGCCTCTATTTTTGCATGTTCTTTCCCCTATCCTAAACATCAAATTGTGATAGGAATATCAGTAAAATTATCATAATAACTCCAAAACCTTAAATAAAATAACATAATAATATAACATTTTTCAACTATCTAATTTGTACAATTTCAATAAGGTTTGTCATTACTGAAGAATGGGTGGGGGGAGCATCCCTGTGACCTCTATCATGTGGGGGATCCATATCATCCTATGACAAAGATTAAATATAAAAACTTTAGGGAACTGAAAGCAATAAAATTAGCAAAAAAACTTATTAAGAAAATGGTATATAGTACTTACCAACCTCATGATAGTAGCTTTGTTTGTATCTATGTGATTTAAATGGTAATCTATTAGTAGTTCTTCCATTGGACTTATTGATTTTATTGCACATACAAAAACTTGATTCCCCTCACATGCCTCAAATATGCAATTGGGTTGCTTATTAGTTGAGGAAGGTCGTGTACTATTTATAAAACCCGCAATATTCCTTGTTGCTTTTGGTCTCCCATCAATGTACATAGAAAATCTTTTACTATGATCATTTTCTTTCCATTGTATATAATTTTCTGATAGTGCATACCTATGCATACTTTTTTTATATTGAACAATCTGCATCAAATCATTGTAATTGTAACAAGGACCAACATACTCCATCAATTCAACAACTTTTTTGTAACATACATTTATTCCATCCATGGAAAATAGACCCAAACCATGTAATGATGATGGAGCTATGTGATATATCCTTTCATTAAAACAAAAATCAGTGTTAATTGGAGGTAACTTATTGGGTACCCATTCTTTCTCAAGATGTGTGTATAGAAAGGGCACCTTGATGTTGCCTTTGGTCTCATCATCATAAGAACATGACCCCCCTTTAGTAAGAAAAACTTGCATGCATTTATTGATTTCATTTCTAATCTTTTGACCTCTAGTTGATCTCCCTATTTGAGTCATACTACATGTAGAACTTTCATCTACCATTCGCTCATTTCCCTCATTCAATGCAAATAGATTTGACAAGTACTTATTTGGTGGGTTCTGCAATCCATCAAATGATATATAATCAAGTTGTGACCAATATGTACGGTTCTTTATTTATACGTGGGAGATATAAAATGTAAGTTGAAAGTGAAGGAAAGGCACAAAAATAAGAATCATATAAAATCATAAACAAGAAGAATATAAGAAAATTATGTCTATTTATTGACTTATACCTGCTGATCCATGTCACTATGTAGGATCCTCACCAAAGGGGTTAAATTTCCTGCATATGTTAATCATTTATCTTAAGTTACCTAAAAATTACATGATACATATGCTACAAATAACTTAAAAGACCACATGAACAATATGCAAGATCGTAAACATAAACAAATTTACCTTATATATGGAATGCAAGATCATTAATAGAAGGGGTGATGATGTCTGTAGTCAATTGCCTATTTGCAAAAAGGGTGACAATCAAACAAAATATATACATGTATCAGCAACAATTAATTGAGCATCATAAGAAAAACATTGGTAATTATAAATCACATATGTTGTAATCATTAGAATTGAACATGATAAATATGTAGCCATTAGAATTGAAATCAATAAATCAATATAAAATATATATACTAATCAATATAAATATATATAAATAATTAAATCATATACCTTGTACATTTAAATCATTTCATTGATCATCTTTTTCATCCATTTCATCATCATCATCATCATCATCATCATCATCATCATCATCATCATCATCATCATCATCATCATCATCACCATCATCTTCTTCATCATCTTCTTCTTCTTCATCATCTTCAATATCTTCTTCTTCCATAACATTTTACTTTATCGGCCTTCCTCTTGAATCATGCCTAACAACAAATGACCAACCCTATTTATGTGAAACCTCTAAGTAAAACACTTTCTCGCATTGGCTTGGAAGAACATAGGGCTCATCTTCAACTAGCTCAAATGACCTTGTATTAATCATTGTAAATCCATTATCATGTTGAATAACAGTTCTATCAGGATCATTTTGATTCGGTTGTAGCCTGTACCATTTGACAAAGAATAGAACTAATTTGAAGGAGTTAAGGTCGCACTCAATTATATCATCCAAGATTCCATAGTATCAATTTTGAGATTTTTGAGGATGTATGTCATTTCTAGATGATATATTAGTGATCTTGAAAGCTCCAGTTATCCCAGAATCACAAGTTTTCTTTGTGTCATCCAATTTTTGAATGTGAAATTTGTGGCTATGATAGTAAATAGCTTTGTTGTGCTTGACGTGCAATTTTTCAAGCATGTGAAAATCATTTGCATTGTGAGTTGATATGAAACATATGAGTCATGATGATTAATAAATTTGTACATACCTCTCTATCTCTTAAACCATATGCTAAATCAATTACCATTGTCGTAACATTAGAATCTCCATTATGATGAGCTTCTCTAACCAATGAAGCAACACCTTCCCATGTTAGTGAGCAACCATTTTGTTGACATCGTTCAATCCATACTGTCATCCAATCAAGATTGTTCACAATATACAAATGTATTGCATCTCACTCTTGACCAATTGTATAAAAAGAAATACACCAATTATAAATAACTTATATTGAAGATTTATAAGAATTAATTAACTACAATAACATCTTATATTTATCTCTTACTTTCCTCAATCTACCTTTCCCCATCAAGTACTCCCCTTTGAATTTGTTAATGAATTTGAGATCCCAAATACGATTGACATGGATCTTTGTAACAAACTTAGAAAGATATTCACTAATGTACACCATGGTCTGGTATACCATATATCCCTCCACCATAGAACCCTCGAGATGTGCTCTCTTTCGAACTGTACCTTTCAAAAATTTCAAGTGCCTCTCAACCATCCACATTGACCTAGTTTGTACAGGGCCACACAATTCAATCTCCTCAAGTTGATGTATGGGGTAGTGTTCTTGTGCATTGAAAAAAATTGAAGGTAGACACTTTTGCATTTCACACATAAGATAATGAAATTTTCTCTTCCAATATTTTATATCTTCTTTATTGATTTATTTTGATGACAAACACCTCATGTATTTTCCAAGATCATATATAACTTGTTTGACACTATTGTCGAAGTGGTGTGGGAGAGATAGAGGTAGAACGTACTACAATATTTATAAAATGATCTTATCAATATTTTATAAAAGAATGCAATGAAAACTACATGCAGTGTACAAATATATAGTGTAATACAAAATAACATGAATTACTTTAATAAATGTATGACAATCATGTATTTTCATCCCTTGCCCAAATTCACTTTTCTTTAATATGAGATTGTTTATGTTCGCAACAAATCCTTTGGAAAATTGTATTTTTTTTGTGACTTCTTTTATAGCATTTCTTTATTGCTCGGACAATAACCAAGTAAGGGCACTTGTATTAATTTGGTCTCCATTGTTATTTGATCGAATGACATTTTTCATTGTATGGTTGGATTCTTCAATGTCACTACAAAGTTTGACAATTTTGTCTTTGTCACGCCTTCCATCCAATATTTTTCATAATGTCTCTGTTACATTCTTTCCAATATGCATAGCATCAAACAAATGCAGAATTGAAAGTTTCTCGTAGTACGACAACCTACTAAATTGCGTAGGATAACTTTTTAGTCCTTTTGAAAGTTGGTCATTAATGCCTTGATGACCTTCACGAGCATCAATTACATCATTAGTAAACAAAACAAAATAATAAAATATAAATTTCAAACAAAAACCATCAGATGGAATGACATTACCTCGATGATTTATTTTATTGTATTCCAACTTCCATAGGCGAGGTGTCATTCTTCGTGGAAGTTGGAATATAATAAAATATTTATTATATTGTAAAGATGATTTATTTTATTGTATTCCAACTTCCCATTGAATTTTTTTTTTTGGTAATTTGGTACTTATGATTTCTATGGATAAATCATCTATGCTCATCGAACACCTACTTTCCTAAACTTTTTGAATGATGAGATTTCATCTTTGGACCACAAACTAGACATGCAAAATTTTTGCTTGTTTGAAGACCTACAAAATCATGTAGAATTGGAAAGAAGAGTTGTTTGGGATCCTTCCTATAGGGGCTTGTGTGCCTGCTCAAGTATAGGTACATCAAGGTCACCTACATCAACATTATCATCATCATCATCATTATCATCTCGATCATCATGATCATCTTGATCATTGTGATCTTCTTTGATGGGATCATTACCTTCTACTTCTATATTCACACCTTCATGTTCCCTCATTTGGAAATCCACATTCTTCGGATTGTCATGGTCCATAACATGAAACACAGGGTGGTTGACCTATATGAAAATGATGACCTTATATTAACCATGACCATGATTTCATCATCAAATCATGTCTTATGTATTTTATAAATTATTAAAATACATACCAATGCATGAAATTTGTTTCCCCTTCAATGTGACCATGTTGCCTACAATGTTCCTTGGCTATTTTGATTAGATATCTTCAAGTCTTTAAGCCCTTACAAAATTTGCAAGGACAATCACATTTTCCATCACCTTTTTTTTTAAAGTTAGACCACAGTCTATCAATTTTCTCCCTATTTTGTTGTGGGTTGATATCGTTAGACATGGTCTTTCTTGAATGGAATGACTCGTTGGTGGAAGAAAGATGATTTGTTTGCGATCTGCAGATACAAATAGTCACCAAACAACCATTTTCTCAACACAAAGGGACATTTATCATACCAAATTAAATTTTAGAAATGGACAGTTCTGATGCTTTTCCATTACAATAATTGAGCATTCATCATTTGGTATTGTGTAGTCCATTTAAGTATGTCAGCAATGCTCAAAATGCTATCACCAAGCATAGACATAGGAAATAAAAAAGGGACAGAGGACAAGAAATAAGAAAAATCATTAGGACTATAGAAAATCTACATGTTCACAATAGTACATTTGCATATAAGAGTCGATCAGAGAAGGTATATGCACAGGTGACAAACATTTAGATTTTTCGACCAAGCATTACTGGGAGCTAGATCCTGCAACAAATGGACTTGTGATGGTATTTCACAATAATACATGTGTTGTAGGGTAAGCTCCCAATAGTGCTTATGCAAATATGCATGTTCATTACTCATGCATATGAACAGCAAGAGAACTCCATATTTCACATAATTTGAGTCAAAATTTGCAAGGATATGGTATCTATATCTAATACTTGCATGGTTATGTTACAGTTCTCATGAATTTGAACATGTCCAAGAGCTATCTTTTCATGGAGCATGATTGTGTGATATTATCTAAAGTTTAGACAGTACTGAAAATAAATGAAGAAAAAAAATTGCATTTTGAGTTTGAAGGATAGACAGAGTTTATGAAGAGAACTTTTTTGGATGATAGTATCTCTTTTTAGGGTATTATTAATTTCTAACTGTGTTGTTATAATTGCTATTTTTCTTGAATTTATCTTTATTAGCAAAGAAAAGAATATAAATGAATATTATTTTTATCTATAAAATTGAACACTTAAATCTAATACTATTGGCAAGAAAATACTGGACATCACCAGATACATAGAAAAATATAAAACTTAACAGAAATAAAAATAAACAAAATGGTTACAAAGATGAGAATGTCATTAGAATAATGGGAGATAATAGAAATATTAAGTCAAATGAATTTCCAAGACAAAATAGAAATCATGTTAATGAAACAAAAATTAATCTTGTCTAGTAACAACCCTTATGTGTGCCACAAAACTAGACCTGGATAAAAAGAAATATTGAATATAGGACATAGATCCATCATCCAATAATGAAAGAAACATAGCAATAGAAGTCACTTAGCCAAACAATAAAATGAGGTACCTTCAACATGGTTAAATTTTTGAGGCTCTGTTGTCAAGAGAAGATCATCCTTATCCTATGTTGCCTATGGTTTTGACCATGTGGCTAATTTTAAAATTTTAAATATTACAATTACCCTTAATTTTATGCTTCTAAACTGATAAGAATTCAAACCATGAGTTTCCTCCTTTTTTTATAGTAGATTCTAGGCTCCTTTAATGATCAGGTTTCAAAAGGTCATGAAATAGTGAAAGGCATCTTTTCATGTATTTCATTACCTTTTCATTACTCATTGTTAGACCCCAGGTAAATTGGGAAAATGATTGATGTCATATCATAGACAATGAAAATAAAATATCATTAATATGTATTAAAGGGCAATAATGTCAAATATCTAATGGCAGTATGGAGATAGAATGCTATCAAGAACCGAGATAGTCACAAAGCATGTGATAGTAGATGGTGAAAATGAGGCAATGATAAGAAATAATAGAACAAAGGAAAATGATGTCTAATATTTTCATAGAAGTGGCACTATGAAATGCTTAAAATAATGATGTGCATCAAAATATAGTAAGATCAAAGATGGAAAATAGTAAACTAGTGATGAAGATAAGATAAAAGATAGATCTCAATGTTATTATGGAGATCAAAATATTGTTATTGTATGACATAAATAGACACAATTTGAGAAGAAGAGGATAGTACATCTCTATCATGAAAATACGGTGATAGAAAAAGAAATGCAGTGAGAAGACAATATACAATGAAAATTTGAATTGGAATGATGATGAACTACTAGTGATTGAATACCTGAATGACTTGAAGATCAGTGATTAGAGATCACCGAGTACTGGAATGATATGTAAGATAAATGAATCAGTCATTATGTTGTCATTGATGTCAACTAGTTTTGACAGTACTTATCATGATAGTTGCAAATATCTAAACATCTGTAAAGAGGAGAAAAGATGAAGAACTGAGATATCTACATAGAGGAAGATGGATATGATAGATGAGGATAAGGAATACTTTTTGTAACTTATTCATGAGTCTATGACTTCATATGGTTGACTTGATTATGTTACATTAATCTGTTATGAAGTTGGAAGAAAAAATTAACAAACCACTATGGTCGGAAAATGAAGCACTTCAGTATACACCAAGACAGTGTAGTGTATACCGAGCGATAGTATTAACCGAGCTTGTGTTTGCTAATGCATTTCTTTGTTAACCGAATATGGATGAAAGAACTAAATGTTTAGTTTAGCTGATAGAAATTGATGAGCTGGAATGTGTATGATTTCAAGGTTGAAGATAAAGTTTGTTATGAGATCCACAACTAACAAAATTTGTAGAAGATCTAAAGGATGGAATTGAAATGAGTTATTGACACATCTACTGAGAAAGGTTTAAGCGACAAAATCAATGAAAGAGATTAAGTGGCAAAATATGATGGATGAAAAGAAAATAGTTTACTTGTCTATATAAGAGACATTGGGTTCATTGTGGAAACTATGCCAGAAGAAGGAGACTGCAATTATTTCATTTGAACACAGCTTCATGCATGCCTAATCAGACTAGTTGAAGGAGAACCAAACTGCAGAGTTAACCGAGTGTTAGAGAGCTATTACTGAGTGATAGTAAGTTATTGAATATTGAAGAACTGAATTGAAATATTGATTAGAGGATTTTTATGGGCTTAGAATAGATCTAAACATCTGTAAAATCAAGTTTTATTGTAATTAGATCACCTACTATTTTAGTTTAACCATTGCAATAGAAAAATCTCTTAACCGAGTGGACTTTACCATCTTATGATTTCCCTATGTCATTTATAGAATATACATTTTTATCCTATCAATGCCATAGTGAATGCTAGTTGGATGATAACCATTAGGCTTAAATCCTCTAACAAGGTCACACCTTACAATTTTTGTCACACTTCTATGAGTCATTAAATCCAAGTTTGCTCAAGAATGAAGTCTCAAATGATGACTCATAGATCTCTATTCATGGATTGCAAGGGTTTATAATGGAGGCCCTCATATTAGACCTAATTTGTGCCCATGCAAGTACACCATAAAATGAGAGATTGAAAGAGGAAAAGTAAGAATGCTAGTCTCCATGATCATCAAGTATGCATGCAAATGAAAATGAATGCTATTCTAAGCTATCTGGTTTGAGCTAGATGGAACAAAGAAAATAAAAATGATGATGCAATGCTTCAATATGAGAGATCTAAGAATACCATAGCTCCAAGATGCCAAGATTGAAAGACTCCAAGATTCTAATATGCTAAGATGTCAAGACTCCAAGAGGATGATAATGCAAGAGATGATGATGCAAAAGATGTATAATTAAGAATGAGGAGAGAGTCTTCTTTTAAAAGATTTTAGAAATGAATGGACGGTCAAGATTAAGAGGCAAAAAGAAATGAGCAATGGTGGAGATTAAATATTGGTTGATCCATGTGCTCAAGATTCTCAAAAGGCAAAATCAATGGACATGGTTAAGAGGGAAAAAAATGTGTGGAAGTGATTAAGAGGCAAAAGGAGATTCCACTCATCTTGGAAAGTGTGCATTCAATGTGTAGACAAAAAGTCTTTTTATTTTTATTTTATTATTTATTTATTATTTTTAATAAAGTGGTTACCATTATTTAATTAAAAGAGTTTTTATTTATTTAAAAGAGATTTATTCTTTTAATTAAATGTGGCTTAGGATAAAGTGATTTTATTATTTAATTAAAAGATTTATTTATTTATTTTTAATTAAAAGATATCTTTATTTAAATAAAAGGGAGCATGTTCTCTTAATTAAATAAAACTTAGGATAAAATGATCAAACCTAAAGAAATATTAAAATAATTGAATTAATTACGATTTGATCAAAGAAATTGATTTGAATTGAAAATATTGCAAGGCATTGATTTAGGAAATTGATAAATTGATGAATGGGGGCCCAAAGTCTAGGTGACCATTTTAGGGTGCATACGTTTGCCCCTCTTTGGGTAATGTGTGATCTTCATGGGAACACATGTAGTCAAAGAATGAAGTTGAAATGTGAGATTGATTTGGGATCACAAAACAACCCAGACGTGTGATCGACAAATGAGAACACATCAGGACAAAAATAAGTTGATTGAAAAAGACAAGGCCAATACTGTTGTAAATAGATAATTGTAAAGTCTCAAGAAAGGTTTGATTGATATTTTTGATAAAACTAAATCAAGGATTTAAGTTTGATAGGTACGGCCCCCTCATGATCAAAATTGAAATGAGATAGTGGAGAAATAAAAAATTGATAAATTTGATCAAATCAAACTAAAAAAAAGGTTCTTGATGTAAGATGAAAGGTATAAAAATCATAGAACCAAGGTAGATCATTAAGCATGAAAGATTATGCCCCAAGGTTGAATTAGAAGAAAAGAAGTGGGGTGAAAGTGAATGGAAGATAGAAGTTTGGAAGAGGTATAAAGAAACGGAAAGAAGAAAAATAATTTGCCTCAAGAAAGAGAATGCCTCAAAATCAATCAACTATTTAAGATGGGAAATTTCAATTGAGATCACGAAAGAAGATAAGGAAATAAAGATCAAAATGTGACCATAGTTGATTAAAATTCCAAAATAAAGATGAAGGAAAACCCTCTCAAACTCCTAATGCAACCTAAAAATGCATATTATCATGAAGTCTAACAATGCAAGCTACATGAAAATGAAAAGGTGTACTTGCAATAGAGAAACTGTAACATAGGATTTTGTGTTCATCATTCATTAGAGAATGTTAAGGAACTTATTTTCATCATTGGGCCATTATTAATGGACATCAGAAAATCACACAATCATCACTAGTCACAAGTGCAACTATGAAGATATGAATGTGATTTATATCGGATTGGAATGTGGAAAGATTCTAACATAAGCATCAAAGACATAAACGTCAAGATGACTTTGATGTTAGCTTACCCAATTTAATGTAGCAAAACCATGCTTGCATTAAAGCATAGATGTCAGGATGACCATAAGAAAGGTTGTGCAAAAATAGTCAAGGATGATGCCTCAAATCTCCTAAGTGTTTCAAGGGAACAAAAAGAGACACTCAAGAGGTTCAAGACCACACCCACAAGCAGAAAGAAAATAAAAACATGTCCCATGTCCCAAGTCCCAAGTCCTCTAGCTATGCATCCCGGAGAGACTTATTAGACAAGGACACTCAATGAAAAATCAATAACAGTCAGCACACAAAGAAAAGATCATCGCATAGCTCAAGCATTAAGTGTTGTGTTTAAAAATTTAAGTGTGTTAACTGATACTAAGTTTCAAGGATAAGGATCGAATGCTTGCAAGTAGGTAAGATCACATGACAAAACTGGGTAAGACCAAACCAATAAGTGTTGAGAAACACTCAATGCCAGGGGTTGTGTTGAAAAACATCATTTGCGAGGCATCCTAAAGACTAACACATCCAATAGACCAAAGCTAACACAGTTATGCCCCCTAGACAAAGACAAAGACCAATTCCAAACCAAGGCAAGATGGACAAGGCATGATGGAGAAAGGCTAAGTGTCGAGGATGCATGCTAAAAAACAAGGGTACAAAGGCCTCAAGTAGCACTCATTTCTAGGTTTTCACCACTTGAATTTTATTGTAAATTTTTTTTTAAGGACTTTTTATAATTTTTTTGTATTTTTTCTACCAAGGCGCTTGTTTCTAGGTTTTCACCAAGGCACTTTTTCTTTTCTTTTTTTTTTTTTTTGGTATTTTTGGAATATATAATTTTTGAGATAAATCAAAGCACCTATTGCTAGGTTTTCACTAAGATGATCATTTTTTTCAGGACATTTTTAAATTTTTAGAATTTTTGATAATATATCATTTTTTTGGATTTTTTCAGGATCAATAAGTATGTACTAAGGATGCCCCTAGACAGAATGGGCATCAAACTCCCAAGCAAGATCACATCATGTAGTCCCAATTTCTCACAAGGTGGAGAACAAGAAGGATTAGCAAGATGGTGGAAGAGATGGAAGACAAAAGAATGAAGGGAAGAAATCCTCAAGGGAAAACTCCTCAAGAGTACCCAAGCTAGGGAAAAATTGTTATGTAAAGCACATTTGGACAAGAAATGAAAGGCCAGCATAGGATAAGTCACAAAAGTGTAATGCAAAAGAAGGAAATGATGCATTCCAAAGGAGTAGACATGTCAAGAGGCTTCATAGCATCGTGTTTTACTCTTTTTTTATTAGATCAACACCAAAAGGGAAAAGGATAGTGAAAGGCTAGAATGAATGGAGGAAAATAAATGTGAAGGCTAAACATGAATGGAATGAAAGTAAGATCATCATAAGACAACTCACAAGATAGCCAAATGTTTCTTATATAGGTCAAGATTGTCAAGATCAAAGAGAGAAGACATAATGGATGAAATATGTAGAAGAACTACGCATGATGTCTGATTGCCAGGTTTTCATCATGGTACTTATCCAAGATGCCACAAGAGAGTGATTTTCACCATAGGATGAATTTATTTCTCTTTACTTTTGCTACCAGGGAGCTTGTTTCCAGGTTTCCACCAAGGCACATTTTTAATTTTTTCATTTTTTTTGTTTTCTTTTTTTATTTTTCTATTTTTTTTAATTTTTATTTTGTAAGAATGCAAGCTTTTTAGATAATGCTCCTTGAAAGGATAAACCATGATATTCCAAGGATTCAAAATGATATGCACAAAGATGCTAATAGGGAAAGGAAGATGGAAGAGAAAAATGGAGGATAAAATTTTATGTAAAGCGAGTGAGGTTGGAAGATAGGAGGAATAGGCAAATGAGAAAAAATGATAGAAGGTAGAGGGATAATAAATGTAAGGATTGTGAAAGGGTAGATGGAAAGGAAGAAAAGACCAACATCAACACACACTTTGAAAGGTATCAAAAGGTTGGAGGAAATGTGAATGAAGGAATACATGAAGGAATATGGTGAATGGATAGAAAAGGTTGCGGTTTAGGCGCATGGAATGAACGAATATTTTTGGAAGAAGATGAAGTGGAAGCTTTTAGAATCTTGAATGTCAACTTCACTTCTTTCTCAACATTAGACTCTTTAAAGAGAGACTTTGGAATCCATATAGTCATAAGATTTTCATTTCTTTTTGATGATTTAGAGAGAAAATATTCAATGATGGATTTTGGAACCCATACTTGTCTTGTAGTTTTCTTCTTAGATATCTCTTTTGACTTTATGTCTCCATGTCCATTAGAGGAGACTTGGTGATCTTTTTTTGTTGGATTTTTGTATTGCTTTTTTTTCTTGTATTGAACATTCAAGTTACTTCCAAAAGACTTGGGACTTGTGGAAGGAGGAGGATATGACTGATTTAGATGGGTGGGTGGATGAAAAGGATTCAAGGGTATGCATCTATGTTGATCTTAAGGAAAGATAGGAGATGGAGGGACGTAAGGACCCAAGATGGATAACAAATAAGGAGAGTTAGGAGGGGAAAGTGAAGGTACATAAAAGCTCAAGATAAAAGAAAGATGTGAAGCCCTTAGTATTAATGGAGGAGGTCCAAGGATAGACGTGGAAGATACAAAAGGATAATCAATAAGTTCATCAACATCTATATGACAACCAAGGACATCAGCATCTTTGGAGTGAGCATTAGGATTTGCAATAGGATCATGAACATATTGAATAGGAGAAACTTCTTTGATAGGATTATTTGAAGCTTGAAAAGACTTAGAAAGAGTAGAAAGTGGAAGCAAACATGGAGTGGTAGAACAAGATGGAAGACTTTGATCTTGAAAAGGAGCTTTGGATAGCATAAGTGTATATTTTTTCCCTTGATTTTCAATAGGATTAAAATTGGAAGTAACGACACTATTTTTAATAACCTTCATGGAAGTATCATCTTTGGAAAGCATAGTTGTAGTAAGGTTCTTTTTATTGTTAATAAGCTCAATGTTGTAAGTAGTAGCTTGATCTTGCTTAGGAGAAGACTTAAGACATGGTGGAATGAATGAGAAAGGGCGTAGAGGATCAAAAGAACCATGAAATGGATAAGAGACATCATAAAAAGGATTGGATGACATGGAGGGTTCTTGATCTTGATCTTTCTTTATGTTCCTTTCTTTATCATTTTTAGAGTCCTCTTGACATGGAGCCACTTCAAAAGACAAGGAAACATGTTGGATTTGTATGGAAGACTTTGGAAGACATGGTGAAGGACTAGCTGAAGTAGGCATTATAGCGTATAAAGGCTTAGGATCTTTAGGTTTAGCATTATTGAAAGTATTTCAAGCCAAGTGAAGGTTAGATTGATTTTCTTTAAGAGGTAGCCCTTGAGGATAGCTATAGGGACTCACATGAAAAGTATTAGGACCTTTATTGGATGAAGGATTTGTGAAAGATTTGAAATACTTGGAAGCTTTAGGAAATGTATGGATATCGGAGGAAGTAGGGGATGGAAGGGAACCATTGCAAGACAAAGGTCCATCATTAATATAATCTTTCTCAAGAGTATAATCTTTATTTTCAACATGAGAGTTCTTAGAGGAGAGATTCTTATAATATTTATGTTTATAATTAGTGCAAAAAGCTTGTTAGAAATAGGAAATACTGAGAGGGGGGGGTGAATCAGTATTTCACAAACTTTTTCTTTTGCCCACTTATGGATATAACAGATTACTTTAGTGCATACAAAGATTATCAAGCTGATTAACAAACATAGCAGTAAATAGAAAGAACTCATAACACATGATATGTTCTCGAGGAAACCCTGGCCAAGGGAAAACCCCGGTGGGGATGGTACCCACAAAGATTACTAATCAAAAGTATCCTGTTAGGGATATTGGACCATGTTAAGGGTCAATTTACAATATATAGTAGATTTGTCCTGGTTAAAGGACTTTAGGCCTTGTTAGAAGCCTTAACCCTGTTAGGAGTTAGATTACAAAACCTGATCACTAGCTGAGCTCACTACCCAAATAGGTAATAAAAAATGTTTCTGACTATAGTATGGTACTAATTACAACTTCGCATCAATAGCCTTTGCTACTATCACAATATACAACTATCACAAGTTATCCTTTCTTTCTTTTTACACATTACACACTTATTTCATTACATTTCAAGTATGCCTAATAGATGAGTTATTAGAGCTAATAACTTTATATGGTCAGCTTCCAAAATATTTATCCAAGAGTTAAAATCTAAGATGTCATCCCTTCATAATGTTTAATCATTATTTTGACAAGAAAAAATAATCCCTTAACTCTTTCGCTAATACTGTCTCCAAAACTGTTTTGTCTGCAAAAACTATCTTCAGTAAACTTTGAATAACTTCATCTGTACTACTCCAAACTTTATGTGCATTGAGATGGGGTATCCTTATACTCTGTAGAAGCTTCATTTAATTGTGCAAATAAAAATATTTCTCCAGTGGACGTCGCCAACTAAATCTTCATCGGGTGCTCTGTTAGGATCACTGTATCCATACTTAGACAATTTCTTCCTTCAACTTTCCATACTTTCATTCCAAATTTTGTGCTCTCAATATAGATCATATGTTTCCATAATGAAAACATCTATGCATCCACATTAGCCAAATTGCCAACAAAGCTTTCTCTTCCTCAATAGAAGTAGATGTATCATCTAGGTATTATTAACAAAAATCACCAAAGTCTCTTTCGAAATCAGAGTCATATGGATCACCATCATGATCTATCCAATATGATGACCCATTTCTAGTAAGCATGAGCACATGACTAGGAGGACTCTTAGGAATAGAGGTGTCATAGGTATCACTTCATTGTCCATCATCATAGTCATCAAAGATGGGTGTGTCACTCTTTGTGGAAGAGGTATCACAAGGATTGTCACATTTCTCATTATGGTATGTCTTGAGAAAATAAGTAAGACTCTTGGGAGAAGTAGAAGAGGAATGAGATCATGAAGAAGAGGAAAGTGAAGACCTAGTGGAGGAAGAAGACTTGGATAATGAGGAATGAAAATAATGTCTAGAAGAGTCATGGTAAGACTTAGAAGATGAGGAAGGATGAGAAGACTTAGAAGATGAAAAAATTTTGGAAGAAGGAGGTTGTGACAAGATCATGTGTATGATCCTAGAAAAGGCATGTGATTTAATCAATTTTTCTTTTATTTTTGTCATAAATTTATTACCCATGCAATTTTTGGAGGAATAATACTCTTCGAATTGAGCAATGAGTTAGAGATCATCTATTTTCAAGAGAGGTTCCATAACAAGGTAGTTGAAATTCATGGTTTTGAAAGAGGAGGAGTCAAGCATGGAAGTGAAAGAAGAGATGAATATAAGAAGGTAGACTAGATAATAAGAGGAAAAGAATCAAGAAGACATGAAGAGTTTAGAAAGAAGATGAAGAAGCTGTTGGCATTAAGCAGAATTGCCACTAGTGACAACACTTATTTGCATTCTCAGTGCAAATTGAGTAGAATAGTGCAAACCAAGCAGAATAGTGCAAATCGAGCAGAACAATGCAAATCAAGCAGAATAGTGCAAACCGTGTAGAATAGTGCAAACCGAGTAGGACAGTGCAAACTGAGTAGGACAGTGTAAACTGAGTAACATTATGATAGATTCTGGATTCCATAGAAGTTGGTTGAGGATTATAAGGATGATATTTGTTTCATGGTGGACTATGATAGAGTATACATTCAAGTAGCTAAACTGAGGATTGTACATGTAAAACCTCTTCCTTATGAGGTAAACATTGATGAGATAAAGAATATCATTGAAGCCCTCCTTAATCAGCCTGTTAATCCCAAAGCTCCATAATTTGGAACATATGAAGAAGCAAAAGTGAGAATTGAATTAAGCATAAAGCTTCCACAGGTGGTAAATAAAGGTAAAAAGAGAATAGCCAAAATGCAAATGGTAACCAAGGACAAAGGAGAAGACACTGAAGAAAAAAATGAAAAAGATGAGAAAACAGAGGAACCAGAACCTGCAAAGAAGAAAGGAAAGGTATTCATCACTAAGGCACCTAAGCCTCCCACTGCTGTATTTACAAGGAGAAGTGCAAGAGGTAAATCAGACAAATAGGACAAAGATATAATATTCAAAAGGCCTCCTCTAACCCTTCAAGAGAAGATCAAACTTTTTAGAGAAGGATCAGGATCTGGAGTAAGTAATATAAAATCTTTTAAATATGAAACAAGAACAGAAACAGAACAAAATGAGATTGAAGATGCTGTTATTAAAAAGATGGGACAGTGGAAATACTCTCCTGATGAAATAGCCCCACAGGTTCCAGCAGCTTTACTAGATCCAATAAAAATGAGATGGACCAATGCAAAGCAAACTGTAGAAGACATATTTGATCAAACCTTGAGACAGTTAATGCCGAGCTTGAAAAATGATGAAATAAAGAAGGCATTGAAGGAGAATGAAAATAAGATGACACTTAAGTTCAATACTTGTTTGATTCTGATTAACAATATTGAATCAGTTGTGAAGGCTGCAAATGCCACATGGAAGAACATATACCATCTTCACTGACCGAGTACTGAAATAGTTATAATAAAAGATATTGAAGATGACTGTGATGAATAGGAAGAAGCCACTGAGGTAGATGATACTGTGAGGATAGCGGTAGAAGTCATTGCATCACTTCCTACCTCTCCAGCAAAAGTTACTACATCTAGCCCAAAGACACCTTCAAGCATGGTTGTGACAACTTCAACATTTGTCCAATCACCTATAGCAACAATAGAAGCAACTACCATTTCTTCTACCAAGTTGTAGTCTCCTATTTCATCAATTTTTCCAGTAGTAAGTATTCCAATTTTTTATTCTACAAGTGTAAATACTTTAAGTTCTCCAGTAGACAGTATACCATTCTCTATAGCCAGTCCTACTATGTCTACTGTCACTACTACTAAGGCATTAAGTACAGATAAGCCTAAGGCTCAACCAAGTATAAGATTTTTAGGTAAGAATATAGTAGAGGATATAGACCTAGATGAAGAAATAGAGATTCCAACATTGGATTTTGCAAATCTATCAGCGGATCAAATGAAAAATATAGGTGAAATCCTCCAAAGGAAAGCGAAGCAAAAGAAACTTAAAGAGGAAAGAGACAAGGAATATAAAATCATTAAGGATGATAAGGACATTTTGTCTGAAGCATTAGGTATTAAAGTAGACTCCTCTCAACATGTTTTGTTACAATTAGCAGAAGCAGTAAATAAGTACAATGAGGATTCATCTGGGATAGAAAAGTTAGTTGAAAGAGCCGAGAAGAAATTTAACAATAAAGTGCTTGAGCACATTGCTCAGCACATAGCTATTAATCAAGTCGAATTGTCTTCAGTTTTGTCAAACATTGAATCTTCCTATTCGAATGTTACCTCTCTTTTGGCCAGACTGTGCAATGTTGCCGAGTTCACCAAGGATGTCAAGGATAAAATGAATAAAATTGATGAGGATTTGAAGATTAGCATACAGAAGCTACAACTTGAACCAAGTTCAAACTCTTCTCATCACATGAAAATCTCATACCTATCAAATACGCAGTCAGAACTACTGAAAGAAGACACAAGGATCCGGTCCACACTGCTAGACTTTCAGAACATGATCCTTCCCATCATGAATACAATGTATAAGCACATTGAACATTCCAAAACATTAATTCATGACAATCAGTTCTCAATAGTAGATCACATGATTGAACTCTCTGCAAAAGTCCAAATTGCAATCCAAACATGCAAGATTCTGCAAGAAAATTGGGATAGAACCCTGGCACTGATAATGAAGGTACATTCTATTTTTCTATCAAATTATGGATTCTCTATGTAAATCACTTGTATATACACCTTTGGCATTATTGTCAAAAAGGGGGAGATATGTATAGAAGAAGATATGTATAGAAGGAGATATGTATAGAAGAAGATATGTATAGAAGGAGATATGTATAGAAGAAAAAGTTAGCACATTGAAAGGGGGAGATAATTTATAAAGCCCTATGACAAAGACAAATTTTGAAAAATCAAAATAAATCTCAGCATGGTTCATGTATATAAGTTTTGGATAATAATTGTTTTTGTCACTAATGCCAAAGGGGGAGATTGTTGGCATTAAGCAAAATTGCCACTAGTGACAACACTTATTTGCATTCTCAGTGCAAACCAAGCAGAACAGTGCAAACCGAGCAGAACAGTGCAAACTGAGTAGAACAGTGCAAACTAAGCAGAACAGTGCAAACTGAGCAGAACAGTGCAAACCGAGCAGGATAGTGCAAACTGAGCAGGATAGTGTAAATTGAGTAACATTATGTCTACTAAGTCACCAGTATTTACTGAGTTCAAAACCTACCGAGTGGTTAGTATGAACCGTGCCTTCACTTCTACCGAGTGCATGACGATGCCGAGTAATGCAGTGGACGCCGAGTATCAGAAAGTCACCGAGTTAGTTTGCAGGAACCGTGTAACCATACTTGGGCTGACTTAGTAGCACTTATGTTTATTTGTCAAGCCAACTTTGTAATTGTAATTAATTGTTTAAACTTGTATATAAACAATGTTGTAAAAATGCCAAGATGTAATGAGTATGAATGAATATGAAAAAGAGATAAAAGGCAGAGATAAGCGAATTACAAAGGGCTACAGCAGTATAAGGAGTAGCAAAGACAAATTCATCATAGAAGGTGATCAGTACATCAGTGAATCTCATTCAGCAATCTAGTTGCAAAGCAAGAGATCTACTGTTTCATCCTAACAGGTGAATCAGTACTAAAATCCTTTAACTGGGTAGACTTAACAGTCTTTTGTAAAATCTCTTTACCGAGTACATACTTCTTTTGTAAGTTTGTAAAAATCCTCTAACAAGGTGGACCTTGTAGTCCTTATTGCTCCTAGCAGGGCAGATCATCAGAAGTGATCAAATGTAAGCCTTAACCGGCCAACTTTATACTGCAGTACTAAAGCTTTGTGGGTTTCATCCCCACCCCAGTTTTACTTTCTTTTTAGAAGGTTTCTGGGTAACCAAATCTATGTGTCATTGTTGTGAATGCTTTTAAGTTTCATGCTTTCTATATGTAAAAGAATAAAGTAAACTATATGTTAATACATCTGTAATTGAAAGAAAATTTGGAGTTACTGATTCACCCCTCCCCTCTCAGTAACTTGGTTAATTCCTGAATATTTCCAACAGAAGCGTGAAGGAAGAAGAGAAAGGATGGAAATGGGAGACTAGCAAGACATGGGAGATGTGGAAGAAAGAAGACCAAGAGTCATTTTGTGCAACTTGATACCATTTAAGTTCATTTGGATATTGAGCAACATGTCATAGCACTTTTGGGGAGATATTTGAAGCTTTTATCACTCAGGAACTCAAATTTTGTTCATTTTAGATAACCAACTAGATGCATCAATATATTTTTATCATTAATCAAGCACATAAGACAACAATCAAGAAGTTAAAGAAAACAAATATCTTCAAACAATGAGCAACAGACAAAGCAACCTTTCACATGAACAAGAATAGTGACTTAGTATGCTACTCCTTAAAGATGCTACTTGTGTATGTTTTCAAAATATTTTTCAACCATGCACATAGTCCTAGAAAATAAAAAGCTAGTTGCACTATGGTTCTTAGTAATAGTTTGACTCTACAAATTTTGTAATTTCAAGAGGGCGAACTCCAATCTAGGCGCACGAGGGTTTTGACACATTCTGAGAATTTAATCAATCAGAGATGCTGAGGAGATCTGATAGCCCAACAAGAAACTACACCCGTGGAGATTTCTTCCACAAGGACATTTATATAGTAGTTGTTGCTACCATAGAGAAATTGCTATTACCACTTGAGGTTCTATCCACGTGGTTGACCCAATAAAGGAAATGTCCACTATGGTTAACCCTCTTTAATAAGGTGACTTACAAAAAGGACCACATGGGGACTTAGTTTAGATTCAAGGATTTGAGTTTTTGGTACTACCCAAAAAGGGAGTAGAGCATAATCCTCTAGCCTCTTCACTTCACCCAAACATAGCAAATAGATTCATTGACATGTTAAGATTGAAACCACCTCACCAAGGTTCATGATGTCAACAACAATGTCTACTGAGCTCTCTAAGTGGGCCCAAGAGAGAATTTATCAATCAATGTTGAGGACCAAACCAAGTAAGATTGTGAGATACTAACAATATCCTCCCTACCTACAAGGGGTTCTATCATCAAGAAGAGCTTCGCAAGAAACCCACTCTCTCAAGAACACCACAAATAGTGTTCATAGGGCCTATTTACTATGTGAAACATATATGCAAGAAAGTGAATCTATGTTTTTTTTAGAGCCTAAAATTGGAGTGTAATCCATAAAAGGAATAAACATTCAAGCTAGACACATGAGAGATTCATTTTAATTTTCAAAATCCAAATTTTATAGAGATTCAACAAAATACCTTAAGTCCAAAGCAACGCGCTTAGTAGATTTTTGTTGAGCTTTTTTGTGCAAGCAAGCCACGAACTCTGCAACAAGCAAATAAGTAAACAAGAAAATAAGATATGCAATGTTTATCCAACTTATGAAAACCATAAGGTTAGATCTGAAAATCAATTGTTAGGACAAATAATAGCTAACAAATAATCCAAATGACAACTCATATCATGCATTGAACCATGAAAAATAAGTGCATACTGATCACAAATTTATTTTTTTCTGACACTTGACCTAGTCAACAAGATCTGATTGTTTTGATATGATTTTGGCCACAAAAATAGAAATAAAAAATAGAGGCCCCTCCTTAAAAATAGAGAGCTTTCCAAAAATTTAAAAATTTTAGAAAAATCTCTTCACTTATGCCCTAGAGACCCATTTTACAAAAATGACCAGTTTATGTAAATAAACTATTTGAGATATGAGATTGCATCCAACTTCAAAACACAAAGAATAGACCCCTTGTATAATTTGAAGAGCTCTCCGAAAATGTAAATTTTTTCAAAAAATATGCTAATTTGGGCTAAAAATTAGGTTTTTATGAAAAATCAAGAAAAAATAATAAAAAATTGAAAATACATTGGAAAATTCTAAATTTTTTATTGAAGCTTGTTTGATATGTCACCAACCTACAAGAAAAATGTCATAGAAAAAATCAAAGCCGTTTGGGAGATATGATCAAATCTTTGATAATCTAAGGTTTTAGTCTCCAAACAAATCTGCACAAGGGAGTTAGCTCTAAAAATAACCAAAACAAGCATGTAAAGGTGGGTTTCCCTATGGTGGGTGCCAAAAAAATGTGTTCTACAATGTTGTCACACTTCTATGAGTCATTCTATCCAAGATTGCTCAAGAATGAGGTCTCAAATGGTGACTCATAGCTCTCTATTCATGGAGTGCAAGGGTTTATAATGGAGCCCTCATATTAGACCTAGTTTGTGCCCATGCAAGTACATCATAAAATGAGAGATTTAAAGAGGAAAAGTAAGAATGTTAGTCTCCATGATCATCAAGTATGCATGAAAATGAAAATGAAAGCTATTCTAAGCTAGCTGGATTGAGCTAGATGCAAGAAAGAAAATGAAAATGATGATGCAATGCTTCAATATGTGAGATCTAAGAATACCATAGCTCCAAGATGCCAAGATTGAGAGAGTCCAAGATTCCAAGATGCTAAGATGCTAAGACTCCAAGATGCTAAGCTTGAGAGACTCCAAGAGGATGATAATGCAAGAGATGATGATGCAAAATATGAATGATTAAGAATGAGGAGAGAGTCTCCTTTTAAAGAATTTTAGAAATGAATGGATGGTCAAGATTAATAGGCAAAAAGAGATGAGCAATGGTAGGGATTAAATCTTGGTTGATCCATGTGCTCAAGATTCTCAAGAGGAAAAATCAATGGACATGGTTAAGAGGCAAAAATATGTGTGGAAGTGATTAAGAGGAAAAAGGAGATTCCACTCATCTTGGAAAGTGTGCATTCAATGTGTAGACAAAAAGTCTTTTTATTTTTATTTTTATTTTATTATTTTTAGCAAAGTGGTTACTATTATTTATTTAAAATATTATTTATTTATTTAAAAGGGATTTATTCTTTTAATTAAATGTTGCTTAGGATAAAGTGATTTTATTATTTAATTAAAAGATTTATTTATTTATTTTTAATTAAAAGGGATCTTTATTTAATTAAAAGGGAGCATGTTCTCTTAATTTAAAAAAACTTAGGATAAAATGATCAAACCTTAAGAAATATTAAAATAATTGAATTAATTATGATTTGACCAAAGAAATTGATTTGAATTGAAAATATTGCAAGGCATTGATTTAGGAAATTGATAAATTGATGAATGGGGGCCCAAAGTCTAGGTGACCATTTTAGGGTGCATACAACAGTGTGTTTTGTAACCTTTAACAGGGTTGGCTCTTCACTGAGCTCACTTCAGAAGAGTGAAAAGTATTTTGGGTTACCGACTAGAGGTGGTTTTTCCCTTAACAGGGTTTCGACATTAAATCTTTGTGTTATGTGATGATTGATTTGTTCTCATAATTTACATATTTCATATTTGATTTGGTTGGTAATCACAGTGAGTAATTAAATGGTAATCGGTAAAGACACAGACAGTTTAGTATTTTATGTTACCAAGCTGCAGATATTTGTTGAATTTGTTTTAAGAGATACATTTTGTAATTGGGAATATTGGACAACTGATCTAACTGATTCACCCCCCCTCTTAGTTATTATAATAATTGGTATCAGAGCATATTGGTTGCTTGGAACAGAGTTTTAAGGACTTTAGCAGAAAGATCACAAAATGTATAAGAGGGAAGTGCCAAAGCTGAACAAGGACAACTTTAAAATATGGAAAAGCTGAATGAGACTTCATATATCTAGAATTGGGAATTCCACCCTCACCTTATTGGATAATGGCTACTTAGCACTGCCTACAAGACCTTTGACTCTTGATCAATTGAGAGATAGACATGAGCATAATACTATGATGGAGATTGTTGCTGCTCTATTAGATACTGAATTTGAGGATGTCAAAGATTGTATTACCTCATAGGAAATGTGGGACAAACTAGCTCAAGTCTATGGTGGCGATGTTAATGTCAAGAGAGCCTAAGTTGAAATCCTAAGAGGTAGGTTTGATGATATAAAAATGAAAGAAGGAGAAAATATTGTGTAGCATACAAACTGAATAAAGGAGGTAGTCAATGCTATTAGAGGATTTGGTGGTGTCATTGATGAAGATACAGTGGTAAGAAAAATTTTAAGGACCTTGTTGCCTACTTATGCAATCAAAATAGCATCTATACATGAAATGAGGTCTGCACCTGGTAAAACTCTTACTCTTGATAGTCTAATTGGTAAGCTAACAACTTTTGAGTTGAACAATTTGGATAATAGTATTGTACCATATGTTGAGTCTACTTTCATGTCTTCTCTGAAGATAGGTAAATCTAGTAGTAGAAATAATAGGGATGATAATGATAGTAATATTGATGATGAGCTTGATGAGCTTGAATCTCTTATAGCCCGAAGGTTACCTAAAGGTAAAGGTAGATATAGGGGTAAATTACCTTGAGCATGTTTTAACTACAAAGAAGTTGGTCATATTGCTGCTAGATGCCCAAATAGGAAAGAAGATGATAGAAATAAAGATCGATCTAGTGAAGGAAGCTATGGGAGGAGAAACAACAGAAGTTACTGACACTACAATAGGGATAACCAAGACAACAATGATAAGGGAAAAAAGCTATGTTACATTGCTGAAGAGAATGATACTGATTCTGACACAGATGATGATTTTGAAGTAGTATCTGTTGTGATGAAGGATGATTCTGAGGAAGAAGAAATGTATGTAGAGATAACACTAATTTCTAAAGTAAATAAAAATGATGCATGGGTCATTGATAGTGGTTGTACACATCACATGACTCGTGATGAAGAAAATTTTTGATCATCTTGAGCAATATAATGGAGGATCAATAAAAATGGGTAATGATACACCATGTAGGGTTAGAGGAAAATGATCTTTACTGATAAATGATAAAATCAAATGTGATAATTCTTATTGGGTAGAAGGAATAAATTACAATTTTCTAAGTGTGGAACAACTTAACAACTCGGGTCACCGAGTAGCTTTTTAAAGCAAGAAGGTAAATATATTTGATGATGGAGGAAAACTTGTTGGAATAGGAGCACAATCCAAAGGTAACTTATTTTATCTTGACAATGTTGAGTATTCCTATTCAATGATGAAAAATGAGGATGCATGGTTATGACATAAAAGGTTATGTCATGTAAACTTTGATAACATGATTAAGATCAGTAGAAAAAAAAAAGGTTAGAGGTCTTTCTAGCCTAACTAAATAGGATCATGTTATGTGTCATCAATGTCAAAAAGGTAATATGACAAAATCTATTTTTAAAAGTAAAGACTATTCAACAAAGAGAATCTTGGAGTTAGTTCACACTGACCTATGTGGTCCCATGAGAACTCAGAGCTACTATGGAGATAGATATTTCATTCTGTTTATCGATGATTAAACTAGATTGATGACTGTAATGTTTTTAAAAGAGAAATCTGAGGTATTTAAGATGTTTAAATGGTACAAAGAAAAAGTAGAGAAAGAAACCAGGAAAGAACTAAAATGCTTGAGATCTGACAGAGGTGGTGAGTTTATTTTTGATGAATTTACAAACTATTTTAATCAGCTTGGCATAAAAATTTAGGTTTCTGCCCTGAGAACACCTCAACAGAATGGAATTACTAAAAGGAGGAATAGATCAATTGTTGATTGTGTGAGGACACTGATGTTACAAAATAATGTTTCTTAGACATACTGGAGAGAGGCAGTTAGCACAACTATATATATTATGAACTGAGTACAATTGAAGAAAGACACAAACAAAACACCCTACGAGTTATGGTTTGGTCACAAACCGACTGTAAGTTACTTCATAATTTTTGGTAGCAAATGTTTTATTCTAAAAGATGATAGGAATGGGAAATTTGACTCAAAAGGGGACGAGGGAATATTTCTTGGATATTCTACTAAAAGAAAAGCTTACAAGTGTCTAAATAAAGTTACTAATAAGATGATTGAAAGTGCTAATGTCAAAGTTGATGAATTTGATGAGAAAAATGGTGAAGAAAGAACTAAGGAGCCAGAAGACTATGGTAGATTCACTTACATTGAACATCTAGAGTACCTACCGAAGCCACAGGCTAAGTTGACCGAGCTTCAGGAAAACAACATCGAGGAACAGAAAAGGGAAACTAAGGATCAGGAAGGAGCTACCGAGCAAGGCAATGAACCTAAACAAGATGAACAACAAAGAAGAGATCAAGTGATGGCAAGATTTGTTAGAAGACATCATCTTGAGAACCAAATCATTGGGGACAAGCAAGCTGGCATGCTGACCAGAAGTAAGTTAAGATGAGGTACATACTTAGTTTGTGAGTTTGAACTAAAAAATGTTAAGGTTACACTGGAGAATGATGAATGGATAAATGGAATGAATGTAGAGATAGAACAAATTGAGAAAAAAAAGACATGGACTTTAGTACCTAGACCAAAAAGTAAGAATTTTATTGGTACTAAATGGATTTTTAGAAATAAGTTGAATGAGAATGGAGAGGTTACAAGGAACAAAGCTAGACTAGTATTCAAGGGATATGCACAGGAGGAAGGTATAGATTATGGTGAAACTTTTTCACCTATTGCTAGAATAGAGGGAGTCCACATGTTACTTGCATATGCAGCACATAAGAAGTTTAAAGTCTATCAAATGGATGTTAAGTCTACTTTTCTGAATGGGATACTAGAAGAGGAGGTCTACATAGAACAACCAAAAGGGTTTTTTGATCCAGATAAGAAAGACATGGTATGTAGGCTACACAAAGCTTTATATGGTTCAAAGTAAGCACCAAGAGCTTGGTATGAAAGGATGCATACTTATTTGTTAAGTATTGGTTTTTTTAGAACTAGTGAAAACAATAATTTGTATATGAAAGGAGAGTCCGATGACACTATTTTGATTGCTAAAATATTTGTGGATGATATAATTTTTGGAGGACAAGATCATATCTATAAATCATTTTCTAATGAGATGAGAAAAGAATTTGAAATGTCTATGTTTGGAGAGATTAAGTTCTTTCTAGGCTTGCAGGTTATTTAGCAGAATGGTGGAATTTTCATCACACAATCAAAGTACATAAAGGAAGTATTGAGAACATTTGGCATGGATGATGCTAAACTAGTTGGGACACTAATGGTAACATACTACAAACTGACTAAAGATGATGAATCTATAGAGGTAAACTAGACATTGTACCGATCTATGATTGGTAAAATGATGTATGTAGTACACAATAAACTAGACATTGCACATGCAGTAGCGATTGTTGCTAGAGTTTTTGCTAATCCAAAGGATTCACATATGGTTGTAGTAAAAAGAATCTTGAGATACCTAAAGAAAATAAAGGAATATGGATTATGGTATCCTAAGGAAGGAAAGTTTGAACTAAGAGTCTAAATCGATGTAGATTGGGCTAGAAATATAGATGACAAAAAAAGTACAACCGAAGGAGCATTTTTCTTTGGTGAAAGACTTGTTAGCTAGAGAAGTAAGAAACAACCTTGTATTTATCAATCTACTACTGAAGTAGAATATGTTTCTACTACTACAAACTATTCAAACATTGCTTACATCAAACAAGTGTTGGAAGGGAGGAATGAGGTAATCACTGAGCCGATGATTATATATTGTGACAACACTAGTGCAATAAATATTTTTAAGAATCCTATAATGCACTCAAACACCAAGCATATTTCTATTAATTATCACTACTTAAGAGAAAAAGTATAGGAGAAGCAAGTCAAACTAGAATATGTTACATTAAAAGAGCAAGTTGCTGATATTTTTACCAATCCTCTACCTAAGGAAACTTTTGAATACTTGAAGACTAGACTTGGGGTCTATCCCCTATCTACTTGTCACTAATGTGATCTGGAGGTTGCATTAGCCTAATCTTATTAGAAGATCATTCATGTTGATGATGTTAGGCCAATTTTATGTCATAGTAAAATCTTGTGAGATTGGCCTGTTCTGTGCAATGTGTTTGTCAAGTGTCCTACCTTGTGCTCTTTATTATTATCACCTTGTTTCAGTCCAAACTGCATCTCCTAAACTGCCAAACCAAGAAAGTTATTCAAAGTTTAAAGCTTGCTGGAAATATTTCAAAATCTGCCATAGTGTCAAAAACCCACAATGTTTTCAAAAGTGCATGATGTTTTCGATCCTTTATCGATAACCTACATTGTTTTTGACACCTGTGCTTCTTACTTTGTGCGCTTATTCTTTGTGTCAAAAATTTTGTGTGTTTTCAATCCTCTTTCACTGAAAACATTGTGTGTTTTTGACCTCGCACTAGTTCCCTGTCTATCAGCTTTCCTTAAAAATGCAAGTGCGATGACAGGTGGGCCCGAGCCTTCAAAAGATTGTCGTGATTAGCTATCGCATGGCCGCATGTCAAAATTTTTTGACATGTGATCACGCGACCACCTGCCACTTGTCCACGTGGTCCCAGCTCTTATTGTGTTCGGCTACCTTGCAGTTAGTCTTCTTCTAGCAACCTGGTGACTTGCGGTTTTCTCCTTGTCGCTGGATCCTGACGATTAAGTCCCTAGCATCTGGCGACTTAGCTGGTGGTTAAGTTTTCCATAGTCATGTAGTCACTGAATGCTTGGTGGTTTGTCTCTTCTTATGCTTCCTACATGGTTAAAGTTCGGACAGGATCGATGGTTGCCGCAAGTTCGCATGGTGAATATGCACAAGGTTTATTTCTTGCGCTTTCATGACAACCATCTGATCCTTTAAAAGGGGTAGGGCTTCTTTGGTAGTAGTCCCAGAGGTAATGATGTGGCAACTTGTGATTGTCTATTGCATGGTCACATAGCCCAGGTTTTGGCTATGCGATCATGCGACCGCTTGCCATATGTCCATGGCAGTGTGGTGATGGTTGCGGCAGTAGTTTCATTGATCTGAGTTGGTAGGTTTTCATTCATCCACGTGGTGATGACTTGGCTTGTCAGAGGTGCCTGCATTGAAAGCTTTTAATCTAACGGTCGACATATGATCTCAAGCAATATTCCAAGCCTTTGAGATCATGTGCCATCCATCGGATTTTATTCCATTTTGCCAGGCTGCCTGTTGTCAGTGGGACTGTTTTCCATGTGGTGCTTAGTTGTTGTGTTCCTATTGGTTGATGTGGATGTGCTCAGAGGTGGGGCCGGTGTTTGCGGTGGCAGGGTGGCAATCTCATGGCTTGTCATGTGTTCGCATAGCCCAGGTTTTGGCTATGTGATCATGTGACCACTGTTGGTTGTCGTGATTGTGGAGTTGTGTGGGTCCATGGTGTCGTGTTGCTGACGTGCCCATTTTTCATTTGCTGAGGGATTTATGGGTGGCTGAAGACTTTTCTGGGTGGTTTGTGATGGTATTGTGCGGTTAAGGAGACTGTGGTTGCATGATCGCAAAGGTTAGTTTAGTGCCTTGCGATCATGCGACAAAGCATATATGTGAAGCTAAATTTCTATGGCGGTGAAGTTCATGACTGCATGGCAGCATGACTAAAGATAAGTGTTAAAGCATAAGCCCAGGAAAGTAAAAAAGATCGACGGCTGCGACTTAAAGTTGATCTCAGTTTAAACGAGGAGCGCTGATGTGTTTTTGGCACCATGAAAGTGACCATTGGGATTTCGAATTCAAATTTACAGAGGGGTTTGCAGTGACCAAAGGTACCTAGTTTTAATGCTTTTTGGGTAGATTTCTTGCTGGTTTGATGGTGGTAGGTTGTTGCGATGTGATCCAGGGCTCCTATGGTCATTTGTAGAGGTAGATTTTGTACTTGGTGGAGTATGGTTTTGTGCTCAAGGAGCTATTTGCAGGTGGCTGATTTGACTAATTTTCATGGCAGCTCCTAGTTCTTTATCCTGGCTCACAGATTTTCATGATTGCAGATCTGTTTGAGATTTTCTTTCTCTGGACTGCTTGGTTTCCTGCCCTTGTAATAAATTCTGATATAAATTTTGGCATGTCGGGTGGTTGAGACCCTAGCCCTAGCTATCTATAGCTTGTTGCATTCTCTTTGAGAATTCCAAGGCAGCTAGTGGTATAAGTTGCAGAATTTTGGATTTTGTAAGGGTTCCAAAAATGTTGTTACTTTGGTCCCTGGTTTTTGACTATAATACACTGATAGACGTCTGATTTGGTGTCTTTTTCTCAGCTTTGTGTCATGCTAATTGTATGCTGATTCTGGATTTGTTAATGAAAACATTCTTGAATCCCAATTTGGTATCTTGTGTATGTCTTCTTGCTTGTCTCTGAGCTCATATATGTTAATGTCACAAAGTGTGTTAATGTATGGTAAACAAAGAGTATTTTGAATTCATCTCTGAATTTCTAACAAAGTTAGGATTAATTTCTTTTAGGTGAATTTAGTGAGTTTATAGCCAGGTGTAGAATTTGATGTCCTTGTGCTTGAGGGATAGGGGTAATAGGCAAAGCACTTACTCTGGTTTTGATTGTGTTTGATTTAAGATATTTAGCTTAAGTATACGGTTAGGTGACTCTTAACCCTAGGATAAGGCACTGGTCCCTTCTCTTGAAGTCATGGTTAAGAACCACACAAACATAAACATTCATTTGATAAACCTTTTACAGACTTGTGTTGAGCATTGTGTGCATCATTTTGAGACTCCTTTGAAGAAGTGAGTCAAGGGTACACCCGCCTAAGCATTGAAGCTCAAAGAGTAGAAGGATCCTTTGATCCTTGTCAGTTGGCCCTCTTCCTTGTGGACTTTGGAGTGGTGATAGAGTCAGAGTTTCATTTACATTATCCATCAAAGTGTAAATCTGTAAGTTGAAGATCAAAGGGAATAATCCACAACCAACAGATGCAACACAGTTCACACTTTGTATTCTGTCTAAGGTTATGAAAGATTGGAGGAAATAGAACAAATTTTTGCATATCAATATACCGAGATACATTGTCTGCACCAAAAAATAGAGAGTCACTTGTCTATTGCAGAGCTGTATGTTTTATGTTTTTCTTTGGCATTGTTGTCAAAGGGAGAGATAAACAATATGAAAAACTGAGATATCACTAGAACATCTATCTAAGGGATAGATAATCTGAGAAATTAAGGGAGAATTTTGAAGATTTGTTGCTGAGAACATAAAGGAATCTGAGAGCTGGAAAGATCATATCTATAGAGGAAAGTCTGCACTTGCAGTGCTGCTATGTAACATAGTGATTAAACATATTAAGTATCAATCTAGGGAGAGCTTAACGAGATACAAAATTTTCTTACATAGTTGTAGAATACATGTTTGGTATGTGTATGGTATATTTCATATTACTCGAGTTGCCATAAATGCCAAAGGGAGAGATTCATGAACTACAACTGATTGAATACTTGAATGACTTGAAGATTAATGATTAGAGATCATCAAGTACTGAAATGATATGTAAGATAATTAAATCAGCCATTATGTTGTCATTGATGTCAACTATTTTTTACAGTACTTATCATGATAGTTGCAAATATCTAAACATCTATAAAAAGGAGAAAATATGAAGAACTAAGATATCTACATAGAGGAAGATGGATATGACAAATGAGGATAAGGAATATTTTTGGTAACTTATTGATGAGTCTATGACTTCATATGGTTGACTCACTTATGTTACATTAATCTGTTATGAAGTTGGAAGAAAAAATTAACAAAGAAGTGTGGTCAATAAATGAAGCACTTCAGTATACACTGAGCCAGTGTAGTGTATATAGAATGACACTATTAACTAAGCTAGTGTTCGCTGACACTTTTCTTTGTTAACCGAGTATGGATGAAAGAACTAAATGTTTAGTTTAGCTGACAGAAATTGATGAGTTGGAATGGGTATGATTTTGAGGTTGAAGATAAAGTTTGGTATGAGATCCATGGCTAACAAAATTCAGAGAATATCTAAAGGATGGAATTAAAATGAGTTATTGGCACATCTACCAAGGAAGGTTTAAGCGACAAAATCAACGAAGTAGATTAAGTGGCAAAATTTGATGGATGAAAAGAAAATGGTTTACTTGTCTATATAAGAGACATTGGTTTCATTGTTGAAACTATGCGGGAAGAAGGAGACTATATAGATTTTGTGTGAACACAACTTCATGCATGCCTGATCAAACTGGTTGAAGGAGAACTGAATTACAGAGTTAACCGAGTGTCAGAGAGCTATTACTGAGTGACAGTAAGTTATTGAATATTGAAGAACTGAATTGAAATATTGATTAGAGGATTTTTATGGGCTTAGAATAGATTTGAACATCTACAAAATCAAGTTTTATTATAATTAGATCACCTACTATTTTATTTTAACCATTCTAATAGAAAAATCTCTTAACCAAGTGGACTTGACCATCTTATGATTGCCCTATGTCATTCATAGAATGTACACTTTTATCCTATCAATCCCATAGTGAATGCTAGTTGGATGATAACCATTAGTCTTAAATCCTCTAACAAGGTCACACCTTACAGTGTGTTTTGTAACCTTTAATAGGGTTGGCTCCTCACTGAGCTCACTTCAGAAGAGTGAAAAGTATTTTGGGTTACCAATCCCAGGTGGTGTTTCTATTAAGAGGGTTTTCACATTAAATCATTGTGCTATGTGATGATTGATTTTCTATCATGCTTTACATATTCAATATTTGATTTGGTTAGTAATCACAGTGAGTAATTAACTGGTAATCGGTAAAGACACAGACAATTTAGTATTTTATGTTACTGAGCTGGAGATATTTTATGAATTTGTTTTAAGAGATACATTTTGTAATTGGGACTATTGGATAACTAATATAACTTATTCAACCCCCCTCTTAGTTATTCTGACAAATGATAGTGAGATGGAATGTGAAGAAGTAAAAAAGAATAGGAAGAAAAAGATTAAAATAGTAATATCAAAGATGCATGTCAAAGAAGATACCTTAAAGAGATTTGAAATTTTAAAAATAGTGATTACCATACCCAATGAAGATCAACAATGTATTGACAACATCAAGAATATGAGAAACTATGTAGTGAACAATGAGATAAACATGATTAAAACAATGAACATAAAGAATGTCAGTTTTCTCTTAAAGAAAATTAGATTTTTGTAAAGAATAATGAGCCTTAAAGAGGGAACATCAGTCAAAAAACAATGGAAGTAATGTCAAGGGTATAAATATCAACTTTTAGTATTATCATCTTGATCCAAATAGATCTTTAACTAATATTCTTTGGTGACAAATTCAAGTCAACCCTTGAGAGAGATGATCAAATGAATATGCTTCTAGGGACATTAACAAGATCATTTTTTGGTGAATATGTAGGGGCTAGAATCTATGTTGCATTAATTTCCAACTTTGATGTAGATTCCAATGTAGTAGTCCTATTTAATAATAAAAATAATAGCATAACTCTTTGATCTGTTAGTACTCCCCCTGACGATAAGAGTGTGGTGTTCAATATTGCAAAGGTTAGGGTGGAAAGATCTTAAATGAATATGACAATGTTGGAAAACTTGTTTGAGAATCCTATAAAGAAAATTCCACCTTATATGAAGATCGCTCTGTCACTGATATGATTTTTCTAGAGAAGATAAATATTGCGAGGGAAAATACTAATTATTTGTGGTACATTACAAGATTGGGAGTTGGTGATGATGAGCTACTCATTATAAAGGAAGCATATCAAATATTTCTATACAATCATCAAGATGTACATTTCATCTACAAGATTGGAAGTTGGTGATGATCAACTATTCATTACAAATGGAAGCATATCAAATTGCTCTATACAACTAAGAGGATGTGCATTTTATCTATAGTTAGAAAGTTGGCTGGATGATGTATTCTTTAAATGAAAATGATACTATCAGGCTTGACCATATGAATTCTATCAAAGATTTTAAAAACATTGCAATCTTATGAAAATCAAAGAAGATGAAAGGATCAGAGGAGGTGAAATACCATGGAGTCTTGTAATTGCACACATTAGATGTTTCTATGATCTTGAGTGTCAATAATGATAGGCAATTTCAATGGTAGAAGGATGAATCTTGTATTTGTTTGACATATACAAAAAGAGATGAGAAATCCTCTAGGAAATCTATTGTATTATAATCCAACTGAGAATCTATTAGTTACTACATGGATTTGTTAATTTTCTATTACTAGAAGTCGATACTCCTAGACCTCTTGGAAGAAGAGTTGATTTGAGAAACTTAGAAAATGAAATCATTAATATTTTGGTGTTTCCTCTTATTATCTATCAAACATCTTCTAATTTACCTTTAACATCTCCATTCATCAATTGTGGTTTACTTCTAAACTCAAGTTCTCTAGGGGTAAGAGTGGGCAGTAAAAACACAAATATAATAGAGATATTTTATGCCAGTATGACTTAGTATTCACAAAGGCTTCTTGCGGTTAGCATTGTTTCTCATCTTATAAAATGAAAAGTTAGTATTGTTGGTAAATAGGCTACAATCACTCCTTTCATTGTTATGTATTGCCAAACTAAGACACTATCTTTGTTTCCTTCATTAGATGAGTGTTTGGAAGAAAAGTGCTCATTTGAATGGAGGAATTAGGAACAATGAACAATGCAGTGATTGGGATTGGCTCGTGTGAGGAGGGTATAGTGGGTATATTAGAGTGTATCACCATTGGAGGGATTTGAAACAATGAACAATTTAGCGAGGAGTTATGGGGACACAACTACATTGAATGAATGAATGTGTTGATTTTTTCAATGAACTTGATTCTATTGGAGGTGCAAAATGATTGTTGAACATGCTCATTTTGGTATCAATTTGGTACCCACTCTACAATGAGAACTCCCATACAATTTCTCTAATTCAATCTCAACATTGCTTGTTTAGACCTACAATGGTAATTATGTTGCGATCTCTATAGAATGCTGACTACTGGAGTATCGAGGTTGTTGGTCTACCAATGATTAGTGCACATTTCAAAGGAGACTAGGGTGAGTTTACCACCAAAAATCTTGAAATGAACAGCTCACAAAGCTCACTGGTAGGAAGAAAAATTGAATCCAAAACTTCAATGCCTTAATTGCTTCCCAGAATTTCCTAAATTGGCAAACTAGCAACCACGACTTTTTCCAGCATCTTACCAGCCTGTGCCGAAATGGAAGTGTTAGAACAAGGTATGGGCATCTGTCAAAGCATAATGGAAGGGGGATTTCCATTGGATATTATAGTGGATTGCAAATGCTCTGATAGATATTACACAGGGCACATAAAATATTTGACAGAATGCCTCAAAGAGATGCTATCTCATGGAATGCAATAATTACAGGATATACACAAAATGGGTATGCCAAATGTGGAAGCATAAATAAGGCATGTAAACAAAATGTATGCCAAATGTATGCAATGTAGAGCACAAAGGAGGGAGGGGAAACAAAGGCTTGCCCATGTAAACCCACCATCACTGCTGGAGCTAAGACAATAAAACCCAAATGCATTCAAATGTATGCAAATGTATGCAATTAGGACATGTAAAACCCAAATGTATGCAAATATATGCAATCAGGAGGTGTAAAAGAGTTCTCAAGGCATAAATCAAACATTAAATAAGTCTCAAATAAAATGATAATGCTGATTGGGTGTCCAGTATATTAAACAGTTGAGAGAAAGAATGAAAAACCTCCAAAAACCCTAGGTTAAGGTTTTTAAGCTCAATCTCCTTGAGTCATTTCAGTCACTCAATCTCCTTCATGCACACTGCCCTTCTAATTCACTAGTTGGGAATAATGAAATGCAAAATGAAATTCCCTTTTTATTTTTGAGTTATGCTCATGTTTGTCAAAATTTCAATCACCATGGGATTTGTCGATATTTTGACAAACATGGGCATAAATTAAAAAAAAAAGAAAGTTTTTCTTCTATAATCCGACCAAGCAAAACCTTTTTATTTTTTGGTCAAAAATTTTGGTAGAAAAACTAGGCCAAATGTACTAGTCAGAGCCCAAAGGTTCTCATGGAAAGTTTGAGTCTCTATGGAAAGGCCCTTTCCACATCATGGTGTTATCTCTATTGCGCATTAAAGGTTGACATTAGTATCAAAGGTTATCAAAGTATATCGATCAGTTACTTAAATTGAGCTAGTTAGTAATGAGAAGAAGAACAGACCAGTCAGTTAAGCATATACATTGAGCATCAAATATTTTACTGAGCACCAGGAGATACCAACACCGAGCGATAGTAAACACTGAGTATTTTATACAGTGTTTACCGATGATCACAGGAAACAACATAGTAATCAGGAATGGTGAATTCTTCTATGCAAATGGTTACAACAGATTAGAAAACATTTTACCAAGATCAAGGAATATTTATTGTCAAGATATTCATTAAATGCATTGTATATCTTATGTAATAGTTTGATCTAGGTCATTTTTCTATACCGTAGATCTTAGGGTTTTCTCTAAGATTTGTAACCTAATTTTCTTAAGAGGCATAAAGTAGTATGCTATATAAATGTATTTTTGTATCATTTGTGATGTGAACTCATGTATGAATTAAGGAGCACTTGAAGCACTTGCCTAACTTCAAGACTAACAGTTGAGAGACCAAAACAGTATACATTGGAGATCAGATTAAGAAAAATTAGAGCAAGCTAACCAAGCAGTTCAAAGCAGAGATTCATCACAGTAAAGGTGAAATATATTCATTACTTATTGATTTGTATCAGACAATTAAGTTTTCAATTAGCAGATAATTGCCTATTGCTTTCTAACAATTGTAATTGAGTTTTTCGCCAAATCTCTTAACAGCGTAGACTTGATAGTCTTATGTAATTCTCTTAACCGAGTAGGAAAACCTTTTCTATCTGCAGTAGTGAAGAATTTGTGGGTGTCATCCCCACCGTAGTTTTTACCTTCTAAAAAGGGTTTCTGTGTTACCAAAATACTTGTGTTATGTGATTCTCATATTGTTGATTTCATGTTATTTACTTTTAGAATTTGAATGGATGAATGATATATGTATTAGATACAAGTTATTTTGGAAGGTTATCACTGTTTGCTATTGTAGATCTGAAAGATTAATGAGTTAAATTTTTTGTGGGCATTGATTCACCCCTCCCGTCTTAGTACCTATCTCTCCTTATTCCAACAATTGGTATCAAAGAACAGTTCTCTTATTGAATATTTTAACCACTGAAGGGTAAAGATCTAAAGTCACGGAGAGGTATAAGTTAGAAAAGACTATTGAGAATCAGAAGATTCATATGCAGATGTTTATTGAATAGTACAAGAAAGCCAAGGAAGGACTGAAAAAATTACTGGTTGAAAGGAAGAACCTAGCTATTCTACAAAATGAGATTGGTTACCATGAAGAAGCGATTAATGATATATTTGATCATGTTGGATCTAGTTCTGGAAGTATCTTTGATGGATCTAAAAGTATAATCACTGATTTGTCTGAAAAGAATCAACATTTAACTGAACAAGTGAAAGCACTACAAAACAATCAAGAATCTTAGATGGTGAGAGTGGTAGAGACAATGAACAATGCTAGACAAACCGAGAAAGAAAGGAATCTAGCTATTGATGACCGAAGACAAATGACTGAACAACTTCAAGCAAAAGAAATTGAAATACAAAGACTCACCAATTTCCATTTTCAAGTATCTAATCAAATGATGACTATGAATCAAGAGGTCAACCGAGTAAATGGAGAGTTGTCAAGAAATCTTGAAGAAGTTGCAAGACTCAGAGAGGAGAATGAGAAACTAAGAAATGAAGTGAAAACTTTGCAGCAACACAATGAAATGAAGAAATTGGCTGAGGACAGTTTTAAGAAGATTGATGACTTCCTTGTTAACCAAAGAAGATATGGGAGTAGACCTAGGATAGGCTATACCAGTGAAGGAGAATCATCACATCAAGCTAAACAAGTCAACAATAATCAAAGTCAAAGATCTAAAGCATTGACATGTTATCACTATGGAAAACTAGGACATACATCTAATGTGTGTAGAAGCAAAGCACAAGGTAAACCTCCTATCACTCCTAACTTTTTTTGGTTGTGGATTATTCCCTTTCATCTTCAACTTGCAGATTTACACTTTGATGGATAGTATAAATAAAATCCTAACTTTATCACCACTCCAAAGTCCACACGAAAGAGGGCCAACTAACAAGGATCAAAGGATCCTTCTACTCTTTGAGTTTCAATGCTCAGGTGGGTGTACCCTTGACTCACTTCTCTAAAGGAGTCTCAAAATGATGTATACAATGCTCAACATAAGTCTATAAAAGGTTTATCAAATGAATGTTTAAGTTTGTGTGGTTATTAACCATGACTTCAAAAGAAAAGACTAGTGCCTTACCCTAGGGCTAAGAGTCACCCAAATGTATACCTCAACTAAATACCTTAAATCAAACACAATGGAACCCAGGGTAAGTGCTTTGCCTATTACCCCTTTCCCTCAAGCACAAGGACATCAAATTCTATACCTGGCTATAAACTCACTGAATTCACCTAAAAGGCTTTAATCCTAACTTTGTTAGAAACTCAGAGATGAATTCAAAATACTCTTTGTTTACCATACATTAACACACTTTGTGACATTAACATATATGAGCTCAGAGACAAGCAAGAAGACATACACAAGATACAAGATTGGGATTCAAGAATATTTTCATTAACAAATCTAGAATTAGCATGACACAAAGCTGAGAAAAAGACACCAAATCATACCTCTATCAGTGTATACAGTCAAAAACCAGGGACCAAAAGCAACAAGATTTTGCAACCCTTGCAAAATAAAAAATTCTGCCACTTATACCACTAGCTGCTTTGGAATTCTCAGAGAGAATGCAACAAGCTATGGACAGCTAGGGCTAGGGTCTCAACCACTCGACCTACCAAAATTTACCTCAAAAATTATTACAAGGGTAGGAAACCAAGCAGTCCAGAGAAAGAAAATCTCAAATAGATCTGCAATCATGAAAAACTGCGAGCGAAGATAAAGAACTAGGAGTTGCCATGAAAATCAATCAAATCGGCCACCTGCAAATAGCTCCTCGAGCACAAAACCATACTCCAACAAGTACAAAACCTCCTTTGCAATTAACCGCATAGACCCTGGACCACATTGCAACAACCTACTGCCATCAAACTAGGAAGAAATCTGCCCAAACAACATTAAAACTGGGTACCTTTGGTCGCTGCAAACCCCTCTACAAATTCAAATTTGAAATCCCAATGGTCACATCTTGGCACCAGAAACACATCGGTGATCCTTGTTTAAACCGGGATCAACTTTATATCCCTACCATTAGATCTTTATCTTTCCCAGGCTTTAGATCTTCACTTCACCTTAGACAGCATTGATTGTTGTCGCTAGACTGCCAAGTTAACTTCCTTGCATCTTACCCTGGTGGTGAGATGATGGCCACAAGATATGTCGGCCCTTTAAATCACTTTAGAAACCTAGTGGCCCCACTTACTAACTCCGCAACTGCGATACCATTAGTGGTCACATGATCGCATAGCCCAGAAACTGGGCTATGCAAACATGTGACAAGCCTCCTCAACAAAAGACAACGGGCCCACTAACAAGCCACATCACCACCTTGGACCAACTAAAAGACCCCATCTAGGCCCTCCCAATGCCACATGTCATCACACCATTCACTGATCCATGCCCATTCACTAGCATAGGGCGCACTTACCATAAGCCTTTGAAATGAACGGTTGGCATAAGATCTCATGGCTTTGACAAATCCCATGAGAACTTACACTGGACATAGGATCCATCCTTTTCATAGACCCCTCCAACAATGGGCCCACGCTTGAGCACATCCATGTCAACCAATAAGAAACCTCCACCTGCACAGACAAGTCACACCGGACCCACTGCGGACAACAAAAAACCTGGCAAGATGGAATAAAATTGACGGATGGTGCATGATCTCAAAGGCCAAGAATATTCCTTGAGATTATACACCGACCATTGATTAAAAGCCTTTCACTACGGGCCCCTCTGACATAAAGCAACTCATCACCATCTCCGCAACAAAGCCAATGGGCCCACCTACCAAAACGCCAACACACTACAATGGACATGTGTCAAGCGGTCGCATGATCACATAGCCAAAAACTGGGCTATGCAACCATGTGATAGCCAATCACAAGCTGCCACATGTTCACCTTCAAGACCACACCAAAGAAGCCTCATCCCTCCAGAGGATTGAACCGCTGTCACGAAAGCGCAAGAAATAAACCTCGTGCATCTTCACCATGAAAACTTGCGGCAACCATGGATCCTATCTAAACTTTAACCATGTAGGAAGCATAAGAAGAGACAAACCACCAAGCATTCAGTGACTACATGACTAACTATCCACCAAGTCATGAGATGTCAACCGCTAACCACCAGGAATGAAGAGACCATGCGACTACACATTCGTCAGGTCACTGGATAGGAGATGTAACGGCTAGAAAACCTGGACAATTAGTGACATAAAGCATACAAGGACTGGGCCCCACCAAACATCGCACCTGCGTAGTTAGGTCCAAGGTCAAAAACACACAAGATTTTTGACACAGAGAAAGACTGAAAACACACAGAGTTTTCGACGCCGGAAGACAAGTGCACAAAGCTTGAAGGTAGAGGGTTGAAATCAATGCAAGTTTTCAGCAAAAGATTGAAAACACATAGGAATTTTCAATAGACTGAAAGATAGAAAGGAAGCTGAAAACATCACAGATTCTCAAAAACACTATGGGTTTTTGACACTGAGGCAAAACTTTAAAAATGCTTCCCACGGACCTTGAAACTTGAAAATCTTACTGGGTTTTGCACATTAGCAGACGTGGCCTAGGCTGAAGCAAGGTGACACATGAAGAGCACAAGGTAGGAGTGCACACCATAAAACCAAGTGGATTAGCATTGCAAGAAAAAGCTGAGACTGTAAGCCGCGTAGAGACAACAAAACAAAGACTATAGGGAACAGGCCAACGTCACAAGATTTTGCAATGACAGAAAAAAGGCCTAATAGGGGCTCTGATTAGGGATGTATGCCTCCTACAAGCATAGCAAGGACTTAGAATCACTGGTTAAAGTAGACCATCCCACATGACAAAAATTGTAGAGACCAAGGAACAAGTAGGGAAAGACCAAAAAATAGGACTAAAAACTGACAGATAGGGGAAAAATAGGGCAGGGGAAAGAAACCTATATATAGAGATTTACAAGATGTACAACCCTAACTACTATTCATGGAAAACAAAGTACTTCAAATGAAGTATTGCTTCAAGAATTGTCCATGAACTGGAAACTCCTGAATACCACCATTAAAATCCTTGATGATGTAAGAATCTTGGCCCCATTTCTCATGAATCAGATATGGCCCTAACCAGATGGGATCAAATTTACCATGTTTCCCCTTATCCTCCAATCTGGCATTCCAAACTAACACCAAATCACCAGGCTCAATCTTTCTGTCAACAATCTTTTTATCATATAGATTCTTAACCTGCAATTGCAATTTGGCATTCCTTGCAACTGATTCTCTTCTAGTTTCATCCAACCTAATGAGGTCCTCCATTCTCAACTACATTTCATCATCAATGTCATCATCATACAACTGCACAAACTTGTACATCTCCAACAAATTATTCTAAGGCATTCTAGCATGAATTCCATACACCAGGTCAAATGGTGCACAACCAATTGCCTTCTTCACAGTTACCCTATCAGTGCATAGAGCTAATGGCAGCTTTGAATTCCATGCCCTCTTATTCTTCTCCAGAATTCTCTTCAAGATTTTAATCAAGCCCTTATTAGTAGATTCTACCTAACCATTTCCTTGCGGATGATAAGATGAGGAATTAGAAATCTGAATTTCCAAACCTTTGCAAAAGTCCTTATATTCGGCAAACCTGAAGCACATAGCATTATCACTCACTATCCTCTCAGGGCACCCAAACCTTGTAACAATATTGTTCATCAGGAAATCAATTACCACCCTGCTAGTTGCATTCCTTGTAGGTACAACTTCTACCCACTTTGTAAAATAATTAGTGGCAACTAAGATCCATGAATGTCCTCCACTTGACTTGTTTGGTATCTCCCCTATGAAATCAATTCCCCACTATTGGAAAGGAGCCTAAACTTCTACTAGTTTTAATGGTACATTACCTAAAAATTTAAGCTTACCAGAGAACCTTTGACAAGCATCACATCTCCTTACCAATTGTTTTTCATCCCTGAAGATTTTGGGCCACCAAAAACCTACTCTCAAGATCTTATGAGAAATTGTTTTACCCATATAATGTCCACCAAAAAATCCCTCATGCATCTCCTTCAACAAAAAATTAGCCTGATTCTCATCCACACATTTCAATAGTATGCAATCCAAATTTTTTCTATACAGCTTACATTTCAAAATTACATACTTGATGGCCTGTAACTTCAATGTCCTCTTTTGATTATCATTCATACTATTTGGACATCTCATGTTTGTCAAATAGTAAATAATATCCTGATACCAAATACAATCATCCATATCACATGTATAATCAATTTCAGAATGATTTACCTAGTTTGCATCTAGATTGGATTGGGCTATCAACTTTCCCAGTCCCTGTCCTCTAACCAGCTTAGTGATCTGGATCTGAACATTGAATTCCTGGATCCTATTGATCCATCTACATCTTCTTCCAGACACCTCCTACTATGAGAAAATATCCTTCATAGATACACTTGGCACAAAAGCAATCACAACTGCTCCCATCAAGTAACATCTAAAAGCCTTGATTGCCTTCACATGTGCATAAGTGTGTTTTTCATTTATATCATACTTTAATTTTGTAGCCTGCAAAGATTTACTAAAAAATGCAATAGGCTACTCAAAACCATCCTTATTCTTTTGTAACAGAACTACAACAATAGTATGAAAAGATGCAAAAGAAAAGATATGCATTGGGACATTATAATCAGGTGTCGTTAGCATTGGTGCATCTTTGATAGCCTGCTTGATATTCTTGAAAGCCTCATCAAGCTCACCCTCCCAATTGATTACAGATCCCTTCTTCAACATCTTGGAAATAGGTCTAGTAACCTCTGCAAAGTTTGTCACAAACCTTCTTAGAAAATTGACCTGCCAAAGAAAGATTGAATCCCTTTAACATTCTTTGGCCTCTAAATTTTATCAATGGGTGCTACCCTCTCTGGGTCAATTCTCACTCCTTTCTTCCCAACTAAGTGGCCAAGCAACTTACCTTCTGTGACACCAAAAGCACATTTCATTGGGTTTAATGAAATGCCAAATTCCAAGGCCCTCATAAATATTTTCTCTAAATGAGCACAATGGTCCTCCTCCTTCTTGGAATAGGTAGTCAAATCATCCTGATACACAACAAGGAATTCACTAATGAAATCTGAAAAGGCAACATCCATTGCCCTCTGAAAAGTAGCACCAGCATTTGTGAGACCAAAAGGCATTCTCACATAAACATATGTTCCCCAAGGTGTTGTAAAGGCTGTCTTGAATTGTTCCAATTCCTTAACAATGACCTGATTGTAGCCAGAGAAACCATACATCATTGAAATCAATTCTGATCCGATTACTCTCTGCAACATAGCCTCCATATTGGGAAAACAATAATTATCTTTCAATGAGCTGATGTTCAAATTTCTGAAGTCCACACAAAGCTTGATGTCACCATTCTTTTTTCTTACAGGAACAAGATTTGACACCCAAGAAGAATGCCTTATAGGCTTGATAATGCCAACATCTCTCAACTTCATTAATTGTTCTTGCATCTTGGGTGCCAAAGTAGGATTAATAGGCCTTTGCTTTTGCCAAAAAGGTTTAGCATCTTCTCTCAATGGAATAACATGCTGAAATAAATCCTCTCTATAAACCTTTAGGTCATCATATGACCATGCAAAAACATGCTTGAATTTCTTCAATAATTCAATCAAAGGTCTCCTCACCTTTTTAGATATATCTCTACCAATGTATACTTTCTTAGGTGCCTCATGTGATCCAAGATTTATCCTCAAGATCAGCATGATCTTCTCCTTTGATATTCTTTTGAACTCTATCTTGGCTGTCAAAGATAGTCTCCAAAACAACAAGCCCCTTGGTCACCTTGTTAGTTTTAAGCTGAATGACCTCATTGCCTAAGACAAACTCCCTTCCTTCTATTGACTCAACCAAGGCTGAGCAATCAAGTTCCTAACCATGATACTGATCCTTGCAATCCATAAACTTCAAAATATCATTATCATCTTAAAAAACTTGCCAATTCTCAATATTGTCTGGTGTACTAGGCCTAGCCTAAATTTCAACTTTAGAAATACCAGAGAATGTAACATCATTAGGATTGATTGCAATATTGGCCAACAAGTCAGCCATCTTGTTGTTACTCCTATCCTTCCACTCAATATTAAAGGCATCAAAATGCTCAATCAAATCCCACACTGCATTCCTATATTGTTTCAACCTTCTATTCTTGGAAGCATACATTGACTTGACTTGGGACACCACCAACTCAGAATCACCAATAACACTTATGCATTTTATACCATGGTTTTGTGCCAACCTTAGTCCTAACAACAAGGCCTCATACTTTTCTATATTGTTGGTACAAAAGAAATTCAATGTGAAAGAGAACTTGTAGGTGTTTCCATCATGAGAAATAAGCAAAATACCTGCTCCTGCACCATCTTTGCAGTTTGCACCATCAAAGTACATGACCCACAAATCACCCTTCATAGAGTTAGCACCTACCTCAGTAGAAATAGGTGACAAAATATGTTCATTTTCAAATACAGGGATCTCTACCCTAAAAGCATTTACATCAGTATCCAAAAAACATGTAGTTTCATTATGTATGTTTCTCTCAATCATGTGGCATACTCTAGGCTCTCGTTCAATCTTGATAAACTGATCATCAATCTTGAAAGTTGCATAGGACAAATCACACTGTAAACTTCCACCCATGGTAGCACTCCATCTTCTTGATAGCAACATCCCATAATGAGGGGGAATATCCACCACCAAAACACTCATTGTTAGCTCTTTCTCTAGATATGCTGCCAACCTATATGGCATTGCACTGATAGTCCCAATGACTAGTACCTGCCTCTGATCCATTGCACAACATTGACCCTACACTGTATCAACTTTAAGGCCCAACCTCTCCATGATTTTGAAAGGCATGACAGTATTAGAGGCACCACTATCAATCATACAATTTCTTAATATCATCCCATTCACAAGAACACTTAAGAAGGATGGGTCAATATTTTCAAGGCTGGCATTGACAGAACTGTCCAAATATATTGGAGGAATTTGAGACATAATTTCCTGAGCAGCAACATCCTTCAAAGCTTTATCCTGAGATCCATTGCAAGAAGTATCATTTTTGTGAGTATTACCAACCCATGCAATAGCCTTATCTTTATGTTTAGGGATCCTCAACAATTCTGACAATGGAACCTTAACTGTAATTTGTGACAATACAGATAACATGTCAACAAGGGCAGAAGCAGGAATCTCAATCTTCACTACCTTAACATCCTTTTCCTTGTTTGACACATTAGGTGTACTGACCACCTTCAATTTTTCAACCTTAGCCATTGTGTTAACTAGCTTCTCAATCTCACAAGAGATCTTTTCAATTCCAACTCCCTTAGGCTCACAATGTGAACTTTTTACATTCTTTAATTTCACTAGGTGATCAGCCTTTGGTTTGTTCTCATTAGGTTCTCTGGAGTTGGTACTCTTTATAAACATTCCTCCAACTTTCTCATTTGTATTCCTTGCCACCATGCCTCTAGTTTTCACCTGGACAATCATTTCTACAGTAATCCTCTCCATCTCTTCTCTAGAAGGTCTTCTCAAATTTACTGGCTTGGGAGAGGAGTTCATGTTACATGTTTTCTGATCAATGCACTAACCATTAGAAAAAACCTCTTGATGAAAAAGGCCCTAATTATGTCTCTTCACATTCACATCTACCTCTTCATCAAAATCAGAATCATCTTCATATCTTAGATATGAAGAAACCATGTTGCAACCAACATCATCATGTTTTTCTTCTTGTTCTATCTCTTCATTGCCACAATCTTGATTTGCAGCCATAGATTGTGCAACCACACAATGTTCTATAGAATGAGGGGATAGGCATGCAACACACCAAGGTACATTATCCATGACATTTATTGAAGCTTTATGTAGAGGGTTAGGGACACCTTATCATTATTTCCTCTTGCAGTAGGGACAATAGACTTGCCATCCTTCCATTGGGTGTTGTAGGGGTAATTCTGCTGTCTATTCTGCTTACTAAAATTGTTGTTGAACCAAGGCCTTTCATTGGTAGGAGCACTGATGTTCCTATTTTTAGGTGCTTTGAAATCCTTCAATGCATTAAGCACCTTATCCAACTTATCTTCTTCTTGCCTCCTAGATCCAACATTCTTCTCATTTTCTTTTTTATATTTCCTATCCCCAAACAACTTTGGGTCATCTCTCTTTCCACCCAACTTTCCTGATATTTTCATGTTGTTCTCACTATTGACAGCAATCCTAAAAGCATCCCTAAGAGTTCTTGGTTCTTTATCCCTCAATAAATATCCCATCTTCCCATCAAATGCATTGAATTATGTAGTCAGACAGACATTGTCATCCAACCGCATGACTTGGAACAACTTGTGCATACATTTCTAAAATCTCATGTTGAATTCAGTTGCAAACTTATTCTGATTTTTCCTTATGGTATTGAATTCATTCAACATGAAGCTAGCATTAGGCCTATCACCATACTACTCTTTGAAACATTTCTCAAAAGAGTCCCAAGTATCAATACACTTATTAGGAAACCTCTTAAACCAATCTCTAGCATCCTCCATTAGAGATTGAACAAACAATTTTATGACAACTTCCTCATGCTCTACCTCATAATAATTAAGCATATCAACAAATAACCTAAGATGCTCTTCACAACTAATAGCATTATTACCAGAAAACTTAGGTACTTTATCTCTAATATCATTTGGAAAATCATTTGGATAGCCAGGAATTCCATCAAAACTTATTTGCCTATAGCCTTCTAATTGCATAGGTCTTCTTTGAAAGCTTGAACTAGTGTTAACCCTAGGATCAACATTAGCATCTACATTTATCTATGCATTTGACTGCTGCCTAGGATCTACACCTATCCTACCAGATGAAGCAGGAATAGAACCAGTAGCATTACTAAGTGGAATAGCAGTAGTCATAGATGGCATACCTAGTTCAGTAGTAGATGGGCCAAGAGCATTAGCTGAAGAAGCCTGCAAAAATTGGATCTTCCTTTTCTTTTCTGCAATGGCAGCGTCAACCTCAGCTCTCTCTAGTTCTCTTGCAAGGTCCTCATCTTCCTTTCTCCTTCTCTCCATTTCAATGTCCTTATTTGAATTAGGTGGTGGGATCCCTATTATTGTCACTGGTTTTCTTGCTTGGTCACCCACCATCTTCTGCTTTCCTTTCTCATTTATGATAACAGTAGGTCTGGTAATCCTATGCCCATCCTTATCTTTAGGCAAAGGGACATAGCTTTGCACTTGTCTAACCACAGGGCCCTCATTTTAAAATTCATGATCCTACAGTAAGTGTTCTTGCTTACTCCTCAAAGCATCAAGATCACCAAAGACATCATGCTACAGTGTTTTAGGAGCAGAAGCAAGCATTTCATTTCTCTCCTTCATTTCATTTATTTTTCTCAAAAGAGACTGCCTCTCTATTAAAGCATTTACTTTTTCAACCTCTCTCTCCTCCTGTAATCTTTTATGTATGGCATCCTACTCTGCCAACTGCAACCTCAGTGCATTCAAGTCATTGGGATCTACCATAATGTCATCAGAACCAAATGACACATCCAAATCAAGAAGATTTTGATATGGGAAATGAACCTGCCTATGTTGCATGGGTTCTCCTCTGAATTGATCTTCAGAAAGATCCAAGTCAACCTCTAAACCCACATCTCTATTTTCTTCATTTTGACCTGCAAGCAATGGATGTTTATCCTAAAATGTAGCCTCAGGGGTATCAAGAAATCTCTCTTCAGAGTGACCACCTTCTGATCTAGAAACTTTGTTTTGTGAACCATCCTCACTTGAGGATACATGTGGTCTTCTGGCTCTAGTATTTCTTTGTTCTCTCATGGGAGCACTGGTAGACTCACCATTCCTTCTAATCCAACTCTTGTTTCCCTATCTAGGTAATTGCTCTAGAGTGACCTCCAGATTCTTTCTAACATATGACCTAGTATTTCTCCTCTTATCCATGCTTCTTCAATATGTTGCACTGGTTCAAAGCTTTGAGCAACCACCCACCTAGATGGGAAATCCTTAAAACACATAATAAAACAAGAACAAACTTTAACCTCTCTCTTTAGATTCTCCCCAGTAGAATCACTAACTCTTAACAAATGCATATCTTTTAGTTGTCCCCAGTAGAGTCACCATTTTGTTGGTTGTGGATTATTCCCTTTGATTTTCAACTTGCAGATTTACACTTTGATGGATAGTATAAATAAAATCATGACTTTATCACCACTCCAAAGTTCACAAGGAAGAGGGCCAACTAACAAGGATCAAAGGATCCTTCTACTCTTTGAGCTTCAATGCTCAGGTGAGTGTACCCTTGACTCACTTCTTTAAAGGAGTCTCAAAATGATGTATACAATTTTCAACACAAGTCTATAAAAGGTTTATCAAATGAATGTTTAAGTTTGTGTGGTTATTAACCATGACTTCAAAAGAAAAGACCAATGCCTTACCCCAGGGCTAAGAGTCACCCAACTGTATACCTCTACTAAATACCTTAAATCAAACACAATGGAACCCAAGGTAAGTGCTTTGCCTATTACACCTTTCCCTCAAGCACAAGGACATCAAATTCTATACTTGGCTGTAAACTCACTGAATTCACCTAAAAGGCTTTAATCCTAACTTTGTTAGAAACTCAGAGATGAATTCAAAATACTCTTTGTTTACCATACATTAACACACTTTGTGATATTAACATATATGAGCTCAGAGACAAGCAAGAAGACATACACAAGATACAAGATTGGGATTCAAGAATGTTTTCATTAACAAATCCAGAATCAGCATACAATTAGCATGACACAAAGCTGAGAAAAAGACACCAAATCAGACCTCTATCAGTGTATACAGTCAAAAACCAGGGACCAAAAGAAACAAGATTTTGGAACCCTTGCAAAATTAAAGATTTTGCCACTTATACCACTAGCTACTTTGGAATTCTCAGAGAGAATGCAACAAGCTACGGACAGCTAGGGCTAGGGTCTCAACCACCCGACCTACCAAAATTTACATTAGAAATTATTACAAGGGTAGGAAACCAAGCAGTCCAGAGAAAGAAAATCTCAAACAGATCTGCAATCATGAAAATCTGCGAGCCAGGATAAAGAACTAGGAGTCACGATGAAAATCAATCAAATTAGCCACCTGCAAATAGCTCCTCGAGCAAAAAACCATACTCCACCAAGTACAAAACATCCTTTTCAATTAACCACATAGACCCTGGACCACATCGCAACAACCTACCGCCATCAAACGAGCAAGAAATCTGCCCAAACAACATTAAACTAGGTACCTTTGGTCACTACAAACCCCTCTACAAATTTGAATTCAAAATCACAACGGTCACATCTTGGTGCCAGAAACACATCTGTGGTCCTCGTTTAAATTGGGATCAACTTTATATCCCTACCATTAGATCTTTATCTTTCCCAAGCTTCAGATCTTCACTTCGCCTTAGACAGCATCGACGGCTATCGCTAGACCACCAAGTTAACTTCCTTGCATCTTACCTCAATGGTGATACAATGGCCACAAGATCTATTAGCCCTTTAATCACTTTAGAAACCCAGTGGCCACACTTAATAACTCCACAAGCGTGATACCATTAGTGGTCACATGATCACATTTCCCAGAAATTGGGCTATGCAAACATGCGATAAGCCTCCTCGAAAAAAGACAACAGGCCCACTAACAAGCAACATCACCACCTCAAACCAACTTGAAGATGCCACCTAGGCCCACCTGATGCCACATGTCATCACACCATTCACTGATCCATGCCTAGTCACTAGCACAAGGCCCACTTACCATAAGCCTTTGAAATGAATGGTTGGCGTAAGATCTCATGGCTTTGACAAATCCCATGAGAACTTACACTGGCCATAGGATCCATCCTCATCATAGACCCCTCTAACAACAACCCCACACCTAAGGACATCCATGTCAAGCACTAAGAAACCTCCACCTACGCAGACAAGTCACATCGAACCCACTGTGGACAATAGACAACCCAACAAGATGGAATAAAATCAATGGATGGTGCATGATCTCAAAGGCTAAGAATATTCCTTGAGATTATACATTGATCATTGATTAAAATCCTTTCACTGCATGCCCCTCTGACATAAACCAATTCATCACCATCTCCATAACAAAGCCAATGGGCCCACCTACCAAAATGCCAACACACTGCCACAGACACATGTCAAGCAGTCGCATGATCACATTACCAAAAATTGGGCTATGCGACCATGCTATAGCTAATCAAAAGCTACCACATGTCCACCTTTGGGACCACACCAAAGAAGCCTCATCCCTCTAGAGGATCAGACCGCTATTGCGAAAGCGCAAGAAATAAACCTCATGCATCTTCACCATGTGAACTTGTGGCAACCATCGATCCTGTCTGAACTTTAACCATGTAGGAAGCATAAGAAGAGACAAACTGCCAAGCATTTAGCAACTACATGACTAACCATTTGCTAGGTCATGAGATGTCAGCCACTAATTGCTAGGAATGAAGAGACCATGTGACTACACAGTCACCAGGTCACTGGATAGGAGATGTAACTACTAGAAAACTTGGACAATCAGCGACATAGAGCCTGCAAGGACTAGGCCCCACCAAATATTGCACCTACATAGTTAGGACCAAGGTAAAAAACACATAAGATTTTTGACACAGAGAAAGATCGAAAACATAGAGTTTTCGATGCCGGAAGACAAGTGCACAAAGCTTGAAGGCAGAGGGTTGAAATCAATGCAGGTTTTCGGCAAAAGATCAAAAACACACAGGAATTTTCAATAGACTGAAAGATAGCAAGGAAGCTGAAAACATCACGGGTTCTCAAAAACACTGTGGGTTTTTGACACTAAGGCAAAACTTTAAAAATGCTTCTTGTGGACCTTAAAACTCAAAAATATTACTGGGTTTTGCACATTAGCAGACATGGCCTGGGCTGAAGCAAGGTGACACACGAAGAGCACAAGGTAGGAGCGCACACCATAAAACCAAGTGGATTAGCATTGCAAGAAAAAGTTGAGACTGCAAGCCGAGTAGAGACAACAAAACAAAGACTGCAGGGAACAGGCCAACGTCACAAGATTTTGCAATGATAGTAAAAAGGCTAACAACTTCAATGGATACTATTATTATTGTGGTAAGTATGGTCACCAAGCTTGTGAGTGTAGAGCTAAACATAATGATATTGCTAACAATACTACTATGGAGAAAATATGCTATACTTGTAATAAACATGGACACACTGCACGAGATTGTAAGGGTAAGATGGAACAAGTATGGACTCCCAAGAAGAAAACACAGTGCAAGCCTTATCAATGGAAGAGACAAGGTAACTCTTATAATTGGGATTATAACACATGGGCTAACTATGTTGCATGTGGTAGATATGGGTACATTGCAGAAAATTGTAATAGGAAAAGATGGGCTGGACAATCAAGAAGTTGGATAGGCACTAGAATGGCATGTATGCATTGTCATAAAGTTTTTCATTTAAGAAAAGATTGTAGAGACTGAGCACTAGAATAAAATCATGTATTTGAGAGTGGAAACACTATTGTAGATATCATGAAGATAAGGAACACTATGTGGAAGAAGACATCTAATTAGAATGCTGAGTCAAGTAATTCTATCAGTGAAACCTCATCCACTAGATTGGGTGACATCGGTACCTCCACTTGAGGTGATATAGGTATGTATGGGACTGACATTTCAAAATGATCATATTTTACATACAGTTCCTTATATATGATGAGCACATACCAAATCTAGATGGAAAAGAGATGCATTATGGTTTATATGTTAAGAGCTAGAAAAGTTACATAATCGGTAAAAGCAAGACTGAGAGTTGGTTACCCATCGGTAATGACTATTCAAAGTTAACCAAGCATACATAGCAACCTACGAAGAAATTGTGTGTTAACCAAGCTGTTGACATTCTACAGTCTTTATCGAGTTGATAGCTGTTATGAACCAAAAATTAGGTCAAGCATTTAATGCATGAAAGTTTGAGTGGGAATATCGAAAAGTCTATAAATACATGAGAAATAGAGTTCATTTTTAACATTGCAATCTTGAAGAGGGAAGATTTCATAGAAAAGAGTTCGAGCTAAAAGGATTTTTAGAAGGATTCAAAGATACTGTAGATCAAATTGACATCACTCTTTGACAACTCTGAGTAAGTACATTTGCTACCTAACACTATTAACCTGCTGCTTGCCAAAACCCTAAATTGATTTATGGGATCTACATCATCTGCAAGTAAATCTAATTGTTAGAGTGTATTTTGACGAACCTAAGTACAAATCACACCCCAAGATTACATCACAAATAGATTTAATGTGCACTTTTTCAAGCATCCCAGATAGGGTTTTATTAACAGAAGATGTACGGTCATTCATTCATTGCAAGATTGGAGAAGTAGGAGATTTTGAGACTATTGCGACATATCAACATTTATGTGGCACCGATGGAAAACTAAAAATAGAATATGACCAGATTGAGAAATTAGGGTTATTGTGCACCATAAACTTTTTGAAATCATTCAAAATAGACTGGATAAGGATTGAATTGAGTTGGTATCATGATGGAAAATTCTAGTTGGATAAACCAGTAGAGGTCACAAATAAAATGATCAGTAGGGTTACTAGCTATCCTACAACTAACAAGGCAAAGGATTTCCAAAGCTCCTTATGACCTCATGTTGAGAAGAAAACTGGAGCTCCATGGGATGATTGAGCATTGAAGATTTCAACAATTAAAGACCCAGAAGTAAAATTTGCATCACATGTGATCAGGTACAAAATATTTCAATCGAGCAAATTAAACAGCATACCCTATAGCGCAGTCGACATGACACAAAAAATTGTGAAGAAAGATCACCAGATTGGTCTTCTAGAAATACGGCTGCACCAATTATAGGAAAACATGAAGACTATAAGGTCAAAGAAGTCAAACACATGTAAGTTTGGTTCACTCCTTGTTTGTTTATTCTTCTATATACAAAACTACCTCCCTAGCATCGGTAAAGTAAATTGGACAATAGATAAACCGATAATTGTACAAATTACTGAGATGATGAACAAGTTAAGAGATGATTTGAATAAAGCTTTTGAAGAGTACTTTAAAGAATTTAAGACCAAGATGAATCAAAGAAGTAGAATTCCATGAGAATTAGTTGAGAAATTTGAGACAGATGTTTGTTTTCTACTAGACACAAATCATTCCATGATAAGAGTAGTTGAACCTAGAATAAAATGGCTAGCACCTATGGGCTATGAAATGAACTATGATTTTGGATTGAAATCTATTGAAGCACTGCAGGACTACCAAAAGATCCCAAGGCCACTAGGTTTGGAACCTATGAAGAAGCTAAGTCTAGAATCATGACAAGTTTGGCCATTAATAAAATGTCTAGGAAGGCTAAGAAGATGAAAAAGTTTTTATCTGAGAAATTTGAGAAGGATGCAGACTCATCTGAGGAGTCACCAGTTGAATAGGAAACTGAAGGTCAGCTAATGTTGGTTGACAAGGCATATGACAATGACAAAACCAAATCTGATGAAGAACAAGAAGCTACACTATTTCATCATATTAAAGATCCAAAGAAGAGGTGGTTTCTAGTATAGATAGGTGCATGCACAAGGTCATCAACTATAGCTTCACCACCATAGAAGAAGGTAGTAGAGAAGGTAATAAAACAAAAGGTTGCTACACCAATAAAGAAATATGTAAAGAAAGGACCCAAGGTTGTAGCTGAGGCACTGAAGAAGAGGAGAAGACTGATAAGAGGTAGAGAAGACCTTGAGGATACTAAAAATGAAGATGACATCAATCAATTCAAAGTGGTTAGCAACAAGCTAAGGTCAATAGATGAAATCATTGAAGATATAATTGAGAATGATGACCTTGCTGATCCAGAACTTAGCAGATTTGACAAAATGTCAAATGAGGATCAAACAAAGATTGAGGAGGTAGTCATCCAAATGATGATTTAGTTTGAAATATTTCCATTAGAATTTGCACTAACATTACCAAAGGATTTGGATGAAATAATAAATCAAAAGTTGGCTTATGCACTAGACACTGAGAAGAGAAAGAGAGAAAGATCTCTAGTTTGGCCAGTTTGACATCTAAGCCTAGCAGAAATTGAAGAACACATGGCTAATCATCAAGCAAGATTTGTTGTAAAGAACCGAGCCATGATGATACTGGATGAGAACGTGGTAGATGTAGATGAGACTAGTTATTCCCTATGAAAATCAATTTTTAAAGCCAAAGAACAAGCTGAGCAAAATGCATTCCTAAATTTGTCTAAAAAGAGACAAAATTTCAAAGGAAAAGGTATCTACATTGATGACACTACAACAAAGAAGTCTAAGGAATACTTGGTATATCAATTACTGAGGTAATTGATATCACTGAACAAAAGGAAGACATAAATATTTCATAGCATACACCGAATCCAGTAGAAATCCAAATGAAGAATAAAACCAATGATGATGCACTCATTGAGGACATAAAAAATGGTGATCCTGATGACAAGGATGATGAGGATATAAATATTGCACCAACAAACACTCAAGATGAAGCTCAAGTCATTGAATGTTCATTTACATCATTACTAGGTGAGCTTCCTATACTGGCAGAAGCAATAGAAATTCTTTCACAGGAACAACTTGACGGCTCAGACCCTGAGCAACATAAAGATACCACAGTGGAACAAGACACCGAAACACTTGTAGAGACACATAAGTCTGAAGGAATAGAGGAAAATACTACATAAAAAAAGGCACAAGATGAGCCTAAGGCAACCGAGGTGACCCCACATGACACCACATCTAAGGCTCCCACTCACTCAACCGACACATAGGTTATTGAGGAGTAGAGGAAGGAAGAGAGTGTATCAACTGGGAAGGATACTCCAAAGGTAGAAGACAAGGTTCTTGTCACCACTGTGAAGAAGTCACCCCTTGCACTAGAGAAGAAGAAGAAGAAGAAAGAAAAAGGGTCGGTCACTCTAGCCAAAGTTATAATAATACTTGAGTGTGACTTGAGGACCCTTAGCCCTGAGGAATTGAGCAAATATGGGGAACTATGTACAAGAAAAGGAACACAAGAAAAGTTGAAGCAAGAAACTAAATGCAATGAAATATTAATGGATGTTAGGGATATCTTACAATAGGTAGTACCTAAAGTGAACATTGATGAAGATACTACTATTATAGATCAACTTGCTATCCTTATCAAGAAGATAAATGCCTTGGACATTGATGCTGACAAGCAAATTGAAGAAAGGGAAGAATCCAAGACTCAAGACAAACCGGTAGAAAGAATTAGCCAAGAACTGGCAATAGAAAAGGTCAAATTATTTGAGGTAATAACCGCAATAAAATCTATAACCCAATTAATTTGTCAATTCTTACTGAAGCTATGCACTGTGGAAACCTTCACTGTTGAGATCAATAAAAAGATCAAAGGTCTGGAAGATGAAATCAAGACCAGTGCAAATGCAGCTATAATCAAGCCACAAGCTTTTTCAAAGAACATTCAGAGAGTTTAGGAACTCATGCGGTTGATAGTAGATCTCAAGTAACAAGAAGAGAAGATAACTGATCAAGTCACAGAGTTATAGACAAAACTCCTTCCATACCTGAAGATTTTTAAGAAACACATTGTCAAAGCGGAACAACTTGTTGCAACACAAGAATTTTCTGTGTTGGATAACATCTTTGACATACATGCACAAGTTGGTCTTGAGCATATAGATCTCACCCATCGCTACATTTTTGACAAGATGTGAGTATACAATTAAATTTTTGTATTTGGCATTACTATCAAAAAAGGGGAAATCAATGTATATGTCAATATGCCAAATATGTACATAGATGCTACGTATACTAGATATTACTAGGAGCATACACCGAGGGGGAGTAAATAGAAATTTTGATAAGTATATATGTATATGGCAGAGATAGAAGTTATATGTAGAAAATTTTGTCTATATACATTCAAGTTTTGATACTAATGCCAAAGGGGGAGATTGTTATCTCTATTGAGCATTAAAGGTTGTCATTAGTATCAAAGGTTATCAAAGTATATCAGTTAGATACTTAAATTGAGCTAGTCGGTAACTAGAAGCAAAATAGACTGGTCGGTTAAGCATATACACCAAGCATCAGATAGTTTACCGAGCACTAGCAGACACCGACACCGAGTGATAGTAAACACCAAGAAGTTTATATAGTGTTTACCGATGATCACAGGAAATGACATAGTAATCAAGAATGACACATTATTTTATGCAAATGGTTACAACAGATCAGAAAATGTTTTACCAAGATCGAGGAATATTTATTGTCAAGATATTCATTAAATGCAATGTTAGTTTGATCTAGGTCATTTTTCTATACTATAGATCTTAGGGTTTTGTCTAAGATTTATAACCTAATTTTGTTAAGTGGCATAAAGTATTATGCTATATAAATGTATGTTTGCATCATTTGTGATGTGAACTGATGTATAAATTAATGAGCACTTGAAGTATTTGCCTAGCTTCAATACTATCATTGACAGAACATAACAGTATACAGTGGAGATCAGATTGAGCAAAATCATAGTAAAGGTGAGATATATTTAGTACTTATTGGTCTGTATCAGACAATTAAGTTGTCAATTAGTAGATAATTGCCTATTGCTTTCTAACAATTGTAATAGATTTTTTGGTTAAATCTTTTAACAGAGTAGACTTGACAGTCTTATGTAAATCTCTTAACTGAGTGCATAGTTCATTAGTGTTGTTAAAATCCTATAACTAGGTAGATCTAGCTGATCTAATATGTTACTCCTAACAGGGAAAGATCACCATAACTGATCAAAACTTGTAGCCCTAATAAGGAAACCTTTTCTATCTGCAGTAGTGAAGAATTTGTGGGTGTCATCCCCACCACATTTTTTACCTTCTAACAAGGGTTTCTGCATTACCAAAATACTTGTGCTATGTGATTTTCATATTGTTGATTTCATGTTATTTACTTTCAGAAGTTGAATGGATGAATGATACATGTATTAGATACAAGTTATTTTGGAAGGTTATCACTGTTTGCTGCTGTAGATCTAAAAGGTTAATGAGTTAAAGTTTTTGTGGGCACTGATTCACCCCTCCCCTCTCAGTACCTATCTCTCCTTATTCCAACACGGACGATATAGGACCTAATTATTTTATACTAGCATACCTAGATGGTGTGGTTTATCAGTCTATTATAATTGGAAAGACTTGTTCAAAATTATTCAAGCTCTAAGGTCTTATATGGTTAATCTCTTGTACATAGTAGGTTTCCCTATTTTCCTAGTTTAGTTGTTTTTGCTGATGTCATGTCTTGTCTTTTCCCCATTTTTTTCATTTTGAAAAACCAAAGATTTTGTGTTCTCTACATTTTGGTAAAAATGCACTCTCCAGTCAGAGCCAATGTTAGCCCATGTTTTCACCATGGTCTTATTTTTTGTTTTGGAGTCACCTTTGTTTCATTCGTACATTTTTGGTGTCCAAGCTATCTATAGAGAATTGATGTTTCCCTAACGTTACCATTATTTCATGCTTTACCCTTATCAAAATTGAGCCTAAAATTGAAACCTCGACCCTTGTTTAAATTCTCTAGTTAAATAGTGTCAAGTCTACATTTTTCATTTCAAAGTCTGAACACACTTTAACAACCTTGAACCTAGTTCAAGATTGTTCAAAGAAATTCAAGAAATTTCAACATTGCTAAGAAAGAAAATAGTTTTATGTGAGGCACAAGTGACAAGTGACATGTAGTCTATTTGGAACACTTAGAGAGCTTAAGGAAAGTGAGAGGTTCTATTTTTCTGATACCTTTTCCAAGTTGGTAAGTGGTAGGGACCCTTTTTTGGCCATGAACTTATATGAACTCCTTTGAACCCATTTGAAATGTGTTCTCTTCCATTCATCAAGGTTCAAAGTATGTATAGAATCCCAAAGAAAGAAGGAATATCATGATAGAGCTCAGTGGTGGGTCCTGATAAGATGTGAATTAAATGGTGGTCATGGTAGGATGAGGTGGTAGAAATAGAGGTAATTATGTAAAGATGGCAAGTTATGGTATCACAAATCATGTTGAGGGAAAATAATTAAGTGAAGTGTGCCAATGTATAATCAAATATAAGGTAAAGCCAAGCCATATGATTTTCATTGAGTAAAAGTGTTTCCTTTTTGCTTTTTAAACTCAAGTTGCCTTAGGCATTTTCCATATTCTACAATGTTTAAAAGCTGGAGACAAAGGTAAGGCCATATGAAGCTAAGGAATTTGCAAAGGTTTTTCACAAGAAAGAAGGTGAGTAAGGCTTCTCTCTCCTCTGGTAATTTTTAGGATTTGATTGCAAAGTTTAGGATTGCAGAGCTTTCTTTTTTAAAATTCTTTGTAAATACCATGAAGTCGGCCCTTTATTTATTCAGAAAGGTTTTTAGCTTATCTTGTGATGGCCATTTGATTTCTTATATGAATTTAAAAGGGTATGACTAAGAAGGTTTAAAAGTTCATATAATTGATCATGTTGTGAAACCCTTCATAGTAGAGATTTTGGGTAGTGGTCTTTTTGAAGCTTTTTATTTCCCTGTCACCATAGTCTGCCCTAAGTTAATTATTGAATGAATTAAAAATTATGACAGTCAAACAAATAGTATCCTAAAGAGGGACGATAGTGTACTGTTAAAAGTTGACAGAGATATTGTGGCTTCCAACCTTAAAATTTTTTTGAGAGTTTTCACTTGCCCAAGCCATTGTCAAATTTAATGAAGAGAGGTAGAAAAATTGTACCTCCATTGTAAAGAATTGGATTTTATTTCCTTAGCAAGGTGGTTCACGCTTACCCAAGAAGTTAAGGAAAGAGAATGTCTATTCCTATATACAATATCTCCTAGTTATGTTACACAGAGTTAAAGGCTCCCTTAAAGCTTTCTTGTTTTTAGAATTGATGTACTTTTATCTATAGATCATATTAGAGGGTGAACAATTTATGGATTGGGTAGGGACAATTTCTAGTACGTTGAAGGAAAAAATCAACATGTCACAGCTAGCTGGTACTTATTTCTTCATGTCCTCATACATAATGTACTTTATGGCTTGTAGATGTGATTTAAGAGGAATTCCATGAGAACCATGTTTGAAAGACATGTTTATCTATGAATATTGCCCTATGTTACAAAGGAAGAACATGATAAGTAACTACAATATTGTTCATGATGTATTTTTTGGAAAGATGTGTTTCAAGTTAAGAGGTCACCCACTGAAGTGTTTGTCTTTGGAAGCTCAAAATTCCCTAAATAAATATGTGAGTTTCTATATTCAGCTGCCCCATTTCACTTACGTTAGAATTGGAGGTTTTGAAAATGAACCTCTTCAGCTGCCAAGGTACACATTTGATTTTTTTTCATGTTTGAAATATGTAGATAGGTTGTAGTGGTGTTGAAAATATTCCTCCCTAAAGAGAAATGGGAGCTCCCCTTCCCCATTAAATTTGGTAGATTTACAGGTAAATATTTAGATGATACTCTTAGCATTGGGAGAGATCTACATGGCTTCATTTTTAAAAATTATGTATAGTGAAAAGGATTTCACAATGAAGGTTTTTCCTATGGTTTCTTGGGTTTTAAAACCCTTATATTTTCCACACCTTATTTTGAAGATTTTTGGTAGGATTGTACAGATGAGCATGAGGTGTTAAAAAGAGAACACAAAAGGTTAAGAGTCCCTCAAATTATCTCCATGAGTCTTAAAATAAATGTTGAAGGGATAGCAGAAGATGGTTTAGATTTAATTGAACCAAAATTCAAGAAGTTCATAACACCATTCGTATATATTTTTGATTGGGAAAACACTGAGGAGAAGAGTTTACAATCAAGAACTAAGAAAGTGTTCGAGATCACTGAGAGATTATTGAAGGAAAGAAGGGGATTTGAACACCTCAGAACAATAGTAGATGAGTTTGTAGAGACTCCTCTTTTACCGTCCTCTTCTGGTTCTAATATGTCTAATCTTGTGGATGATGCAGGTTCAAAGCATAAATAGAGTATTGGGAAACCTCACAACAAAAGCAAGGTTGTACCTATTTCCACAATTCACATTCCCCAACATACCAGGTCAAGGAAAAAATCTAAGAAATCAAACTAGATGGCTTCTCCTAACACAGAGATTGTGGACCTTAAAGGAGATAAGATAGGGGAAGTAGACCTCGGTATGGAAGAGGATGAACAACTTGGGAAAAACCTCTTTGAGATTAAAGATGATACTCTAGAGATCATGGAGACTCATAAAGGGATGCCTCAGGCTCTACCCAAAACTTAAATCACCCCGAGATGGCTAACTTCTTCAGTGAACCGAAAGCGCAACTTGGTTCCCATCTTAGTGCCTATCCAAGATGTAGTGATTTAGTAGGTGAAAAAGGTTCCCAATGCAAAGAAAGCCAAGACTCCATGTAGAGTGTTTATAGATGCCAAAATTGGGAAATGGTTTGTAGAGGTAGCCACATACAAGCCAAGAGAAGGGGAGCAGGATGTAGTAATTGAGGATTTTGAAGTGAAAAAGATTGAATTGGGAATGATGGATCACACGAGTCATAATCATTTGTTCAAGGATTTTTCCTAACAAATGTTGTTTAATTCCTAGAAAGATGAAAAGGAAAATAATGAAATGAAAAAAAATATCCTTAACATGGCGTGCTTCATCAACTTTGTATGTAGCTTCGACACCCTTCCAATAGATCAATCTCCTCAATCCTTTGACTTAAATTCACCTGATGGAAAAGGCCTATTGAACCAGATATAGAGTGGTAAGGCCCTCATCTCTACTAATAATGAATAGGTTGATAATATAATAAAATGTAGTATCAAATACAGCAAGGATTCCCAAGTGTTGTATCAGGATATAGAAGGGTATGTGTAGCATCATGGTATGCCAAAAATTGGCAATGTGAAACAATGAAATTTTCACTCATCCAAAAGCCCACTAAAAATTTTGTTGACTTTTTAGTAGGCCTAGGTGTCAGTACACCTGACCAAGCCAAAAGAAAAAGCATAAACCTAATCAGATATCTGATAAAATCAAATATTATATTTTCACCAGTAATTTCTATTTGTAGCCCCCAGTCGCGTTCAACATTTTCATTGTGAAAACATTGAACATAGCTCAAAGGGTTTCGCATAATTGATATAATTTCATATCCAATTTTCTTATGATCAATAGGTAAGTTAAATTTTTTAGTTTTTATTATTTTTATTGTTTTTTAATTGAAATTTATAGTTTTTTTTAATAAAAACTATAGTTTAAATGAGATTCTTTATTATTCTTTTAAATTGATTATAATTGTCTATTTGCATTTTAATTGTAATCATACATGGACTCAAACCAATTAGAAAACCCTCCCAATGATCCTATAAATAATCCATAGCCACCTCCAAAAAATCCCCCACTTTTAGAAGATCAACCAGTCTCAAACCCTCAATGTTTAGGGGATCTCATGGGAGACAATCTAAATCAGATTAGAGGATATCAGACCAGATATGCCAATATCCCCACATTGCACCCCATGTTTTCCACATTGAGCTCCATTATTAAAAACATGGAGAAACTTACAGAGAAACATAATGTTCCACTTCTTTGGCACGATTCCATGCACGCCCAGTTTGATGATGGGCTTGACTATGATCAAGTTATGAACCTAAACATAACAAAACATGACATATGGAATATTTTTGTGGATCCCAAAACTAGTTTAAAAGTGGACCCTTAAAAACCCAAGTTGTCAATTAAATGGTACATAAATGATGCAATACATGACAACTTTTGGGACCACTGGTGAATGGTTTTTGATAGACCACCCGACAGAAATTTGGATGTCCCATTCTATTTCATAGAAAAATTATATATTGAATTTGTGCTTAGTCACAAGGTAAATTATTGGTGCATGAGACTAAACCAGGGTGTAGGCTTAGGTGCTCACCAAGACAGGCAATGGGCACACCAAGTGAAATCCCACACATGTCCCCCCTCTTGAGATTTCACCACCTTCTATAGTGCAACATCCTGATATTATTGTTGAGGTTGACTCACAGACTATTCGAGCCATTCACACCTTGAGTGATCTATTGGTTATGCAGTGCATGACATTATTTCCTCCTCATGATGACTCTTTTGTCCCTTCTACATCTTCCATGAGCTCACATGTTTGTGTGCCCCACACTTACATTTTCTACAAGAATTTGTGCTTAGGTCCCCTAAATGATAGTGATGCATATAACTACATCTTCAAGGTGGATGATACTACACAACACACTAGAGGAACTGAAGCACCTCATGAAAATTTGCATCAGGGGCATACAAGGCCATGGACTCCTACTATTATGGTAAGGGTAAACAATTCGTTTGTTACATTGTATTTAATTTTAAACGTTCATATTTTTAGTAGAATTTTATGATAATGATTTCCCACTTATGTTTTTTTATGTGTTCCATTTATGTTTAGTTGATGACAGAGGAGGAGATGGCACAGGTGGAGGGGTCCATGCTTTCAACCATTTCATTTGGCCTTGACACTTCCTCAGTACATACATTTTAATGCACTCATTGGTTTCCTTTTATTTTAATAGTATATACATGTGTTTTCTAATTTTTAGAATCATCTTTTTACATACTAATGCAAGTGTTACCAATTGCCACTAGGGGGCAATGTGAAGGGTTCAGGCATCTGGCATTGAAAAGGGGAAGTTAATTAAGTAATTTAGATTGTTTATGCATACATGTATACTTGTCAGTTGTGCGTGATCATTTTTAATTTACATGGTTTATTTGAAAACGGGTGGTGTCTGATGGTTTCGTGAGACCCTTTCACCATGAAAGAGTCATAGGCATCTCAATTTGTAGTGATAGCCCCATGGTACATATATTTCTAAAGTTATTTGTGTGTATTTTACTATCAAATATATATAATATGATCAAGTCATGATTGTATGAAGTATCTGTTTAACTTTTGTAGGTCACCCCTAGTTTGAGGGAGGTAGAATGCCAAGGGTTTGTATCGCTGATGACTTACCAACATTTCCTGAAGAAAGTTCAACACAGGTAAGTTTTAATGTTAATTAAGTTATTTTCTAAACATGTATTTGCTACCAAGGATTTAACATTAAATAGTATAGCTTGTAGATGAATCTCATGTTCGCAAATATATATAGGTTAGAGTCAACATTGGTGGCATTTTCCCTTCACTACCAAGGACATATATTAGGTCTCTTATCCGCATGAGGAGACAGAGAGACAAGGTACATGAGAGTTCAATTTTAGTTTTAGTTATTTATTATTATTGACTATGATTTTAAATTTTTATTTTTTATTTGTAGAAACCATATAAATTAAGTAATATAAGTTGGGGTTTCACTTTTTTGTTTGAATGCAGGATCCATCAGAGCCAAAGAGTACTTAAAAGAGGCTAAATTTTGATTATCCACCAATAGAATAGGATGGCCTAGAAACATTTTTAGCTGAACTTCTTATTTTGAGATGCCATATGACACATTTTAAGATGGTGTATGCCACAATGTATCTAGATATGTTGATTTTGTAAATATGTAAAAAATTATTGTTCATTTTTATATATATGAAACTTGATATTCGATCCAATTTATTAATTGTGTATTCATTTGTTCATTGTTAGTATGTAAATATGCACATGTGTATGTACTCATGTGTAGGATTTATGCCTTAATTATATTCATGTATATTCATGTACATTCTTCATAACCTTAATTCATGTGTATGAGCTATGTGCATAACTTAAGTGAATTCGTTAGTATTCTTTATAATCTATGTGCTTCATGACTTAAGAAAATTTATGTGTATGCTTTATGTGCTACGTGTGTTCACATGTGTAATTTATCATTTAAGTGAATTTAAAATTTATGTGCTACATTGTATTCATGTGTATCTGATGCTCTCAACCAAGCAAATCCTTCAAAGTTCACTTTACAAATCTGGTGATCACCTTGTCAAATCAACTCTTATGCAATGCATCATGCTAGAAATCTATTATATATGTCAAAGACATATCATTCCATGATAATCAATAAGCACATTCATTGATTGATTCTTCTACATCAAGATTTTTTCAAACTATTATTCAAAAAATAATGACCTGTCATTCTAGGTACCAAACACTCATTCCTAGGGTCTCTAGGCCAGGCCTTGTTCAAAAAGACTCTTGAAAATTTCTCTAGATCCCACCAATGGATCTAAAACATCCCTATGGAACCTAATATCATAGATCCATCATAAAATATACTCATCCTTTGGAGTATATGCTCTCAAAAATGATTGGTGCTTCTTCATGCACCTTCAATTAGCATTTACCACCATTTATGGTCTCTCCGCCACCATATATTATGCATATCCCTACAACCAAATACTATTATACAAGACACTAGTTAATTCCTTATCTTCAAATGCTAATGAATTGATGCGATAAGGACATGGAAGTGATAACAAGATAATAGACAATCAATTTACTCCATTTCAAATCACAGACAAATTCCACAATGCATTCAAATGATCATCCTTGGTCTCTTTACATTTTCTAATGACCCTTTATGGTCATGTCCCCATCTCCCTTGGAGTAGAAACATCTATTCATTGTGGGAACAAACTAGTTTTACCCTAGGAATGGTCCCACTTTGCCTCTTGACACACCAAAACCCTTGCCAACATACACAATGGTAGTTAGTGCACCTTAGGGACAATTTGATCTAGCATGTTGGCAAACATTCTAGTGACTTTGTATTCAAAAAAGGGTTGTCACTACTATTTACCTACCCAATGAGAGCTAATGGCATAGACAATTCGGTGCCAGGACAAATGGTTTGGAAGAAACCCAGTGGTGCAACTTTCAACTGACCCTCATTGCAAGTTTTGGCATCAAGAGATGTTGGTATGCCAAATTCAAAAAAAAATGAATTTCCCAGAAAGGAGAGACATTATTGTAGGCCTAAGGAACATGGTCCTATGGAATCTCATGGTTAGCCAATACCTCTCATGGAATGTAAGATACGATCCTTGAAATATTTCTTCCCAATCATGCTTAGTGCACCTTGGGGACACTTTGGTCCAGCATGGTCATGAACATTCTAGTGACTCTGTGGTCAAAATGGGGTTTTCATTAGTGTTTAACCACCCAACCAGAGCTAATGGCATAGAGAATTTGGTGCGAGGATGAACAGTTTGAAAGAAACCTAGTGGTGCAACTTTCAACTGACCCTCGCTGCAAGTTTTGGAATCAAGTGAGATTGGCATGCCATATTGAAAAAAAATTTGAATCTCCCAAAAAGGAGAGAGGTTATTGTTGGCATCAAAAACATGGTCCTCTAGTATCTCATGGTTCACTAATACCTCTCATGGGGTCTAAGATATGAGCCTTGAAAGATCATTTCCCAATCGTGCTTAGTGCACCTTGGGGATAATTTGATTCGGCATGGTCACAAACATTCTAGTGACTCTGTGGTCAAAATAGGGTTTTCACTAGTGTTTATCCACCCAATCAGAGCTAATGATGCAAACCATTTGGTGTAGGAACGAATGGTTTGGAAGAAACCTTGTGGTGCAACTTTCAATTCACCCTCACTACAAGTTTTGACATTAAGCGAGATTGGCATGCCAAATTCAAGAAAATTCAAATCTCCTAGAAAGGAGAGAGTTTATTATAGACCTTAAAAATATAGTCCTATAGAATCTCATGGTTTGTCAATACCTCTCACAGGGTTTGATAGACGAGCCTCAAAAGATCACTGCCCAACCATGCTTAGTGCACCTTACACTCTTTATCCACAAGAACTACCACTCTTTTTTATCTTGGCAAGTGAAGAGGACATTCATCTGATTTTGGGAACTCCTGCAATGTCAAACCACATGACGTGAAATTAAGTTATTTCAACCAAACACATTACTTAAATTTACAAGGTTTTCACAATCTATAATGGTGAAAATGTTAATTATATATTTAGATTAGGTAGATTTTTGTTAGTAATATTTTGGATGAAATTTTATGATCTATCATTTCTTTTCGATTAGGTATATTTTTATTTCTAATATTGTGAATCTATCATTTATTTTCTCTTCATAATTTTTAATCCCAACAACAAAATTCTATATGATCCGATCCAAAGGTTAACATTTTACCAAATGCATTCATGTTTTCAATTGACTTGATACACTCTTGTTAAAGCTTACAACTCACACAAAATGCAGATGTTCATATTACAAAACACAACAAATTATATTAGAACATCAGATATCCTTTAGTAAAATGTAATTGAAAAACTATTTTCTATCATGTTAACTTGGTAAACCTTTCCACTTAGATACTCATCTTGATTAAAACATGATAAAGAAGAGACTATAATCTTACCAGGATGTATGACTTGCCTACATTTTGGGACTACATTCCCATTGACCAAAATGGTTTGTTTGATTTGAAAGTAAGGGTAGGATTCACTAGAGCAGAGGACTCATAATGTTCAGGGTTCATGCCAGAATGGCCTGAAATAAAAATTAATCATTATTTGTTTGTTTTAACTTTTAACATTCCTCCTTGTACAAATACAATTAAAATGTCTGGTTTGAGAATTGTAGTAAATACAATTATACTTACAATTTTTATTTTTCTACATTGCATCAATGCTATTGTTATTTTCGTCACCAGAAATCAAATCGATTAGCAACTTGTTGCCCATTGGTTGAGTTAAGCTGCCTAATTTTTTACAAGGGCATCTTGTATCAACATTTGTATTTATAAAATGACAAGCAGTTAAAATTTTTACACACCCTATTTTTTAAATATCTTAACCTCAAAACATGACTTTGATATGTACTTGAACACTAGAAAATCTCCCATCTCCACCCCATGATGATTCAAAAACTTTTCCCAACCCTCCTAAAATTCCAATTTATTCAAGGAACACCATAACTGTACATCATCCTCTTGCCCACCGGGGCCTTAAAACTGAAATCCCATGATATTCTCTATAGAAAAAATGTGGCTCTCAGGCTGAGGGACCTAGAGAGTAAAATTTTTCTTTTCAATGCCAATAAAAATAATCAAATATCCAAAAATATTGGATATATGAAATCTCTCTCTCTCTCTCTCTCTCTCTCTCTCTCTCTCTCTCTCTCTCCCCCCCCCCTTAGGCATTATTGAACATATAATATTTAAATATTTTAATAAATATTTAATACTAATATTATACTATTATACAATAGAGAAATAAATAATAATAATATAATACAATACTAATATAAAAATTTATATCATACTAATGTGATTATCATTTAATATTAATATAAAAAAAAATATTATAATATATATCACTTAAAATAGAAAAAGGCATTCAAGTTGTAATGTTGTAATTGGGCGGGAGATATTGAATATCATATACTATCGAATATCTGATTTTATCGCATATGCAATATTGTTTTGAATATCTGATTAGGCTTGGTATTTTCCTCGGGTTTTCATTTTGCAATGCCAAATGTGAATGGTCAACCCAAAAGACATGTTCACCATATTTTCTTTCATCTCCAGACTTCGATCATGTAGCTAACGACATTTTTTTCACTTGAAATTGATGAAATGAAAAGGGTTTCTTAAAGACATTATTAGCTTTCCATCAATATAATTATTGTCAAATTTTGAGTTCAGTAAGTATTTATTACTTATTTTTTAATTGAGTTATCTTTAAAGTCCTAATTGACAGACTGATTGAAAAACAACTATAACTTTCAAACGCTTTAACCTTTTTGAAATTTGAAACATGCATCACATTCTATGCTTCTCCTACTATAAGAAAAAAAAATCAATTTTGTAAAGTTAAGAATTAGTTAAGGTGGTTAGATACAAGAGTTTTTTTGTTATGAATAAGTTGTAGCACAAAAATCATAATTAATTATTTATTTAGAAAAAAATTACACAAAAATATGCATCACATCCAAGCATGAGTCTACTACTTATATCTAGAATCTTGTGAAAATATATCATTATTTGATTGTGATTCAGGTGGTTAGCTATATATTTACTTTTTATCTTTTTACTAAAATTTTTGTAATACTACATTAAAATCTAAAATTTTTAATTATTAGATTATCTTTTTCAAACAAGGGCTAGTAGTTTAGAAACTACATTCAATTTCCTATAAATTTTGTTCTTACAACTTTTCCACATAAGTTTGATAAGATGTTCAATTTTTTATATCAAGTTGACTAACCCTAATTTTCTTATCTTTCATTGCCACCTAAGGCCATAGCTTGGTATACCATTGTCCTACACATACCTAGAAGCTCTCATTGGAGTGTCACATAACCAAATTTAGGTCTATGAAAAGGAAGAACACAAATGGGTCACAGCCATGAACCAATTCTTACATATTGACAAATACAGGTTCTCCAAGTTCTGCTTCCATAAAGCTTTGAAATTGATTGATGAGTCCATTTCCCTCATTATGAGGAGGAATGTCATTTGGTGAATCTCTACCCTAAGGGTCATCACAAAGGACATGAAGCAATGGGAGAATGAATCCAAAGAGATAAAGAGGTCCATGATCAATGAACTCAAGGTGATTAATTTCTCTCACCTATATTCAACAAACCTTAATGATAAGGGATAAGACAGTACCTTGAAGGCATTTGAGAAAACAATGTATGCCATCAAAGAGAAGATGGATCTGAAAACAACAGATCTCACCCAAGTAGCAAGGATTAAATCACTACTATACCTATGCATGGACCAGCTACCTAGCCAAGGTGAGAAGATTAAAAAGCTCAAGTGGGAGAAAGAGTCATTGAAGGCTCGGGTCCTGAATTTCAAATTCCCACATCTCCCAGCAATAAAATAATTTGTAGAAGCGTATGAAGAATGGAAAGTTGCATGTGTCACCATAGAAGAAGAGGATGGTAATGCTGATGAGAATGACTCTGCCACCAGACAAGGAATCTAACCTAGAGATTTAATGGTTTCGTATGCTTTATTTTTATGTTGATCTCATGAGGACATGTGTCCAGTAACTATTTCATCTTCTTTAATAACTGATAGAACTAAGAGGCCAAGTGTTCAGGGAGACTTCTCAGTTGCCTAAAACTATATATGCTACTATTTAAATGGTAAAAATGGGGGTTTGAAAAGTTAAAATAAAAGTAGATACATAATACAATTTTATTTTTCTACAAAGTTTTAGTATTAGATGCTTGAATCGTCCATAGAACTATAAATTTTTCTTATGTTGCATGAATATGATATGAACTTACAAAGTTGTTCTGAATCTATGTTATTTGGAATGAATGGATGATACATTTCTATGTAAGTGTTAATTCATTCCGTACATTTTATCGAATGGTTCTCTAATGATCTTGCTTTATCTTAATGTTATTTCTAGATTTTTTATAGAGTTCATGAGAAATTATACTAAAGGAACTACGCTTTCATTTCTTCTAAAATGTTTTTCATTTCAATTTCCTTAATTATTTGAGCTCTTTGCCTAAGAGCAATTTTAGTGGCCTTAGAGTCTTTCTAGTTAAAAGCTAAATGTAAGTTGTAACTTAGGATATTCATTGGAAATCTGATAGGTAGATGTACCTAAGAGAAAATTTAGAGGGAAGAAATCATTGTATGCTTACCCAACTATTGTGATTATTTGTCTTTCATGTGTGGGCAATAGAGCTAGTTTGTAAGCAAAAGGCTTTTGTAAAAAAATGCAAATCTGCTCACTAACCAATATGTAAGCTGCATAAGGCATTATATGGACTGAAATGAGCCTGGAGAGCATGGTATGAAAGACTACATTCTTATCTCATAAGAATTAGATTTTTTTTTCATTAAGTAAAACAGGTTTTACAGGGTTCCTGAAACCCATAAAAAATTTAAAATGTAGCGATAAAGAGTTCAAAACATAACATTGTGCGCTAAAATGTTGACACACTTCTATGAGTCATTAAATCCAAGATTTCTCAAGAATGAGGTCTCAAATGGTGACTCATAGCTCTCTATTCATGGAGTGCAAGGGTTTATAATGGAGGCCCTCCGTTTAGACCTAGTTTGTGCCCATGCAAGTACACCATAAAACAAGAGATTCAAAAAGGACAAACAAGAATGCTAGTCTCCATGATCATCAAGTATGCATGAAAATGAGAATGGAAGCTATTCTATATGATAAAAATGCATGAAAGAAAACTAATATATGAAAGGAAATGCTTGTGCAAGATAATTGTATGAAGGGAAATATGAATCTAATCTAATATGAAAGTGCAAGATTTATCTAAATGGATTGCCATGGGGCATGAGAGAAGAAGACAAGAAAAGAGAAGTTGCAATGTTCACGCTTAAGTGCTCAAATTCTTTTGCAAAATCATTCTCCAAACCTACAGCATAACAATACAAAATCCTGGATATGAAAAATGAGAAGGAGATGACTCCTTATAAAGAGAAATGGACAATCAAGATTAAGAGGCAAAAAGAAATGAGCAATGGTGGAGATTAAATCTTGGTTGATCCATGTGCTCAAGATTCTCAAGAGGCAAAATCAAAAGGCATGGTTAAGAGGCAAAAAGATGTGTGGAAGAGATTAAGAGGCAAAAGGGGATTGCACTCATCTTGGAAAGTGCGCATTCAATATGTAAACAAAAAGTCTTTTTCTTTTATTATTTATTTATTATTTTTAGCAAAGTGGTCTCCATTATTTAATTAAAATATTTTTTTATTTATTTTAAAGAGATTTGTTCTTTTAATTAAATAAAACTTTGAATAAAATGATCAAACCTTAGGAAATATTAAAATAATTGAATTAATTACAATTTGATCAAGGAAATTGATAAATTGATGAATGTGGGCCCAAAGTCTAGGTGACCATTTTAGGGTGCATACATTTTCCCCTCTTTGACTAATGTGTGATGTTCATGGGAACACATGTAGTCAAAGAATGAAGTTGAAGTGTGAGATCGATTTGGGATCACAAAACAACCCAGACGTGTGATCGACGGACATGACCACATCAAGACAAAGATAAGCTGATTGAAAAAGACAACCCCAACACCCCTGTAAATAGGTAATTGTCAAGTCTCAAGCAAGGTTGCCCCACGCGAAGCAATTGATAGGATTGATAAAGCTAAATCAAGGATTGAAGTTTGATAGGTACTCCCCCTCATGATTGAAATTGAAATGAGATTGAGGAGAAACAATGAATTGATAAATTTGATCAAATCAAACTAAAGATAAGGTTCTTGATGTACGGTGAAATATATAAGTATCACAAAACCAAGGTAGATCATCAAGAATGAAATATTATGCCCCAAGGTTGAGTTATAAGAAAAGAAGTGGGGTGAAAGAGAATGGAAGATAGAAGTTTTGAAGAGGTGAAAAGAACTTAAGAGAAGAAAGAGAATCTACCTCAAGAAAGAGAATGCCTCATAATCAATCAACTGTTTAAGATAGAAAATTGTGATTGAGATCATGAAAGAAGATAAAGAAATGAAGAGAAAAACATGACCACAGTTGATTAAAAGTCCAAAAGAAAGATGAAGGAAAACCCTCTCAACCTCATAATGCAGCCTAAAAATGCAAATGAACATGAAGTCTAACAGTGCAATCTACATGAACATGCGAAGGTGTACTTGCAATAGAGCAACTGTAACATAGGATTTTGTGTTCATCATTCATTAGAGAATGTTAAGGAAATTATTTTCATCATTGGGCCACTATTAACGGATATCAGAACATCACACAATCATCACTAGTCACAAGAGAAACTATGAAAATATGAATGTGATTTATATCAGATTGGAATGTGGAAAGATTCTAACATAAGCATCAAAGACATAAAGGTCAAGATGACTTTGATGTTAGCTTACCCAATTTAATGTAGAAAAACCAAGCTCACATCAAGGCATAGATGTCGGGATGACCATAAGAATAGTTGTGAAAAAATAGTCAAGGATGATGCCTCAAATCTCCTAAGTGTTTGAAGGGAACAACAAGAGACACTCTAGAGTTAGGACCACACCCACAAGAAGAAAGCAAATAAAAACTTACCCCATATCCCAAGTCCTCTAGCTATGCATCCCGAAGAAACTTATTAGAAAAGGACACTCAATGAAAATCAATAATAGTCAGCACACAAAGAAAATATCATGACATATCTCAAGCATTAAGTGTTGTGTTTAAAATTTTAAGTGTGTTAATTGATACTGAGTTCTGAGGATAAGGATCGAACGCTTGCAAGAATGTAAGATCGCATGACAAAACTAAGTAAGACCAAACTGATAAGTGTTGAAAAATACTTGATGTCAAGGGTTGTGTTGAAAAACACAGTTTGGGGTGGTGTTGAAAAATATTGTTTATGAGGTGTCCTAAAGACTAATGCATCCAAGAGACCAAAGCTAACATAGTTATGCCCCCTAGAAAAATACAAAGACCAATTTCAAACCAATGAAACAAGGACAAGGCATGATGGAGAAAGGCTAAGTGTCGAGGATGCATGCTGAGAAATAGGGGTGCAAAGGCCTCAACTAGCGCCAGTTTCCAAATTTTCATTACTTGGATTTTATTTCAATTTTTTCCTTCTATTATTTTTTTTTTTTTTGAATTTTTGGAATATATATATATATATATATATATTTGAGATACATCCAAATGCCTATTACTAGGTTTTCTAATGCAGGAGCATCCTGGGTGTAAGAGCAATCTTGCATCACCCAAAAATATTTCGGTTTTTATTTTCAATAAGGGCTATTTTGTGCAGAGCTACTATTTATGGAAAGTTACTATTTTTGGTAATTTTCGTATGTGCTCAGAATGATCTGATTTCTTTCTTGGAGGTTCATTTTGGTCATATAAGTTTTCCAGCAAAGTTTCATTGCCAGATCAAGTGTATATTGGAAGATATTGAAGATTTTCAGTATTGGCAGCAGGGTACAGAAACTTTGAACTCAGTTTTGAAGGCTTTAGAGGCTCCGGATGAGGTCAAAAATTTGAGTGATGGGTGCTTGCGTGGGTCAAGCCTGTAGAGAACTTCGTGGCATTTCCGAAATGGGGTTATAATAGCCGATCGGGTCAACTGGTGATGACTTATGGTCTTCAGAAGTTGGGCCACCCGAAATGGCAGAAAATAATTTTCTTCAAAATTTCTGTTCGGGTTTCAAAGGTTATCTTGAGCCGACTATGATGTAATAAAATGTAAAATAAAATAATTCTAAGTTTGGTCGGCCTTATTGGCTAAAATTCTGGAACCTTCCCAGGCGGTGGAAAAATTGCCTATAAAAGGAAGGCTGTATTATTATCTTAGGAGTTCAGAATAGTTCTGGGTAGTAGATCTAGGCAATAATTCGAGGCTTTGTCCTACAGAATATTGTAAGGGAATGCCCATGGGGCTTTACATATTGTAATTCTGAAAGTTTGTAATTCCACATTTGTGGAGATAGTAAGAAGCCAATTTTCTGTTCTTGCATATTGTTGTTGTTTCTCTATTTCTGTTATGTGTTTGTGGTATTAAGGGGAGCACCCTTCATCAAGTGGTATCAGAGCGGGAGTTCTTGAGTGTGTAAATAGATCACTGACTGTGAGGTAGTTTGCACCAGGACCGTGGTTAGGGTTTCAGCGCGCATCACGAAAATGCCTCCACGAAAAGAACGTGGTGGAAGAGCTGGTGCTGTGACACCTGAGGTTAGAGAGCTGCAAAGACAAGTGCGAGCATTGCAAGAAGAGATTCATAGAGGAATGAATCTTAATGTCAGAGACGAAAGCGAGGATGAAGCCGAAGAAGAATATCAAGAAGGAGAAGCTGAAATTGTGAACCAGGAGGAAGAAAGACTTTTTCAGGCAATTTCCAAGATTGGGAAAAGACCAAAGATTGAGGTTCCTACATTTTCTGGAAATCTTAACCCAAAGGAATTGATCGACTGGATCAATGAATGTGAGGAATATTTTGAGTATGAAGATGTTGAGGACCCTGATAGGGTCAAATTTACGAAGGCCAGACTGAAAGGTCATGCGAAGATCTGGTGGCAAGAAATTCAATTGGAGCGAAATAGAAGAGGGAAAGATAAAATCACAAGATGGGATTGGATGGTGGATAAATTGAAGTGATAGTTCATTCCTGTTGATTATGAGCTTGACCTACTGAAGAAAATGCAGAGTTTGAAGCAAGCAAGAAGATCTGTTCAGGAGTATACAGAGGAGTTCTATCGACTTCTTATCAGAACAGGCCATGCAGAAGCTGATAAGGAGAAAGATGCCCGATACCTTAATGGGTTAAGGCCAAGCATTCAGGAGGAGCTGAATCTGGTTCGAATGAACAGTATTGAAGAGGCATACCAGTTTGCCCTAAAAGTAGAGGAAAAGCTGAACAAGAAGTTTGAGAGCAGACAAAACGGAAGAGGTCGCGGTGGACGATCTGGTGGACGGTCATATGGTGGCCGAAATGAAGATCTGAAAAAGAAGGATGAGGCCAGTAGTAGTCAGAATCAGCGAGGAAATAATTCCAATCACATCCAGAATCAGAATAATTGACATCAGAGAGGAAGAGGAAGAGGACAAGGATCTAGAAGAGGTGGCTTCTGTGGAACATGTTTTCACTGTGGAGAAGAAGGTCATAGGGCATTTGAATGTCCTCAGTGCCAAGGCAGAGAAGACAGGAGAAATGAAGGCCAAGCCAGAGTTGCACATGTAGATGAAGATGCCAGATCATCAAATTCTGAAGATGCTGAAAGAGGAGAAACGTTGATTAACAGAAGAGTCCTGTTGAGTGGTGAGAATGAACCTGAGCAAAGGAGGATCCTGTTTCGCACCAGGTGCAAGTGTGAAGGTAAATGTTGTGATGTGATCATTGATAGTGGAAGCACTGACAATTTGGTGTTAGAAGAGATGGTGACAAAGTTGAAGCTCAAGAGACAGAAACACCCACATCCATATCAGATTGCCTGGGTACAGGATGACCACAAGGTCATGGTCAATGAACAATGCCTAGTAAAGTTCAAGGTTGGCGGATACCAAGATGAGGTATTGTGTGATATCATATCTATGGATGCATGTCTTATGTTGTTGGGTAGACCATGGCAATTTGACAGATGTGTTGTACATGATGGTCATGCGAATACCTATTCCTTGACAAAGGATGGAGTGCGACATAAGCTAAAACCATTGAAGGAGACCGAAGAAAAGGTATGTGGTAATGCAAGGATAACTTTTGTTGATGGAAGAAATTTCCTAGATGGTATGAGGCATGAGCATGTATGTTTTGCTTTAATTCCAAAAGTTGGTAAAGAGGAAGTAGAAGATGTTCCTGTAGCAGTTGTAGATTTGTTGAATGAGTTTCAAGATATTGTATCCGATAACGTGCCTGATGGATTACCACCAATTAGGAAGATTAGTCATCAGATGGACTTGATCCCAGGAGTGAGTTTGCTGAATAAGGCAGCACATAGAATGACACCTGCAGAAAGTGAGGAGTTGAAAAGACAAGTACATGAGTTGTTACAGAAAGGATTGATTCGAGAGAGTCTGAGTCCCTGTGCTGTACCTGCGGTATTAGCACCAAAGAAGAATGGAGAGTGGAGGATGTGTACAGATTCCAGAGCAATAAACAAGATCACAATCAAGTACAGATTTCCATTGTCACGAATGGATCATATTATGGACTGTTTGAGTGGCGCTGTGTATTTCTCAAAGATAGATCTGAAGAGTGGATATCATCAGATTCGGATCAGAGAAGGAGATGAATGGAAGACTATCTTCAAGACAAAGGAAGGACTGTATGAGTGGTTAGTCATGCCTTTTGGACTAACCAATGCACCGAGCACTTTCATGCGGCTCATGAATGAGGTTCTGAAAGAATTTCTGGGTAAGTTTGTCATTGTTTACCTAGATGATATTTTGGTCTTTAGTAAGACATTGGATGAGCATATGATGCATATTCGTATGGTATTTGAGAAGTTGAGAGAAGAGAAATTGTTGATTAATTTGAAGAAGTGCAGTTTTGTGAAGAAAGAGTTAGTGTATTTGGGATTTGTAGTTTCAGCAGAAGGTCTAAAAATGGACCCAGAGAAGGTACAGGCTATCCTTGAATGGCCTACTCCAAGGAGGGCTACTGAGGTAACATCTTTTCATGGTCTAGCTAGTTTTTACAAAAAGTTTATCAAAAATTTTAGCAGTATTTGTGGTCCCTTGACTGAGACAATGAGAGGGGATAGAAAAGAGTTTAAGTGGACTAAAGGAGCAGGAAAAGAGTTTTCAATTATTGAAATAAAAAGTTACAGAAAAACCTATTTTAGGACTTCCAGATTTTAATAAGGTGTTTCAAGTAGATTGTGATGCTAGTGGTACTGCAATAGGAGCTGTTATGAGCCAAGAAGGTAAACCTGTTGCGTATTTCAGTGAGAAGTTAAATGATGCCAAGAGGAAGTATTTTGTTTATGATCAGAAATTTTATGCTATAGTTCAGGCATTAAAGAAGTGGAGGCATTATCTGCTTCCTAAGGAGTTTGTTTTGTATACTGATCATCAAGCTTTGCAATATTTGAATAGTCAAGAAAAATTGAATCAAAGGCATTTGAAATGGGTTGAGTTTTTGCAGAGTTATACATTTGTTTTGAAACATAGAAGTGGAAAGTCTAATAGGGTTGCAGATGCTCTTAGCAAAAGGCAACTATTGCTAATAGAAATGCAGATTGAAGTGGTTGGGTTCAAGGAACTCAAGAATTTATATCCAGAGGATCCTGATTTTGGTGAAGCTTGGAAAGCTTGTACAGAACCTGTTACTCTAGACAGGATGAAATGGTTGGATTTCATCATCCAGGATGATATGCTATTTAGAGGGAGTCAGTTGTGCATTCCATGAAGTTCTATGAGGGAGAATCTCATCAAGGAGAAGCATAGCGGAGGATTGGCTGGACATTTTGGTCATGATAAAACCCTTGGTTTGGTTAGTGAAAATTATTATTGGCCACAGTTGCAGCAAGATGTGAAGAAGTTTTTACAGAGTTGCCGAGTATGTCAGATGGCGAAGGGAGTGAAGCAGAATACAGGGTTGTATCAGCTATTACCTGTACCAGAGAAGCCTTGGGAGGATATCAGCATGGACTTTGTTCTTGGTTTATCGAGGACACAGCGGGGACACGATTCAATTTTTGTGGTAGTTGACAGATTTTCAAAGATGGCACATTTTATTCCCTGCAAGAAGACTAATGATGATGTTCATGTAGTAGAATTGTTTTTCAGAGAAGTAGTAAGACTTCATGGTTTGCCAAAGACCATAGTTTCAGATCAGGACACTAAGTTTGTTGGATATTTCTGGCGTACATTATGGAAGAAGTTGAAGACAGATTTGAAGTTCAGTTCATCACATCATCCACAGACTGATGGACAGACAGAGGTGCTGAATAGAAGTTTGGGAAATTTGCTGAGATGTTTGGTTGGAGATAAACCAACAGGATGGGATTTGATTTTACCACAGGCGGAATTTGTATACAATAATTTTGTCAACAAGAGCACTGGTAAATCACCATTTCAGATTGTATATGGAAGTAGTCTGAGAAATGCATCTGAATTGAGGAAGATAGATAAAGGAGAAATAAGTAGTGCTAAAGCTGAGGATTTTGCAGAACATTTGAAGAACATCCATGAGGAGGTGAGGAAGCATATTACCAAGATGAATGTGCAATATAAGACTAAGGCAGATGAGAAAAGGAGGCATCAAGAGCTTCAGGTTGGAGATGAAGTCATGGTTCATTTGCGGAAGGAGCGATTTCTAGTTGGTACATATAACAAGTTGAAAATGAAAAAGTTTGGGCCATGTAAGATACTGAAGAAACATGATTCAGGAAATGCATATGAGGTAGAATTGCCTACTAAGCTGAATATTTCACCAGTGTTTAACATTTCAGATTTGACGGAGTATCATGAAGGAAGTGTTGAAGATGAGGTTGTAGCAGCACTGTGGAGTATTCCAGCAACCGGTTCAGATATCAAGGAGATCGAAGACATATTGGACAATCGTGTTGGCAGAAGTACAAGGAACATGACATATGAAGAGTATTTGGTCAAATGGAAAGGATGACCTATTGAAGATTCATCATGGATAACAAAGGAGGAGGTTAACCATCTTGGTTTTCCTTTGCACACCTGAGTCGTGACAGGGTCACTTCTCAAATTACTCCGGGTGTCTGATGCAGGAGCATCCTGGGTGTAAGAGCAATCTTGTATCACCCAAAAATATTTCTATTTTTATTTTCAATAAGGGCTATTTTGTGCAGAGCTGCTATTTATGGAAAGTTACTATTTTTGGTAATTTTTGTATGTGCTCAGAATGATCTGATTTCTTTCTTGGAGGTTCATTTTGGTCATATAAGTTTGCCAGCAAAGTTTCATTGCTAGATCAAGTGTATATTGGAAGATATTGAAGATTTTCGGTATTAGCAGTAGGGTACAGAAACTTTGAACTCAGTTTTGAAGGATTTAGAGGCCCCAGATGAGGTTGAAAATTTGAGTGATGGGTGCTTGTGCGGGTCAAGCCTGTAGAGCGCTTCATGGCATTTCCGAAATGGGGTTATAATAGCCTATCGGGTCAACTGGTGATGACTTATGGTCTTCGGAAGTTGGGCCACCCGAAATGGCGGAAAATAATTTTCTTCAAAATTTCTGTTTGGGTTTCAAAGGTTATCTTGAGCCGACTATGATGTAATAAAATGTAAAATAAAATAATTCTAAGTTTGGTCGGCCTTATTGGCTAAAATTCTGGAACCTTCCCAGGCGGTGGAAAAATTGCCTATATAAGGAAGGCTGTATTATTTTCTTAGGAGTTCAGAATAGTTCTGGGTAGTAGATCTAGGCAATAATTCGAGGCTTTGTCCTACAAAATATTGTAAGGGAATGCCCATGGGGCTTTGCATATTGTAATTCTGAAAGTTTGTAATTCCACAGTTGTGGAGATAATAAGAAGCCAATTTTCTGTTCTTGCATATTGTTGTTGTTTCTCTATTTCTGTTATGTGTTTGTGGTATTAAGGGGAGCACCCTTCATCATTTTCACTAAGATGATAATTTTTTCAGGACATTTTTCAATTTTTAGAATTTTTGACAATATACCATTTTTTTGGATTTTTTTAGGATCAATAAGTATTTACAAAGGATACCTCCAGATATAATGGGCATCATGAATATAACTTCTTTAGGTGCAAGACATTGATAGGATCAGGGAGTTGCTCTCCCTCCATCATAGATAATAAATAATCACCTATCCCAAAAGCTATTGTAATGATGTAAGGTCCAAGGTAATTAGGTTCAAATTTACCCTTTTGATCTCTGTGTTGTTGATTCTTAGGATTTTCATGTAGGACAAGATCTCCCACTTGGAATTCTCTAGGGTGAACCTTTTTGTTGAAGGCTTTGGACATGTGCTTTTGATAAACCCTTATATGGTCAAATGATGCTTGACATTTCTCATCTAGAAATTCTAACTCTTGAAGTCTCATGGTGTGGTAGTCTTCATCTGTAACTAGACCTTTGAGGTAAACTCTAAGTGAAGGAATCTCAACCTCTAAAGGTAATGCTGCTTCAACACCATATGTAAGGGCAAAAGGAGTAGCCCCATTAGGAGTACAAATACTTGTTCTATAAGCCCACAAAGCTAGATTTATCTGTAAATGCCAATCTCTACCATTCTTACAAACTGTTCTATGTAGGATTTTAAGAATGGTTTTGTTTGATGCCTCTGCCTGACCATTTCCTTGCGGGGAGTAAATGGAGGACCAATGTTGCTTAATCTTGAATTTCTTGTAGAGTTGTTTAAGGTCTTTATTTTTTAATTGACCTCCATTGTCAATGATAATCTTAGAAGGCACTCCATATCAACAGATGATATGGTTTAGAATGAATAGACAGACTATCTTCTCTGAGGCAATAGAAAGTGGGACAACTTCTACCCATTTAGTGAAGTAATCAGTAGTAGTGATAATAAACTTGTGTCCACCTGATGAGATGGGATGAATCTTCCCAAAAAGATCAAAGGCCCAACACTGGAATGGCCAATGAGATATAGAAGGAATGAGCTCCTTGCCTAGAGCATGTATCAGGTTACCATATTTTTGAGACTTTTCACATGACTTTGCAAAAGCTACTACATCAATCTGCATCATAGGTCAATAGTACCCCACCCTAAGCAACCTTCAGGCCATGGCAAGACCATTGGAATGTCCACCACAGATGCCCTTGTGAATGTCAACTAACACTTGGTTGGATTCTTCCTTTTCTAAGAATCTAAGAAGTGTTCCATCTAGATCCCTCCTATACAAATCACTAGAGATAAGGGAATGATGAGAGGCATTTTGGGTAAGGTTTCTATGTTTAGATCGATTAAAGGTTTTAGGGATAATTCCATCATGAAGGTATGAGTAAATGGCACCATAATGGGATGAATCACGATCGACAAGGTTATAAATAACATGACTTTCTTGGGAGTCATAGATAGGGTGATGTAGCTCTTCCACTAGGAATTCAAATCCTGATTCATATTTCTTTGACTAAAGGAGTGAAGCAAGAGTAGCCATAGCATCAATTTCTTTGTTTTCTACTCTAGGGATTTGCTAAAACATGAAAAATGTGAAGTATCATTTCAAGGAATCAACCATTTTATTATAAGGTACTAGTTTCTCATCTTTTGTTTGATATTCATCATTGACTTGGTTGATTATCAGTTGTGAATCCCCATAGATATGTAACTCTATGATTCTCCATTCTATGGCCATCTTAAGTCTATTTGTTAAAGCTTCATACTTACCAATGTTGTTTGTACATGGGAACAATAACTTGTAAGACTTAGGAATCGTGTACCCATGAAGAGAAAAAAACAATACAACAACTCCTGAACCATTTTGCATAAAAGATCCATAAAACAACATCTTCGATGTTCTTTCAGTCATATACATGAGGTTCTCATCTGGGAATTCAACGTGAATGGGTGCACTATCTTGAATTGGGAAATTAGCAAATTGATCTGTTATGGCTTGTCCTTTGATTATTTTATGGTCAATGTACTCTATGTCAAACTCTCAAAGGATCATCATCCATTTAGCAAGTCTACATGTGACTACACCCTTACCGAGTAAATACTTGAGTGGATCTATTTTTTCCAAGAGGTGTATTATGTGCGCAAGAATGTAATGTCATAACTTTTGGGAAGAAAACACAACTGCAAGGAAAGATTTCTCAATACTGGTTTAGTTAACCTCATATGAAACAAGAGTATGGTTAATGTAGTATATTGCTCTTTCGTTCCCATGTTCATCAAGTTGAGCTAGTAATGCCCCCAAGGAATATTATGTCACTAAAACATATAGAATAAGTGGTTTTCCTAGGACATGAGACATTAAAATGGGAGGATTTTCCAACTATTTCTTGATTTGATCCATGCTCTTTTGACAATCCTCATTCCAAACACATTTGACTCCTTTGTGTAAGTTATTGTTGAAAGGTTGAGCTCTATCTGCCAACTATGAAATGAACCTCCCTATGGATTGAAGATGTCCTTGCAGACTCCTCATTTGACTAATGTTTTTAGGAGGTGGCATATCAATGATTGTGTTAGCATGTGCAAAAAAAAATAAAAAATTTCATGGCTCCTAGTCTTTCCCCTGTTCTCTAAAATTTTTCTATGGTCCCTGGCATGAACATTAAGCAAAATGTTTAGAATCTAGTTGTTAGGTTTCAAAATTCAAAAGTGCCCTAGCTTTATTCTTTTCACATGTTACCTTTTTTGTGGGTCACTTAAATGCCTCTTCTTCATGTGCCTTTTAAGTTTCCACATCACCCCAGTTGACAGTTAGTCTTTCTCTCTGGTGGGTCCCTTTATTTTATTTGAAGCCGCAATCACGCCCTACTATTTTAACATTTTTCCTAAGGTTCTTGGCATTACCTTCCTGGGCCCGGTGTAAGAGGGGTGATAGATGGCATGTTCTTATTGGCTGTCACATGGCCGCATGTCAGACTTTTCTGACATGCGATCATGCAACTGCTTGCCATCTGTCCGCATGGGTCTCAGCTCTTTGTAGTTGGTGGTTGTTGTTCCATGGTCTTGAAGGTGATGATGTGGTGGCTTTGGGTTGGCTGTCGCATGATCACATAGCCTAGTTTTTGGCTATGCAATCATGCAACTAGGTGACACGTGTCCGCGGTGCTGAGGTGGTTTTTCTTGGTGGGACCATAATTTAATGGCAGGTAGCGACAAGGGTTTACTGGTGGTTAGTCGCATGTTCGCATAGCCTTTTGCAAGGCTATGTGATCATACGACTGACATTTTTTGTCAACTCCTTGCAGTGGCAGTTAGGGTTCATGGGCTGTTGCATGTTCGCATAGCCCATTTATGGGCTATGCGATCATGCGACAGGATGCCATGTGGTGCTATATGCTGAGTTTTTATTGGTCGACGTGGATGTGCTCAGAAGTGGGGCTGTTGTCAGAAGGGTTTGTGATGAGGATGGATCCTACAACTAGCGTAAGTTTGCATAGGATTTGTCAGAGCCATGAGATCTTATGCTAGCCGTTCATTTCAAAGGCTTTTGGTAAGTGGGTCCTGTGCTAGTGACTGGGCATGGATCAACGAATGGTTTAGTGACATGTGGCACCAGGCGGGCCCAGGTGGGGTCTGAGGTTTGGTAGAGTTGTAAAATTTGGTGATGCTAACAAATTTAATGTGGTCACACATTCACAGAAAGATAAGGTGATTCACTAGTTTGTCTGGCGATTGTGGGAATGGTAGTCGGGAAGTCACTAAGTTGTTTAGTGAAAGTGCGAAATGTTTAGCAAATTGGCGAAGGTCCTTTGTCACCAATTCACTAAGTCTGGTGGGGCCACTTTTAGAGGAAGATCTTAAAGCCATGAAGGAGGTTTGATCTGACAGATGTGTTTTAAAGGTGATGATGATTTAAATGTGGGTGGTCATTCTCTGCAGGCACCAAGGATTTAGCCATTGTGGTTCAAATTCAAATTTTCTGGAGAACTTCTAGTGACTAGAAAGTACCAAATTTATGGAATTCATTACAGAAGTGACCCTGTTCGGTGGGAAATGACTGGTTTTCTTTTTACGGTGTGGTCTACGGTGTGGTTGGATCATTTGCAGAGCTTGTACCATGGTGGTTGTGTGCTCAAGGCATGTTGCAGGGTGTCCTTTTGAGCCTAGTTTTGTGATCCCCTATACTTGTAGAGAAGAATTTCATGATTGTGGATCAGTTCAAGATTTCCTCTTTCCTGATTGACTATGTTTCCCACCCCTGTAATAAATTTTTAGACAATTTCTAGCAGGTTGGGTGGTTGAAACCCTAACCCTAGTCATCCATAGCTTGTTGCAAATTTTCAAGATGAGTAGGGGGGTATAAGTTAGAGAATTTTTGATTTTGCAAGGGTTCCAAAACATTGTTGCTTTTGGTCCCTAGTTTTTTACTGTAATATACTGATAGAAGTCTGATTTTGTGACTTTTTTGATCTTGGTATCATTCTGATTGTATGTTGATCCTGATTGTGTTAATGAGAACATTTTGAATCCCAATCTTGTATCTTGTGTATGTCTTCTTGCTTGTCTCTGAGCTCATATATGTTAGTTTCACAAAGTGTGCTAACATATGGTAAACAAAGAGTATTTTAAATTTATCTCTGAGTTCCTAACAAAGTTAGGATTGAAGTCTTCTAGGTGAATTCAGTGAGTTTGCAGTCAGGTGTAGAATTTGATGCCCTTGTGCTTGAGGGAAAGGGGTAATAGGCAAAGCACTTACCTTGGATTCCATTGTGTTTGATTTGGGGTATTTAGTTTAGGTATATAGTTAGGTGACCCTGAGCCCTGGGATAAGGAATTGGTCCTTCCTCTTGAGGTATGCATGGTTAACAACTACAAACACAAACATTATTTGATAAATCTTTAACAATCTTATATGAGATATAGTGGAATATTGTTTTAGACTCCTTTAGAGAAGTGAGTCAAGGGTACACTCACCTGAGCACTGAAGCTCAAAGTGTAGAAGGATCTTTTGATCCTTGTTAGTTGGCCCTCTTGCTTGTGGACTTTGGAGTGGTGATAGAGTCAGAGTTTTATTTAAATTATCCATCAAAGTGTAAATCTGCAAGTTGAAGATCAAAGGGAATAATCCACCACCAACAAATTGCTTGGACTTTTTTAGGGTCTACCTCTATTCCTTTTGTTGAATTGATGAATCCAAGAATTTTTCCAAATGTGACACCAAATACACATTTATTAGGATTTAACCTTAATTGAAATTGTTCCATGCGATCTAGAATGACTTCTAAATCATCTAAGTGTGTGTCTCTTTTCTTAGACTTGGCCAAAGTATCATTCACATAATCTTCCGTGTTTTTATGCATCATGTCATTAAAAATGGTTGTCATAGCTCATTGATAGGTGGCTCCTACATTTTTTAAATCAAAAGGCATAATTTTCCAACAATAGGTACCACATGCACAAGTGAATGCAATCTTTTCTTGATCTTCAGGAGCTATCTTAATCTGATTGTATCTAGAAAAACCATCCATCAAGGAATAAATCTCATAACCTACAATCATGTCCACTATCATGTCTATATTGGGGAGTGGAAAATCATCCTTTGGGCATGCTCTATTGACATCTCTAAAATCTATGCAAATTCGAATGGATTTGTCATGTTTGGAAATTGGTACAATGTTTGATATCCACTCAACATAGTCAATAGCTCTTATGAATCCTGCACCAAGGAGTTTCTCTAATTCTACTTTGACTAGAAGAGCTATATGAGGATGCATCTTTCTCAATTTTTATTTAACTAGTTTGACACCCGGAGCTATGGACAAGTGATGCATGATAAGATTAGTGTCCAACCTTGGCATATCTAAATAAGTCCAAGAAAAATTGATCTTCTTTTTCTGTAAGAACTTAGTGTAAGCTTATTTTTCTTGTCGTGACAAAGATTGAGCCAAGTGTAATATCTGTGGAGCCTCATCTATACCTAAATTGACTGCTTGTGTTGGATTGATAAGAACTGAAGATCTGTCTTGAAAGTAGCTAGGGAGATGATCAAGTACCTCATCATTAGGTGCCTCAGAGAGGTTTTCACCATTAGATACGTCATTATTTTTACTTTTTTTGGTTTTGACACCGCCACACAGTGGTTTTTTCCATCAGAACTCTTATTCTTTTTATATTTTCTTTTTATTTTGTGTCTAAGGTACTTGATGTCTAGCTCTGTCATGCTGGTAGTTAGTTCACTGGTGGAAGAGACTATGGGTTTAATGGCATTCAAGTAACAGGTTATCTCATAGTCATTTTGGAATGTTAAGAGCTCAGGTTTTTGATAGCATTGGGAAAAATCAATGAGGTTAGGATGAGCAAGAGGTAAGTCAATGAATAGTTCAATTTTGTGAATGTGAATGATATCATCTCTGGTGACTGAAGATTCAGAGTTCATCAAGTATCCTTCTAAGCTACCCAAATTAGGATTTGTCCTAACAAGTGAAGAAACATCCACTAAGGAAACATGTGGGTTTAAATCTTCTAATCCTACACATGACTTGTTAGCTACTTCAGGTTGAGACCTATAAGTGTGGATAACATCAACATCCATGTCAACTATGGAAGAATCAAAGAGAGAGTCCCATTCATACTCATGTGAATCTATTTCTAAATCCCAACTACGATGTTTATACCATGAGGGTTTGGGATGTCTTGATGTGGAAGCTCTAATGTCATCAAGGGTAACATCTCTCTCCATAAAACAAACAATATTCTTTCATTGACTTTCTCTGATGGGATCTTCTACATCTGATTCTTCTTGTTCTAAGGTCGCAATTGTTGCATGAGTAACTAGACTATTTGAATCTCCCCAAAGGAGATTAGTGGAAGGGACCCAATCTTCACACATATCTTGTTGATTTTTCAAATTAGGTATGTATTCTGATTCATCTTCACTATTCAAATCATCAAGGATAGGAGTAGTGTTCTTGTTATGATTCACAAATCCTAAGCCAACCGTCTTCTTCGACCCATGACCAAAAAGAGTATGATCAAGAGGTTCAGCTCTTGAATCCAATCTGTGACTAAGAGGGCCATATCTAGGATAGCCCATTTTTTTGACAAAAGTATACCCTCTTCCATAATCTTGAGGAGAGGGAGAGAAGTTCTCATTGTGCATGTATTTCTCTTCTCTACAAATCTAGTCTTTAATAGCCACCTCTTCTTTCTCATATTGAATAGGCATTGAGGACTCTACAAATGTGCCAAATAAAGTCATAGCTAAAGAGGAAGGTTTGACTTCTTATGAAGGCTTTCCATAATACCTAGGTGAAACTAGAAGCTTTGTGAGGGATTTTAGTTGATACCCCCCCATGTCAAGGTCTGTTGACTTGAGCTTGTCTTGACATTCTACTAAGGTCGCATTGGAATCTTCTACTTCTTTATTGAGGGGAACATGAGTACTTTCTAAAATTGAGCTAATGGATAATGTGTTATCCCCAGGTATACAAATCTCTACTCCATTGTAGGGGAACTTAACACACTGATGATAGGTAGATGAAACTACTTTCATATCATGAATCCATGGTCTACCAAGTAAGATATTGTACGCAAGGGGACCAACATCAATAATTTGAAATAAAATATCCTTCTCAACAGGGCCAATCCTAATGGGAAGGATGGCTAACCCTTTGGAACTTCTTTCTACCTCATCATAGGCTTTGATAGTGATCTTCTTTCTAGTATCTATGAATTTTTTAGAATAACCCAATGTCTTTAAAAGACTCAAGGAACAAATATTAAGCCCAGCACCCCCATCTATCAACATGCACCTAAAATAGTTTTTGTGGATCATGAATTAAATATGAAGCGTGAGATTGTGTGGGTGGCTCAAAGATTTATCGTCATCCTCCAAAAAGGTAAGGTAATGAGGGATGGCAATATGGTTAACAATGTTCTGGAATTGGTCAATGTCAAAGTTGCTAGGGACATTCAATGCATGCAAATCATCCTCAAGGACTTGCTTGTGTCTCAGGGACAAATCTAAGAGCTCAAAGATTGAAATTTGAGCTGGGGTTCTCTACAACTGATTGACAAGATTATAGCTCAACTTAGGATTAACTGTTGGTTTTGAGGTGACATTCTTGGATGCCACTTGCTTTGGTTTACTTGGTTGATTTGAACTGGGCCCTCTAATGACAACACAACCTTGAATTCATGTGACAACATTGAGAGCTTGAGATGACACTCTAGAGTTAGGACCCCTTAGCACCATGACAGGTTCTTCATCAAAGATAGGAGGAGAGTCCATGTCTAGATCATAACCATAGGGATCTTTATTTCTCATCATGTTGACATTTTCCTCTACAAATTTAAGCATCTTGACAACATTCTCCATAGCTGTGTAAGTGTAATGGACCTTAGCCTTGCCATTCTTAGATTTAGAGGTTTCCCCCTTCTCATAGTAGGGCAAGGGCTCTTTGAATGCTTTATGATAAGCATTGTTGTTCAATCCATCCACCTTAAGTTTTCCATTCTCAATGCAATCTTGGATGATATGCTTAAGTTTTGAGCAGTTTTCAATATCATGTCCAATGCCATTATGAAACTTGTGAAAGGCTTTCTCATCCCACCAATGTGGCTTAACATCAGGTATATAATGCTTTGCTGGATCTTGAGGATGCACAAGGTTGTTGGAAATGAGTGCTTTCAAGACATCCTCATATGAATCACCAAGTTTTGAAAATTGACACCTCTCTTTCTTGGTCTTATCTTGATATCTTGTCTTGTGCTCTTATTGGTTAGATGCATTGAGCTTCATGGCTTGAACAACACTAGACAAGTGGAGAACAACTTGATCTTTGGGTTAAGAGGAGTCGAAAACTCCATCATTGACCACTTGTTTGTTCCTATTCCAATGTCAGTTCCTTCCTTTATCCTTGTTAGAGTTATTATTTTGACCATTGTTATTGTTGTTGTTGTTGTTTCCATGTTTGGCCAAAATTCCTTATTCTTTCAAAACATCTTCAATCCTACATGTGGTTTCAACCATGGTGTCAATGGAATCAAAAACCATTTTCCTAACTTCATACTACATTTTAGGAACCTAGTTTCTAACAAGGATTTCAATCTTCTCATTTTTAGGAATGGTGCAAGGGTAGCAAGAGCATTGTCATCTCCACCTTTGCAAGAAAGTGACAAAGGATTCCCATTGATTTTTCTTTAAGTTTCATAAGTCCAACATGGTCATAGATATTGAAAGGCTTTATGCAAAGTATTGGACAAATCTATGGATGAGCTCTTTGAAAGTCTTGATGGGGGGAGGTATGTTGGTGAACCATTCCATCGCTTGACCCTTAAGACTCCTTGGGAATAATCTCATAAGGTACAAGTCATCTTGATAGAAATCAAAATTGATAATATAAAACTAACGCACATGATCAAGTGGATCTCCATTCCCATAATACTTGTCATATTGAGGGATTTCAACCTTTCTAGGAAAATCTTTCACACTCACACTCTTGTCAAAAGGATTGGGACAAATTGAGTCAAGTGAGAATGAACTCTTGGGTGCCAACATCTTTTCCATCATGCTCTTCATTTGTTTGATCTCTTCTTCTTGAGATGGGCCTTGTTTCTTAATCCTTTTGTCCACATCAAAATTGTAGGGGACCCTAGCACCCTTGTTGATCAAACTCTCTATGAACTTGTCTTTATTTTGCTCCAATTATCTCTCCACATATTGATGGAAGAGTGGTTCTTGTTGTATCTTCATAAAATCTTGGGAGTTGAGGTCAAAACTCAAGCTACTACCCCCATATTGTGAACCATGGTGAGCATGTTGAGAAGGTTGTCTTGAGTTCCTAGGAGGTGTTTGTCTCCTATAATGCTCTTGTTGTGAAGCCCTTCTTCATCTAGGGTTAGGAGATCATGAAGGTGTTCTTGAACGTCTCCCACTTTGTGGAGTCTTGGAAGGAGTGGATGGAGAAGAGTTGTTTCCACCACCAACACACATGTTGTATTGATCATTAAGTTGTTGAGCCAAGAGTCTATCTTTCTCTTTTTGTGCGGCTCTCCTTTTTATTTCCAATAAGGCTTGTCTTTCTGACTCTAGGAGTCTAAATTTCTCTTCCTTTGCAACATGTTCATCTAGGAAGGCTTTCTATTCACACTCAATTCTCTTGATTCTTTAACTTGTCTATCTTGAAGTTGTTTGGAGTGGTGAACTTGGTCTTGAATTGTTAAACAAGTCATTGGCATATACTACATTCACATGACTATCATAAGGTTCATCGTCTTGACTGTCATATTGTGATTGTCCTTCTTGATAGGATTTCTTCATTTCCCTTTTAACCCTTTTGTGTGCATCTAGATATCTAGTTGTGATAAGGGGTGAAACTGATTGATTTTATTTAGAGGAACTGCCAAACAGAATGGTGTCTCTATGTCTTTCAAATATGTTGTCAAGAATTTTATCCATTTCATCCCTCTCTCTTCAAGTCATTGTGTAACTCACATCCATATCTGAATGAGAAGGTGCTAAGGGTGTACTCAACTCACTAAGATTACTCTTGGGATCAAACCAAACTTCTGAGTTGTTCCTAGGGGATTGATCAAAGATGGGCTCTTTTCCCTTACGTTTTTGGCCAGTTTGAACTAAGGGTAATTGATCAAAGACTGCTTGAGGTCATTTTCCTTGATTTACTTGATACCTTATTGTAACTGACATGAAAGAAAAGGTACTAGGTGATAAGATGACCCTAAGAAATGTTGGTACCAAACTATGATAGTAAAAGCACTCAATTGTCGAAAAGAGAGGTGATAAGATATAAATTTTGCAAGATATATAAACCAACACTGCCATAGAGGTGCCTAATGAACAGGTGAGTACCCTAACACATATGAATCAAGAGGATGATTTACCCAAGTTATACTAATTGATTTTGAATTTGTTATGGAAGTGAATGGACAAGAGAATACTAAAACTCTCCAAGCGTGCTATCAAAGAATCCAAAGGTTTACTTTCTCAACAAGGATGATTTCTAACTTATCGACTCCAAGCAAGGTTACTTGTGAAATCAAAGATTACTAATTCAAGAGGTCAAGATATAGGAACCCAAGGTGCAAACAGGCTTCCAACAGTGAGGTAAGTGACCTACTATAATCCAGATCGACCAAGGAAAACTAGAAATGATAGGAATCAACTCACTGTTTAATAGACTACAGGACAGTTTCGTGCAAGGAAATGCAGTCCCATGCAATGAAATGGTAGGGATCACATGAAATTATGCCAAACTTGCATGAAGAAAAATTGGGATCAGACTAAAACAACTAGCAGGGATTTATGACCAGACTATAGTGAAATATTGCATGAAGAAAATAAATCCCGTGCAAGAAAATGTAGGGTTCACATGAGAAAATGTAATCTCACGTGAGAAAGTACACAGGACCAGGTGACAAAATAGGATCGACAGCTCAACAACAAGTTGTAAACTCAATAACTTAGTTTTTATTTTATTTTAAATAATCAACTAGATGCATCAATAGATCCTTATCATTGATCAAGCACATAAAATAGAAATCAAGGAGCTCAAGCAACAATTGTCTTTAAACAATGAGCAAGGGACAAAGCAAACTTGCACATGAACAAGAATAGTGACTTAGTATGCTACTCCTTAAAGATTCTACTTGTGTATGCTCTCAAAATTTCTTGCAATCACGCACATAGTCCTAGCAAATAAAAAGTTGGTTGCACTATGGCTCTTAGTAATGGTTTGACTCTACAACTTTTGAAATCTCAAGATGGTGAACTTAAATCTAGGCACACCAGGGTTTTGACACATTGCAAGAATTTAATCAATCAGATATGCTGAGGAGATCTGACAACCCAACAAGAAACTACACCCATGGAGATTTCTTCCACAAGGACATTTATATAGTGGTTGTTGCTACTATGGCAAAAATGGCTATTACCACTTGAGGTTCTGTCCACTTGATTTACCCAATAAAGGGAATGTCCACTATGGTTAACCCTCTCTAAAAAGGTGACTCAGAAAAAGGACCACATGGGGACTTCGTTTAGATTCAAGGACCCGAGTTTCTGATACTACCCAAAAAGGGAGTAGAGCATAATCCTCTAGCCTCTTCACTTCACCCAAACATAGCAAGAAAATTCATTGACATGCTAAGATTGAAACAACCTCACCAAGGTTCATGATGTCAACAAAAATGTCTACCGAGCTCTCTAAGTGGGACCAAGAGAGAACGTGTCAATCAATGTTGAAGACTAAAGCAAGTAAGACTGTGAGATAATAACAATATCCTCCCTACCTACAAGGGGTCTATCATCAAGAAGAGCTTCACAAGAAGGCCACTCTCTTGAGAACACCACAAATAGTGTTCATAGGGCCTATTTACCATGTGAGACATATATGCAAGAAAGTGAATCTATGTTCTTTGTAGAGCCCAAAATTGAAGTGTGATCTATGAAAGCAACAAACACTTAAGCTAGACACATGAGAGGTTCATTTTATTCTCAAAATCCAAATGTTATAGAGATTCAACAAAATACCTCAAGTCCAAATAAATGCACCTTGCTGCTATGCTACCTCACAAAATAGAATCAAGGAAATAAACACAACAACCATTAAATGTCAGAAAAATAGCAAGTGGAAAGTAAATTTGCAAATTTTAGGTCTCTGTTGTCAGAATGTCGCATGAAACCATACCCTTTTCTACACCAGAAAGTGCACAGAGCCGCATGAAGAAATGCCTTTGTTGTGCACAGAAGTGTAGATAACAACACAACTTCACATGATACAGTGAGAAACTTCACACAAGAATCCATATTTAGAGTTGCACGAAAGTATGGACAGTGCATGAAAATTTTCAAAAAAATAAAATAAAATAAAATGAGGCAAGAAATGGAATATTTTGCCCCATGGGGTATATGCACCCTAAAATGGTCGCCTAGACTTTGGGCCCCAATTCATCAATTCATCAATTTCCTGAATCAATGGCTTTGCATATTTTCAATTCAAATCAATTTTCTTGATCAAATCATAATTAATTCAATTATTTTAATATTTCCTAAGGTTTGATCATTTTATCCTAAGTTTTATTTAATTAAAAGAACAAATCTATTTAAAATAAATAAAAAAATATTTTAATTAAATAATGGAGACCACTTTGCTAAAAATAAAAAATATATAATAAAAGAAAAATAGTTTTTGTCTACACGTTGAATGCACACTTTCCAGGATGAGTGGAATCTCCTTTTGCCTCTTAGTCTCTTCCACACATCTTTTTGCCTCTTAACCATGCCTTTTGAATTTGCTTCTTTAGAATCTTGAGCAGATGGATCAACCAAGATTTAATCTCTACCATTGCTCATTTCTTTTTGCCTCTTAATCTTGACTATGCATTTCTCTTTATAAGGAGTCCTCTCCTTCTCATTTTTCATATCAAGGATTTTGTATTGTTATGCTGCAGGTTTGGAGAGTGATTTTGGAGAAAAAATTGAGCACTTAAGCTTTAGCATTGCAACTTCTCTTTTATTTTATTCTTCTCTCATGCCCCATGGCAATCCATTTAGATTAATCTTGCACTTTCATATTAGATTAGATTAATATTTCCCTTCATAGAATAATCTTGTACAAGCATTTCCTTTCATAGATTATTTTACTTTCATGTATTTTTATCATATAGAATAGCTTCCATTTTCATGTGCATGCATACTTGATTATCATGGAGACTAGAATTCTTGCTTTTCCTCTTTGAATCTCTCATTTTATGGTGTACTTGCATGGGCACAAACTAGGTCTAAACTAAGGGCCTCCATTATAAACCCTTGCACTCCATGAATAGAGAGCTATGAGTCACCATTTGAGACCTCATTCTTGAGAAATCTTGGATTTAATGACTCATAGAAGTGTGTCAACATTTTACCACACAAACATAAGCAAAGAAACTGAAGAAATAGGCCACAGGCAGGCTGAGAAACTAGCTACCACAAAGGAGTAGGATAAACAAATCCAAAAAGAGGGACATAAATAAAGGCACCAAAGAACAGGATCAGGCGAGGTTCCTAAGCATTGCTGCAATGTTTCTTTCAAGAAGCTCCATCTTCTCTATTGCCTCTTTAATCTTATGAATGTTATGGGATCAGTCATCAACTAAGTTTTTCTTTGATCTAGATTTAGTTCTCTTACCCAGACCTTTTTGGGCTTCTCCTTATTATCCTTAGCGGTCCTCTACTCATCCTTGTTGTCCATCTTCTCTTCCATTTTGTCTATGAGTAACTTGATATGCTTGTTGGAGGCTTTGAGAATGTTAAATTTTTTCTCTACTATGCCTTTAAGGGTTTCCTCTAGGCTTTTCATTTTTCCTTCTAGATGATCAATCCTAGAATCTAGGCTAGGCTTATACTATGTGACTTTGTGATCCTTTTCTACCATGCTCTAGGTTTTTTTCTTGAGATCTTCAATTCATGGAAGAGCCATTTCAAGGACATGAACTAGTCCATCATGCTATTCTTAGCATTTTTAGGAGGTTCATCTCCATTTCCCTAGCCTTGTCGCTGAGGACAACCAGAGTGGGGTCAATCAGATCCTCCTTCTGAATTCTACCATCAATGTCCTCAAGGTTTTTGGGCTTCACAGCTTCCCTGATGATCCACATCTATATTGTTTTCATATTGAAGTTCCTCCACACTTTTTTCCCTTTTCCAGAGTCTTGACTTTGATACTCCCTAGATTGGTTCTTTTCTTCAAAGATCTCCTGTGAATTGGGGGAAAGGGTAGAAGGGTTACCCTGGTCTTCATTGGGCTCCTCAATATTAGGGTCTTAAGCATTTTCATTAGCTTCTAAAGGAGGAGGGGGAGAGTTGTCTTTTCTGATGGTGAGGTCAACAAAGAGATGGACCGAGCTTTCCCCTTGGTATTGAATTTTTCCCCTTTGTCCTGTTCAGTCTTCTTACTGGCCTCTCCTTTAGAGTTACCCTCCTCTTCATCTATATTCATATCTTCTTCATTGTTGCTATAATCCTCATCTGAGAGTATCTCCTTTCTGGCCATCTTTTTGGAGAGTTTTTCTTTTTTGACCGAGCTCGAAAGTCTCTTTTTTAAGGAGGACCCTTGTTTTAGTTTTTTGATCTCTTCTTCCTCATTATCGTCAGAGTGAATTCCCTCACTATTTCCTTCCAAGGGGATGTAATCCAACCCAGAAGCATCACTTTTTTCATTTTGCTCTCTGATCTCCTTTCCCATATTTTGGGCTTTAAAGAATTCATATATTAATAGTAATAGGCCCTCATGGAAAGAAGGGTTAGCTATGTTATTCTCCCTAAAACCATTAATATTTTCATTTATTGAGGAATAAAGATAGGATGGGATGGATACCTTCATTGCATGCCTGAAGTGGTTCAGCCCCACAAAGTGGTAGGTCCTTATTCTATTGAACCTTGTGTCCAGAGTAACATAAGAGATTAGGGCCTTAAGAATAAACTTCCACAACATTTTCTTTCCCTCAGGCTGGTAGCAAGTTCCCGTCTTGACCATAGCTTTCTTCTCTTCCTCATCTCTCATGAATTCATTGATGGCATTATCAGAGATTTTGTGGTCCCTATAAATTTTTTTGCCAACTATGGGGATGCCAGTGACTTTTGAAATGACCTCCTTAGTGATAGTAAAGGTCTTTCCCTCTATCTCCACAATTCCTTCATTCCATCTTTTCATGAAGATGTTTGTGACTTCCTTCTTATTGACATGAAGCCTTTTGATGAAGGTTGTTATTTCCCCTTTCTACAGAGCATTCCAAACCTTTGTGCGTCTCTTCCACTTCACACTATCATTCTCGAGCTCCCTTCTATGTCTTTCCCCAACCATCACTTTAGCTCAAATTTGGGCATTTTTCTAGTGAGGCTGAAAACTGTTGATATCAATCTTTCTAGAAACAGTCGTTCTTAGATTTCTTGTTTTTTGCCTTTGGGTGGTAATAAAATTGTTGGAAATGAATACCCAAAAAGCGTGCGGAAGGGACGCATAGTAATTAGCCTTTTTGTCCCTCTAGTACATGTCATTTATGGAATGACACTTCTGAAAATCCCCATTACTTTTCATTATTATCTTTTATGAGTCACTCGGTTCCTTGGAGTCTGTCCCTATCAAGTAAATCCTTCACTTCACATGGGAAATCTCTGTTATGATGCCATCTCATCATATCTTCCATTTTAACTTCCAAGTTGGAAAACTAGTTAGCGACACTATTGGCTTCCCTGTACACTTGGGAAATGTGAACTGCTTCAAAAGAGTTAAGGATAGCACGCATTTATTTGATCATGTTAGATATAGACCATGATGTGGTGTGGTTGATATTTAAGCAGTTGATGATATTCATGGAGTCACCTTCAAGCTAGATCTTTTTGACCCCAATCTCATGGGCTAGTTTGGTGACTTGGAGGGCCGCACTCAATTCAAAAAAGTGTTTAATTTGACCAAGAGGTGAGAGGACATCTGCTAAGCCAGAACCAAAGAAGTTCTTGATGGTTCCTTCACTTCCCTCCTGGTGAGGGTTCCCTTTGGCAGCTCTGTCAAAGTTGGCTTTGGACCAACTTGTCGGGGGAAGCTCTAGGTGTAATTATTTCTTTTCTCCTAAGCCACATCTTGGACCTTTCCTACAAAATGATTAGAGCCACCACAATAATAAAATATTTCCTTAACAACAAAGTGGATATTTTGAAAGATTATTTTAGGAGGAGAGGAGCAATCATAGAAAATTTGGTTGTTGCATTCTTTCCAAACTCCCCAGCAGAAGTGAGGAAGGATCCAAGAGAAAAATAGGCAAAAATACGAATTAAAAAAGGTGAAAGCCCATTGAGAAAATAGATCTTGGAAATATAGGGAAAAACACCAGGATAAATCCATGGTAGAAAGGAAGAGATTCCATATGTTACTTACAAAAGAGTAGGGAATAAAAAGGCGATCCACCTATTTTGCTTGGCATCTACAGAGTGCACACCTGACAACATCAATTTGTATTTGAAATGTGAAACTGATGATAAGTTTCTTATTGCTGAATTATTTGTTGAAGATATAATATTTGGAGTTCATGATAACCTATGTAAGTATTTTTTTGATGAAATGAGGAAAGAGTTTGCAATACTAGTGTTTGGTGATATCAAAGTCTTTCTTGGATTGAAAATACTAAAATAGAAGGAAGGCATATGTACATAACACAATCTAAATACATCAAAGAAGTCTTGAAGACATTCGGTATGGAAGATTCAAAACTAGTTGGTACACCTATGGTCACCGAATGCAAGCTGACAAAGGATGACAAGTCAACTAAGGTAAATTAAACCTTATATATATAAATGATTGGCAAGTTAATGTATGGTCTGCATAGTAGACCAGATATTGCACATGCGGTTAAAATTGTAGCTAGATTCTCTACTAATCCTAAAGATTCACACATGACTGTTGTGAAAAGAATCTTGAAATACTTGAAGAATACTAAAAATTATGGATTATGGTATAAGAAAGAAGATAATTTTGAACTAAAATTTTACACTAATGTTGATTGGGCTGGAAACATTGATGATAGAAAAATCACTATAGGTGGAGCATTCTTTTTGGGAGAAAGATTGGTAACTTGGATAAGTAAGAAACAAGGATGCATTTCTCAGTCCACTCCAAAAGTAGAATATTTTGTTGCTACTAGTAATTGCTCAAATATTGCATGGGTAAAGCAATTATTGGAAGGGATGAATGAGGAGATCATTGATTCAATGATAATCTATTGTCATAACACAAGTTCTATTAGTATTTCAAAGAATCCAGTGATGCATGCAAAGACAAAGAACATATCTATTAAGTATCACTATTTGAGGGAGAAACTTCAAGAAAAGAAAGTCAAATTAGAATATGTAAAGTCACAAGAGAAACTTGTTGATATTTTCACAAAACCCTTACTAAAGGATACTTTTGAATACTTGAGAAGTAGACTAGGGGTCCATCCCCTATCTAATAGTCACTAAGGTGATATGAGGTTGCATCAACCTGTACTTTATCAAAAGATCTAATGATGTTGATGCATAATGTTCACACTTTGGGATTCTAAAGGTTGTGAAGATGGAAGACAACCTAAAATTGCATATCTATACATACAAGGTACAAGAATCTACATTGGACAACACAGATACTAATTTGGCTACTAAAAGAACTAGTTATCTTTTTGGCATTGTTTTTAAAGGGGGAGAGAATCAATGAAATATATAGAAATAGAATAACAGAGATTGCAAGAAATATTCAAGAAACAAATTCTATAGGGAGAGAGATGATCAAGAAACATTGGAGAGAGATACATGAGATATCAATTAGAAATGAAGCTAACTAAAAGGAAGAGATATTGATGATGTGTAGTGATTATATATTAAATGCATAATCAAGGGAGATCTTACCGAGTCACAACATTTATAGACAAAATTTTAGATAGATATTTGGTATTCTATTGTATATTTCATATTGTGTTTCCATCAATGCCAAAGGAAGAGATTGATAGACTTCAACTGATTGAATACTTGAAAGGAAGAGATTTTTATACAAAGGTATATGTGATACATTAAATCAGTTATTATATTGTCATTGATGTAAACTAGTTTTGACTATACTTATCATGACAATTACAAACATCTGAAGATGGTATAATGATGAGGGAATGAGATATTGACATGAAGATGAGATGTATGAGTAAGATATGGATATGGTATTCATTGGGTAGCTTATTTATTATTCTATGATGTTATGTTAGTGATTTGATTGTATTACATAATTTTATTAAGAATTGAAGATCAAGAATGAAAATGTTTATGTAGTTCGTAAATGTAGAACTTAGTATACATCGACTTGAAATAGTGTACACAAAGCAAGTGTAGTGTATACCAAGTACAATATTAATTGATTTAGAAGTCACCGACACATAATAGTATTGATTGAGTGAAATAAATAAAATGGAACATGTGATTTTCAGCTAAAGATGATGAGTTGGATGAATACAGATGATTCCAAGGTTAAAGATAATTTTTTCTCTAAAGATCTATGTCTGATAAAATTTAAGGAAGATCAGATGATGAATATTCAAATGTGTTTAAGGTACAAGTTCTAAGGAAGGTTGAAGAGGAAAACTCAACAAAGGAGATTCATAGGCAAAATATATGGATGAGAAGAAAATGGTTTATCATGTCTATAAAAGGAGACAAGAGATTCATAATGAGAAAATGTGCATGAGGAGAAGATTTCATTCATGTGAAGCTAGTTAGACAGGTTAAAGTAAGAACCCAACAATTCTGTAGACTACATCGAGCATTAGAAAAAGGAATTAACTAAGTAGAATAGAGTTGGAGGATACAAGTAATTGAAGTGATTATTATGGCTAGAGGTATTTTGAGCTTAGCATAGATCTGAAAATCTACAAAGGAAGTTTTATTTGAATCAGATCACTTACTATTGCATTCTAAAAATTACTACAGATAAATCTCTTAACCGAGTGGTACTTAATAGTCTTTATTTATTTCAATAAGACATTTGATGAACTTTGATTATTTTCTTATTGACCCCATTGTGAATATTTGGTCACCGATAACTATTAGTGATAAATATTCTAACAAGGTCACACCTTACATTATGTTGTGTAACCTTTAACAGGGTTGGCTCTTAATCGAGCTCATTTCAAAAGAGTGAAATTATTTCGGGTACCGTTCTGAGGTGTTCTTTCCCCTAGTAAGGTTTCCATGTTAAAAATCAAGTGTTATATGTGTATGTATGTGATGATTTTTTATTTTATTTTACACATTACAAGTACTAGTTTGATCAGTATATACATTAGTTAATTTACTGGTATTTGGTTAATGAACAAAAAGGCACAGACAAATTTTTACTGAATTGTTTAGATTAATTGAAGGATTTTTTCTATACATCTGGGAGTATTTAGGACTGTAGGATAATTGGACTTAACTGATTCACCACCCTCTTAATTATCTAACAGTACCTTCAATATAATAGATGTCATTAACTAGTATTTCATTTTCTAATAGAATTGTTCCTTTTTCTATTATTTGAAAACACTTTTATCTCCAAATTTAACTTATCCTCTAGATATTTCTCATAATGTATAAAATTAGATCTATCACCATTCATATGGTGTGAACATCTACTATATAAAACCTACAAATCATTTTTAACTAAATGAAGAATTGTTTCAACAATCAATGCATCTTCTTTCTTTTTAGGTTTCTAAACAAATTGATAACTTTTGTTTTTTACTAACTTTGGACTGACACTTGAAAATCCAGAAATTGTCCCTTGTCTAGATATCATATTATATCTATTTGACTCAATTTTAAACTACATATTGTGTGAAAAAGAATCAGATAGATATGTGACATATCTAGAGAACTTACAGTTTCTTATGTCATGTTTAATCTATTTCCTTTCATCTCCATGAAAGATACAACTTCTCTTAATCCTTTCAATTTGTGCATTAATAAAATGAAATTCCTTTACAAGATAATTAAATGATATTTTTAGAACCTCTATTTTAAACAATATAGTTCTTTTCCTATCCATGATTTGAGTTAGACTCTCCATAAGTACTCCTTAGCTAGGATGACCCTAAAAAGAAGGGTACGGATCTGATACCAATGGTTTGAGTACAATGACTACTAGGAGGGGGTTGAATTAATAATCATACACAAAATAAAACCTTTTAACTTCTTTTACATAAATTAATAGACTTAAGAAATGTTAAATCAAATAATATAGATCTAACAATAAGAACACATCACACACAAAGGATTGACACAAGTATTGTCTTGAGTACAAAACCTCCTAGGGAATAAAACCACTGGAACTTAGGCTTACTAGGTTTATCCTTAAGATCAATTTGTACATCTCATTGATGTTGTCTCACTGAAAAATTTAATGCCTCACTGGACTTGTGCCTCAGTGGTCTTTTGTGCCTCATTGGCCTTATTAGAATCTGCTTTATAGGCTTTTCGTATATTTTACAACTTTCTACATATAGAGACTAAAAAAAATGATTTCTTATTTGGACCCTACAACTACACATAATATATTATTAAACATAAAACATGTCATTATGCTTAGTAGTGCACAATGTATAATTATATATTTCAACCTCAATCAATATTTTATGTCAATAAAATGATTGTGCACAATAATTTCAAATTTTGATCAATAAAAACCCAAACAATAATCTCTTTCTATACATTGAATCATACTGCCTCTATAAATAAATAATCTTCATAATAAAAAATCACTTCAAGCTGAATGTGAGGATATGAATACAATTGTTCACAAAATTTATTGACAACATGTAACTAAAACAATATGTATCCTTCATCATGACTCTTGACAACATGTATCCTTCAATATGACTATTGATAACATATGTCCTTCAAGATAATAGTTCAATATCACTATGAGCAAGGTTAGTTTAGAATATCAATTTCATATGTAATAAACAAAAAACAATTGTTATCAAACCCAAAATTTATGTCAAATAATCTTGACTAAAACTATATCTTCATGCATCAAAATTGAATTAATATATCATCAAGTGTATCAAAGATTTTGTCAACCCATATGAAGTAATTTTAACAAGGATACTGCATAAGCTTCAATATTGTTTATTTTAAAGTATCATAATATTCTCAAATTAGTTCATCTATGTATGCTCTCGAAACATATTCATGGACCCAGGAAACATGTGATAAAAAGAGCCCTTAAAATAATGTAAAATATACTCAATCTAATTGTGCATCGAAGACACATAATGCAATAAACATAATGTCATCAATATGAAACATGCCCTTAAGGTTGGATTTGTATTCCAATGTATAGTCTCGAATCTGGTGAGTGATCTAAACTTTGGCATTGTTCACCATTTTCCTCTATACACTCCCTAATCCCCAAGCATGATTGAGGAATAATAGAAGTACATTTACAAGCCATTAAAGCTGATTTTGAAATTTTATGAGTTATTTCAATGTCTACATGACATTGTTACAAATTACACAAGGCCAACAAGATAAAATTAATATATTTTATTAATTCATATTCAAATTATATTCTTTAAAAAAATTATTCATAATTTATATTTTTTAGCAAATAAAAATCCTCCAACTCCAAACCATAATTCACTAGGCTGGGTACATGGGAAAAATATTCCTAATAAAAAACACAATTTAACCCTCTTGAAACTCCTTTATGGGAGTGTCTAAATTATCAAATATTTAAATCATACAAATAATGCATGATTATTTTATGTTGTAAAATTATCATATAAATAAGTAGAAATATTAAAAAATAAAACTTGGTTTATGTGTATTATTTGTTGATCTAAGAATCAATATGCCCATGCATGAAAGTTATTATATATTTTCCATTTATTAGTACTAATACCATGGAATAAGAGATAATTTTTGGGATAGATAGTGGATAGGTTTTGACCACCTTGATGAAAAAATAATGAAGTGTTGTAATATTCTTTTTTAGAAACTTAATTCTATGATTTTTCTCAATTATTTTGATAATTATATTCTTTAGGGAAAAGGAAAATTCTCTACATATGATAAAAAGGGGACATGTTTTCCTTGATACTAGCCATATCTAGGCCATCTACCATGCCAGTATCCCTTTCACTATAAAGGGAAGTGTTAAGGTAAATAAGTTATAATTTATTACTTCCTTTACATAAACCTTATTATAAAAAAATATACTTTGTTCACAAGGTGATATGAGTGATGCTCCTATGCATTGACAATCACAAATGAAATAGTAGACATGATCTTTCATATTGATAATAAATTATTTTTTAACAAGGTTACACAATATATTATATTTTTTTTAAAGTATAAGATTAAGTATATTTAATATATTATGAATAAGAATAGATAAATATAATATATGAAAATTTTAGGATAAAAATATTTATTCTACACATAGACTCTTTGACTTCCAGTTATGTAATCATCTCAAATCCACAAGTATGTAATTTGTAATGAAGTCATAAATATATTACATGTGGTATTTAAACATATTAATTATAATTATTAAATTTAATTTCATAATTATTATCTATAGATGTTGAACCTTCAACATCAACAAGATTTTTTATAGTAATCATATGTTCTGATAGTAGTCATATGTTAACTTTCAATGATTTTTTTAAAACTATTTTTTATCATTATATATGTAAAGTGTGTTATGCAAATTTTGGTAACATTGTTCTATTTTTAGTCTATAAAAATTAAAACTCCTAATTTTCAGTGTATATTGAAGGTGGGAATTACTATAGCATTGTTTTAACAGCTTTAATAGAGATATGAGTTAGTAATATAAATATAAATTTATATTTGTTTTCTTATTCCACATCACTTATTGTAAATTTGAATAATATTCAAGTTTAGTCTAATTTTTTTTTTTGGCTACATGCTCTCAATATAAGATACTCATGCTTGACAATCATAATAAGAGGGGTTTTTCCATTCCCAATACATGTTTCTTATTCAAGGAAGTAGTTGAGAATTCTTGACAATTCGTATTCTATTGCAAGTATGTGGGGGAGGTTTGGGCTTATTTCTTTAACCTTTGGTCAATATTTTGGGTTTTTCCAAACTCATTTTATATTTGATGGATTTAAACATCTCCACTTACTTTTAATCCTTCTTTTTATCTTTTGTTGTCTCTCATTATGCCTCATACTATCTAGCAAGTTTGGAAGGATAGAAATAACATTTGAGGTGTTTCTTATCATGCTAATAAGTTGGTCTATAAGATCTATCTAGTTATTAAAGAAATTTTTATGGTGGTTATTATTTTGACACATTTGAAGGGAATAAATTTTATTCTTACAATATGATCACCAAGTTTCTTAAAATTGCCATCTTCAATGTGATCTTTCAAATCCTATTTAGAAGACTATACATGCTAGAAATAGAGTTGTTTGGAAATCTCATCCCATGGGGTGGATCAAAATTAATACCTATGGGGTAGCCAAGGGTTATCACGGGCTTGAAGGTTGTGGGGTAGTGGCACATGATCACAATGGTATCATTATCTTAACAGTGGCCCTCCTATAGGGAAACCAAATAAACCTTTTTTCTGTAGAAAAAAAACATTCATTAATCTCCATATGGCCCTTTCAAAGGGATTTCCAAAGGTTAAAATTGAGAGTAACTCCTTTAATGTTATCAATTTTCTAACATGTAAAAAAATCCTATTTATATGATAAATACTTTAATTCTCGATTCCCTCGATATGGTAAATTTCCTTATGGAGTGTGTGATCTCCTACATATATATAGGGAGGAAAACTAAGTTTCTGACCTTTTTGGTAATATGGGGCTCTATCAAAAATAACATTTATTAGGGAACTAATGACCACCTCCCTAAATATATTTAAAATATTATTTTTAATGAAATTGAAAAGAGTTGATGTAGCAAGTGTGTACTTCCTAATGATGACTCGCTATCTTCAATCTATCAGGAATCAAAGATTGAGTTGTGAGGATGAAATCATGAGACATAAAGGTAGGCCTTCCACTGTGGGTTAATATCACAAGACCTGTCCATTTTAATCAAAGTTCATTTCAGATTTATCTTGAGACACTTTCGAGGTGGTTTTTAGTTTATGCATCTGTTATTTTTCACCATCACTTGGTTTACCATGGGTTTTTGGTTTCACCTTAACAATTGTTTAATGGGTGGAAATAAGGATAGGGAAATGCCCAATTCCTATAAGAAGTATCCAAAGAACTCTTATGTCTAGTCTATAAAATTATCATGAGGTACCTTACCTTAGATGGAAATTTGACTAGTCTATTAAATTATCATTTCATGTTACCTTACCAATCTAGACACAATTGTTTGGTTTCCTTCCCTTTTTATTCTCTTTCTTCTCCATGTGTTAGGATTAATGAACATTAAGAAAATATCAATATTATTATCCAACATGAAGGTATTATCCTTTATAATGATAATGGGGAATGCCAAGTATATTTCGATTCCACTTAGAACCTCCCAGTCTAAGAATATAATTGAATTTTCTCAAAATGTCCATGTTCATTATTCCAACATGTCTACTAGTCCCGAGGATACATGATACATGATTTAATGAAGAGTCTTGTTTTCATAATGGCAATAGGAAGCACTTGGAGAAGGTAAAGTCTACCTATAAACCCTCCTAGTCCTGTGTGTATGAAATAGATGAAAAATTTATTGATTATATCCTCTTTTCTTCCCATTCTCCTAAAGACATTGATCATATCCTGGAATAGTATACCCCTACTCTAGTCTAGCCTAATAAGGAGCCCACCCTTAAAGAGTGAGAACCCTCTAATTTTTGAAAAGGAATTTTTTTTAGGAAAGGTAATAAAAGGAATAAATTTTCCAGGGAATCAGTTGATTTAAATGAAGATGAAAATCTCTCCAAGGCCATATATGAAGAGCTTAGTATCAAAGTAAATCATGAAATAAGATAGGGAGGTTAGGTTTCAGGAAGGTAACCCTGATTCTATTGTTGTTCCTCAGGAGATGGAAGGGGGATTTCATATTGAGATTCTCTTTGAAGTGGAGAAGGAGACCCTTGCTACTCATATAGTGGATGTGTCAATGTTGTTAAAGGATGTTGTCAATGGTTAAAAGTGACTCTTCAATTGGATTGAGTTTGAAATAAATATGATAAAAGAAAGTAGGAATTATCTTAATGACATCATTAATGATTCATAGTATGTTACAAAATAGGAAATTATCAAGGAGAGTTCAAATAAGATGTGTTCTTTGATCCAAATAGTTGTGAAATATGTCAAGGTGATGAAGATTGAGCAAGAAGAAAAATAAAGGATGCTAAAGGAACTATAAGGAAGGTGCATGATAAACTAAGGACTGTGGTCTCATTTAGTAGGGTAAGGTCATGCATTTGGTTGTTGTTTTTGTTGTTTCTAGTGATAAAAAAAAAATTAGTTTGAGTTCCTCTACGAGGTCCTTTTGATAGGACCCATAGCCATGCAAAAGGTATGACATAGCACTCCTAAACTATTCATGATGTGATGGATATGCATAGGAAATTTATATATAAGAATCTGAAAGATACTAATATTTTTCAA